>JALDNG010000146.1:520000-557500 GCA_024349245.1 Neodontobutis hainanensis | reverse complement strand
GGGCCCCTCCCTCTGGGGCCCTCGAGACAAAAATCAGCAGGAAGAGTCAGGAAATATGTCACAGAAATGGCCTGAGGGTTAATAACGCTGAAAATAAATCTACACACTCAGAGGACACGCCCACTGACCACACACCGACCAATGGGAACCAAGAGGCTGCATTTTCTTTGGGTGCGTCCATAAAGCGATACGTCCACGTGCCACCAGGGGGCAGGCTACAGAAGGATTACACTGCATACGTTAAAAACCTGTTCACAGCCCGGGCCTCTTCAGCTTTAAAGAATTCTGTTTTCTAAAACCAATATGAAATGAATATGAAAAGGCTCCGTTTTGAGCTTCCAGGCCACCGTACGTGACACCTGAGCTCACACGTTAGAGCGTTAATGTTACGTCCAGAGAAGTTACACAGTGTTGCTTTAACTTTGACAAAAGAAACGTTTTAGATTCACAGCAGATTTAAAAACAGATGAAGAGTCCAATAAGTGTAAGAATAAACTGCATTAAATGAGGAAAAGCTCTTTGCAAATATGGAATAGACTCTGTTACATTTTAATAATGACTCTGGGCTCAGATTTTATATTTTTTGGATCCAAAAACTGAGCGAGGGAAAGCGCCTCAGCCTCAAACGGAGCAGCTCTGTCCAACTCTGCCTTTCCTGAACAAATACAGTTGTTTAATATTTAATCGACTATGGCTTTTATTGTCAAACCTTAAATCTGAAAATGAACTCAAACAGATAAAAGTCTCTACGTTAACTTCTATTCAGTATTTTCCAACTTGAGAAGCCTGCAAACTTTAATCTTTTAATCTCTTTAATGCCTAAAGTTAGAGCATTACACAAACCATTCACCAAAAAACCAAAAGTGAATTAGTTTTTTAGATTATTTTAGGGGGATTTTTTATATTGCACTAAAAAAAAATTGAAAAAAAGTTGTTTTTGTCTTAGAATATTGTTGCACAAAAAAACTAATTTTTACGTAATTATGAAAAGATTCTCTTTTTTCAGATTAAAAAATGTATTATTATTTTGGTGAACTCACCAATTGCACTTCCGTAAAACAAAGATGTGATGAAGGTAAAAGGAAAGAAAAGACACAAGGAATGAAGGAACATAAGACAAGGCCCTCCTTTTAAACTGAACTGCTGTTGTTTCTGTAAGAGTCCAACAGGAAGTCGTTTTATTCTGAAATCCTCAGGTCCTCCGTGTTCTTTCTGAAAATCTAAACCTTTAAAAAGTGTCCGACATGGCTTTGTTTTTTTTCCAAAGTCGTTTGTGTGAATCCACAGTTTCTGCATAAAGAGTCTGAACCGGCTTTAGTCCGAATCCGGTCCACGTCTCGTTTAAGGCACTTTTCCACTTCCTCCTCAGAGACTTTAGAGATAAGTGTTTTTGTAAAAGTTTGTCCCAGAAAAGTCTGAAGGAGTCTGGTACAGTACTGAAGATCAGGGAGCAACAAAAAAGGGACATTCTCAGAGTTTTTATGAAACAGCTCCAGGTTTCAATGTGCTTTAAAAAAAACTGAAACAAAAGATCCAGCTGCCTCAGACAAAAACTCAGTCCGGACTAACACTGACCTCCGTGAGTCTGGACCTGGTCTAAGACCGGACTAACACTGACCTCCGTGAGACTGGACCTGGTCTAAGACCGGACTAACTCTGTCTCCGTGAGTCTGGACCTGGTCTAAGACCGGACTAACACTGACCTCCGTGAGTCTGGACCTGGTCTAAGTCCGGACTAACTCTGTCTCCATGAGTCTGGACCTGGTCTAAGTCCGGACTAACTCTGACCTCCGTGAGTCTGGACCTGGTCTAAGACCGGACTAACTCTGTCTCCGTGAGTCTGGACCTGGTCTAAGACCGGACTAACTCTGTCTCCGTGAGTCTGGACCTGGTCTAAGTCCGGACTAACTCTGTCGCCATGAGTCTGACCTGGTCTAAGACCGGACTAACTCTGTCTCCGTGAGTCTGGACCTGGTCTAAGTCCGGACTAACACTGACCTCCGTGAGTCTGGACCTGGTCTAAGTCTGGACTAACTCTGACCTCCGTGAGTCTGGACCTGGTCTAAGACCGGACTAACACTGACCTCCGTGAGTCTGGACCTGGTCTAAGACCGGACTAACACTGACCTCCGTGAGTCTGGACCTGGTCTAAGTCCGGACTAACTCTGACCTCCGTGAGTCTGGACCTGGTCTAAGACCGGACTAACTCTGACCTCCGTGAGTCTGGACCTGGTCTAAGACCGGACTAACACTGACCTCCGTGATTCTGGACCTGGTCTAAGACCGGACTAACTCTGACCTCCGTGAGTCTGGACCTGGTCTAAGTCCGGACTAACACTGACCTCCGTGAGTCTGGACCTGGTCTGAGTCCGGACTAACTCTGACCTCCGTGAGTCTGGACCTGGTCTGAGTCCGGACTAACTCTTACCTCCGTGAGTCTGGACCTGGTCTAAGTCTGGACCTGGTCTAAGTCTGGACTAACACTGACCTCCGTGAGTCTGGACCTGGTCTAAGACCGGACTAACTCTGACCTCCGTGGGTCTGGACCTGGTCTAAGACCGGACTAACTCTGACCTCCGTGGGTCTGGACCTGGTCTAAGTCTGGACTAACACTGACCTCCGTGAGTCTGGACCTGGTCTAAGTCTGGACCTGGTCTAAGTCTGGACTAACACTGACCTCCGTGAGTCTGGACCTGGTCTAAGACCGGACTAACTCTGACCTCCGTGGGTCTGGACCTGGTCTAAGACCGGACTAACTCTGACCTCCGTGGGTCTGGACCTGGTCTAAGTCTGGACTAACACTGACCTCCGTGAGTCTGGACCTGGTCTAAGACCGGACTAACTCTGACCTCCGTGAGTCTGGACCTGGTCTAAGACCGGACTAACTCTGACCTCCGTGGGTCTGGACCTGGTCTAAGTCTGGACTAACACTGACCTCCGTGAGTCTGGACCTGGTCTAAGACCGGACTAACACTGACCTCCGTGGGTCTGGACCTGGTCTAAGACCGGACTAACTCTGACCTCCGTGGGTCTGGACCTGGTCTAAGACCGGACTAACTCTGACCTCCGTGGGTCTGGACCTGGTCTAAGACCGGACTAACACTGACCTCCGTGGGTCTGGACCTGGTCTAAGTCCGGACTAACTCTGACCTCCGTGGGTCTGGACCTGGTCTAAGTCTGGACTAATCCTACATTAAACACCATTAGTTACAGTGAAGTGAATATAGCACCGTTTTCTTGAATATAACTGAGTTAAAGGTGTGTTAGACCTGATCATGAAACATACAAGAGCAATGTTAAAGACAGTGTGACCTGTTCTGACCAATGAGCTGCAGGGACAATGATAATGTCATAATTGTTGAAGATAATATAAAAATAGGCGTAAACAGTTTAATTTCTACCACTTTGTAAGTTATAAATGCCTCTTAGCTGTAAACCAGGCATGTCTTTTGTGCTCTGTGCAAACGTGTCTCTGGGCACCGCAGTACCATGAATGTCCAGTGGGTTGAGTGGAGAGCAGAAAAGAAAGTACCATTACCAGGTCTAGAACACATCCAGGGTTAAAAAAACACTTAAATATTTAAATCTGAGGCTTTTCGATTTTTTGTTTCAGTTCATATGCTCTTTTTTCCTCTTTGGTTGATTTGGGGGCGGGGCTTTGATGATCGATGGCTGTGATTGGCTCTGTGTGTGAAGAGGGCGGGGGTCAGATGTGGAATAAATGATGTTGGCTGTTTAAGTAAAAGTGGACAGGGATAAAGAAAAGTCCAGGGCTGAACTGGGGTCACCTCTCGCGACCAATCAGAGCCAGGGTCAGGGTTGCACATAACATCCATTTATGGAGTGAAGGGGGCGGGGCCAAGGACCTCAGATCTGAAGCACACACAGAGGTAAACAAGGTAAACAAACAGGAATGAAAGAGGCTTAGCTTTAATAAAACATTTGTGTTTTCACAGGTTTTATTTTTTAGAGACTTTAAAGAAAAGACACAGGAAAGACTCACTTTTTGGAGGAGGGTCTTTACACTCTCCTTCTTCAATGGAAACATCATCGATCGCTATGTCTCCCTCGATCCCAGAGCCTCTCACTCCCTCCAGCACCATCTGAGACAGAGGACAGGTTAGAGACAACATTACTCTACTATACCTGTCCATATTAGACCTAAATGTCTTGAATATTTTGTGAATAAGAAAAAGCAAGTTTGAGTTTATTTTTTTCTAAGCGGCAAAACAAATTTTTTTCATGTAGCATAAAAGTAAAATTGTAATTTCTGTACAGTCAGTCCACAAAGGACCAGAACCAAGCCAGAGTTCCTGCTGTATCAGCAAGAAGTCTGGAAAGGATAGCTGCCGGCTCGTTTTCCTCAAGGCGGGGCCTGGTGGGGCATGTCGTTAGCGTTAGAGAAGCGACGATCTACAAAGAAGTAAACAAACAGAGCAGCAGTCCCGCTCCATCTTGACTCTTTTGAACAAGGGGGTCGCCTAAGTTTGATGCATGTGATTGGTCAGTACTGAAAATACCTGATCGAATCATTTCTTAATGACGCGTCACCAGACTAGGACCAGTTATAGAAAATACAGAGAGCTGACGTCAGGCTGTGCCAGGCTAGAGGTTTTACTCTGAAGGTGGGCTTTTCTGTGGAAGGTGAGGGTTTATCTTGTCGGAGTTTTGTCAGGAGAAATCTTACTTAGAAGGCGGGGTCTGTGTTTTGTAGGCGGAGTTAATACCTGGAAGGCGGAACTAGGGTAGATGTTTACTCGAGCCTGTCTCCAGCGTTCGCCCTGATTTCCACTGAGGCTCCATACTTTGTTCTCTGTCACCGTCTGAGCCTTCTGCCTCAGGAACACATTCAGAGAACCTACAGAGACCACACAAGACCCAAGACCGGGTCAGACCAAAGACAGACCAGGATTAACACAAAGAACCAGTCAAAAACTGGGTTTTTGACTGGTGTTTCTGACAATGTGTTTGTGTGGTTCTGTGGTGGTGTTTCTGAAAATGTGTTTGTGTGGTTCTTTTGTGGTGTTTCTGACAATGTGTTTGTGTGGTTCTGTGGTGGTGTTTCTGAAAATGTGTTTGTGTGATTCTGTGGTGGTGTTTCTGACGATGTGTTTGTGTGATTCTGTTGTGGTGGTGTTTCTGACGGTGTGTTTGTGTGGTTCTGTGGTGGTGTTTCTGACGGTGTGTTTGTGTGGTTCTGTTGTGGTGGTGTTTCTGACGATGTGTTTGTGTGGTTCTGTGGTGGTGTTTCTGAAAATGTGTTTGTGTGGTTCTGTTGTGGTGGTGTTTCTGTGATGTGTTTGTGTGATTCTGTGGTGGTGTTTCTGAGGTTGTGTTTGTGTGGTTCTGTGGTGGTGTTTCTGACGTGTGTTTGTGTGGTTCTGTTGTGGTGGTGTTTCTGACGGTGTGTTTGTGTGGTTCTGTTGTGGTGGTGTTTCTGTGATGTGTTTGTGTGGTTCTGTGGTGGTGTTTCTGAGGTTGTGTTTGTGTGGTTCTGTGGTGGTGGTGTTTCTGACGGTGTGTTTGTTTGGTTCTGTTGTGGTGGTGTTTCTGAGGTGTGTTTGTGTGGTTCTGTTGTGGTGGTGTTTCTGTGATGTGTTTGTGTGGTTCTGTTGTGGTGGTGTTTCTGAGATGTGTTTGTGTGGTTCTGTGGTGGTGTTTCTGACGATGTGTTTGTGTGGTTCTGTTGTGGTGGTGTTTCTGACGATGTGTTTGTGTGGTTCTGTTGTGGTGGTGTTTCTGAGGTTGTGTTTGTGTGGTGTTTCTGACGATGTGTTTGTGTGATTCTGTGGTGGTGTTTCTGTGATGTGTTTGTGTGGTTCTGTGGTGGTGGTGTTTCTGTGATGTGTTTGTGTGGTTCTGTTGTGGTGGTGTTTCTGTGTGTTTGTGTGGTTCTGTGGTGGTGTTTCTGAAAATGTGTTTGTGTGTGGTTCTGTTGTGGTGGTGTTTCTGACGATGTGTTTGTGTGGTTCTGTTGTGGTGGTGTTTCTGATGTGTTTGTGTGGTTCTGTGGTGGTGTTTCTGACGGTGTGTTTGTGTGGTTCTGTTGTGGTGGTGTTTCTGACGGTGTGTTTGTGTGGTTCTGTTGTGGTGGTGTTTCTGACGATGTGTTTGTGTGGTTCTGTGGTGGTGTTTCTGAGGTTGTGTTTGTGTGGTTCTGTTGTGGTGGTGTTTCTGACGATGTGTTTGTGTGGTTCTGTTGTGGTGGTGTTTCTCACAATGTGTTTGTGTGGTTCTGTTGTGGTGTTTCTGAATGTGTTTGTGTGGTTCTGTTGTGGTGGTGTTTCTGTGATGTGTTTGTGTGGTTCTGTTGTGGTGGTGTTTCTGACGATGTGTTTGTTTGGTTCTGTTGTGCTGGTGTTTCTGAGGGTGTGTTTGTGTGGTTCTGTTGTGGTGGTGTTTCTGACGATGTGTTTGTGTGGTTCTGTTGTGGTGGTGTTTCTGACGATGTGTTTGTGTGGTTCTGTTGTGGTGGTGTTTCTGAGGTTGTGTTTGTGTGGTGTTTCTGACGATGTGTTTGTGTGATTCTGTGGTGGTGTTTCTGACGATGTGTTTGTGTGGTTCTGTGGTGGTGGTGTTTCTGACGATGTGTTTGTGTGGTTCTGTTGTGGTGGTGTTTCTGACGATGTGTTTGTGTGGTTCTGTGGTGGTGTTTCTGAAAATGTGTTTGTGTGGTTCTTTTGTGGTGTTTCTGACGATGTATTTGTGTGGTTCTGTTGTGGTGGTGTTTCTGACGGTGTGTTTGTGTGGTTCTGTGGTGGTGTTTCTGACGGTGTGTTTGTGTGGTTCTGTTGTGGTGGTGTTTCTGACGGTGTGTTTGTGTGGTTCTGTTGTGGTGGTGTTTCTGACGATGTGTTTGTGTGGTTCTGTGGTGGTGTTTCTGAGGTTGTGTTCGTGTGGTTCTGTGGTGGTGGTGTTTCTGACGGTGTGTTTGTGTGGTTCTGTTGTGGTGGTGTTTCTGACGGTGTGTTTGTGTGGTTCTGTTGTGGTGGTGTTTCTGACGATGTGTTTGTGTGGTTCTGTTGTGGTGGTGTTTCTGACGATGTGTTTGTGTGGTTCTGTGGTGGTGTTTCTGACGATGTGTTTGTGTGGTTCTGTTGTGGTGGTGTTTCTGACGATGTGTTTGTGTGGTTCTGTTGTGGTGGTGTTTCTGAGGTTGTGTTTGTGTGGTGTTTCTGACGATGTGTTTGTGTGATTCTGTGGTGGTGTTTCTGACGATGTGTTTGTGTGGTTCTGTGGTGGTGGTGTTTCTGACGATGTGTTTGTTTGGTTCTGTTGTGGTGGTGTTTCTGACGGTGTGTTTGTGTGGTTCTGTTGTGGTGGTGTTTCTGACGATGTGTTTGTGTGGTTCTGTTGTGGTGGTGTTTCTGACGATGTGTTTGTGTGGTTCTGTTGTGGTGGTGTTTCTGACGATGTGTCTGTGTGGTTCTGTGGTGGTGTTTCTGACGATGTGTTTGTGTGGTTCTGTTGTGGTGGTGTTTCTGACGATGTGTCTGTGTGGTTCTGTGGTGGTGTTTCTGACGATGTGTTTGTGTGGTTCTGTTGTGGTGGTGTTTCTCACAATGTGTTTGTGTGGTTCTGTGGTGGTGTTTCTGACGATGTGTTTGTGTGGTTCTGTTGTGGTGGTGTTTCTGACGATGTGTTTGTGTGATTCTGTGGTGGTGTTTCTGACGATGTGTTTGTGTGGTTCTGTGGTGGTGTTTCTGAGGTTGTGTTCGTGTGGTTCTGTGGTGGTGGTGTTTCTGACGGTGTGTTTGTGTGGTTCTGTGGTGGTGTTTCTGAGGTTGTGTTTGTGTGGTTCTGTGGTGGTGTTTCTGAGGTTGTGTTCGTGTGGTTCTGTTGTGGTGGTGTTTCTGACGATGTGTTTGTGTGGTTCTGTTGTGGTGGTGTTTCTGAGGTTGTGTTTGTGTGGTGTTTCTGACGATGTGTTTGTGTGGTTCTGTGGTGGTGGTGTTTCTGACGATGTGTTTGTTTGGTTCTGTTGTGGTGGTGTTTCTGACGGTGTGTTTGTGTGGTTCTGTTGTGGTGGTGTTTCGATGTGTTTGTGTGGTTCTGTTGTGCTGGTGTTTCTGACGATGTGTTTGTGTGGTTCTGTTGTGGTGGTGTTTCTGACGATGTGTTTGTGTGGTTCTGTTGTGGTGGTGTTTCTGACGATGTGTTTGTGTGGTTCTGTGGTGGTGTTTCTGACGATGTGTTTGTGTGGTTCTGTTGTGGTGGTGTTTCTGTGTGTGTTTGTGTGGTTCTGTGGTGGTGTTTCTGACGATGTGTTTTTTGTGGTTCTGTTGTGCTGGTGTTTCTGAGGGTGTGTTTGTGTGGTTCTGTTGTGGTGGTGTTTCTACGATGTGTTTGTGTGATTCTGTTGTGGTGGTGTTTCTGGATGTGTTTGTGTGATTCTGTTGTGGTGGTGTTTCTGATGTGTTTGTGTGATTCTGTTGTGGTGGTGTTTCTGACGATGTGTTCGTGTGGTTCTGTGGTGGTGGTGTTTCTGACGTTGTGTTTGTGTGGTTCTGTTGTGGTGGTGTTTCTGACGATGTGTTTGTGTGGTTCTGTTGTGGTGGTGTTTCTGACGGTGTGTTTGTGTGGTTCTGTGGTAGTGTTTCTGACGATGTGGTTTTGTGGTTCTGTTGTGCTGGTGTTTCTGAGGGTGTGTATGTGTGGTTCTGTGGTGGTGGTGTTTCTGACGTTGTGTTTGTGTGGTTCTGTTGTGGTGGTGTTTCTGAGGTTGTGTTTGTTTGGTTCTGTTGTGGTGGTGTTTCTGACGATGTGTCTGTGTGGTTCTGTGGTGGTGTTTCTGACGATGTGTTTGTGTGGTTCTGTTGTGGTGGTGTTTCTGACGATGTGTTTGTGTGGTTCTGTTGTGGTGGTGTTTCTGACGATGTGTTTGTGTGGTTCTGTTGTGGTGGTGTTTCTGACGATGTGTTTGTGTGGTTCTGTTGTGGTGGTGTTTCTGACGATGTGTTTGTGTGGTTCTGTTGTGGTGGTGTTTCTGACGATGTGTTTGTGTGGTTCTGTGGTGGTGGTATTTCTCACGGTGTGTTTGTGTGGTTCTGTGGTGGTGTTTCTGACGATGTGTTTGTGTGGTTCTGTGGTGGTGTTTCTGACGATGTGTTTGTGTGGTTCTGTGGTGGTGTTTCTGACGATGTGTTTGTGTGGTTCTGTTGTGGTGGTGTTTCTGACGATGTGTTTGTGTGGTTCTGTTGTGGTGGTGTTTCTGACGATGTGTTTGTGTGGTTCTGTTGTGGTGGTGTTTCTGACGATGTGTTTGTGTGGTTCTGTGGTGGTGTTTCTGACGATGTGTTTGTGTGGTTCTGTTGTGGTGGTGTTTCTGACGGTGTGTTTGTGTGGTTCTGTGGTGGTGTTTCTGACGATGTGTTTGTGTGGTTCTGTTGTGCTGGTGTTTCTGAGGGTGTGTATGTGTGGTTCTGTGGTGGTGGTGTTTCTGACGATGTGTTTGTGTGGTTCTGTTGTGGTGGTTTTTCTGACGATGTGTTTGTTTGGTTCTGTGGTGGTGTTTCTGACGATGTGTTTGTGTGGTTCTGTGGTGGTGTTTCTGACGGTGTGTTTGTGTGGTTCTGTTGTGGTGGTGTTTCTGAGGTTGTGTTTGTTTGGTTCTGTTGTGGTGGTGTTTCTGACGATGTGTTTGTGTGGTTCTGTGGTGGTGTTTCTGACGATGTGTCTGTGTGGTTCTGTGGTGGTGTTTCTGACGATGTGTTTGTGTGGTTCTGTTGTGGTGTTTCTGACGATGTGTTTGTGTGGTTCTGTTGTGGTGGTGTTTCTGACGATGTGTTTGTGTGGTTCTGTGGTGGTGTTTCTGACGATGTGTTTGTGTGATTCTGTGGTGGTGTTTCTGACGATGTGTTTGTGTGGTTCTGTTGTGGTGGTGTTTCTGACGATGTGTTTGTGTGGTTCTGTTGTGGTGGTGTTTCTGACGATGTGTTTGTGTGGTTCTGTTGTGGTGGTGTTTCTGACGATGTGTTTGTGTGGTTCTGTGGTGGTGTTTCTGACGATGTGTTTGTGTGGTTCTGTTGTGGTGGTGTTTCTGACGATGTGTTTGTGTGGTTCTGTGGTGGTGGTGTTTCTGACGGTGTGTTTGTGTGGTTCTGTGGTGGTGTTTCTGAGGTTGTGTTCGTGTGGTTCTGTGGTGGTGGTGTTTCTGACGATGTGTTTGTGTGATTCTGTGGTGGTGCTGTTTCTGACGATGTGTTTGTGTGGTTCTGTTGTGGTGTTTCTGACGATGTGTTTGTGTGGTTCTGTTGTGGTGGTGTTTCTGAGGTTGTGTTTGTGTGGTGTTTCTGACGATGTGTTTGTGTCGTTCTGTTGTGGTGTTTCTGACGGTGTGTTCGTGTGGTTCTGTGGTGGTGTTTCTGACGATGTGTTTGTGTGGTTCTGTTGTGGTGGTGTTTCTGACGATGTGTTTGTGTGGTTCTGTTGTGGTGGTGTTTCTGACGATGTGTTTGTGTGGTTCTGTTGTGGTGGTGTTTCTGACGATGTGTTTGTGTGGTTCTGTTGTGGTGGTGTTTCTGACGATGTGTTTGTGTGGTTCTGTTGTGGTGGTGTTTCTGACGATGTGTTTGTGTGGTTCTTTTGTGGTGTTTCTCACGATGTGTTTGTGTGGTTCTGTTGTGGTGGTGTTTCTGACGATGTGTTTGTGTGGTTCTGTGGTGGTGTTTCTGACGATGTGTTTGTGTGGTTCTGTGGTGGTGTTTCTGACGATGTATTTGTGTGGTTCTGTTGTGGTGGTGTTTCTGACGATGTGTTTGTCTGGTTCTGTTGTGGTGGTGTTTCTGAGGTTGTGTTCTGTGTGGTTCTGTTGTGGTGGTGTTTCTGACGATGTGTTAATGTGGTTCTGTTGTGGTGGTGTTTCTGACGATGTGTTTGTGTGGTTCTGTGGTGGTGTTTCTGACGATGTGTTTGTGTGGTTCTGTTGTGGTGGTGTTTCTGACGATGTATTTGTGTGGTTCTGTTGTGGTGGTGTTTCTGACGATGTGTTTGTCTGGTTCTGTTGTGGTGGTGTTTCTGAGGTTGTGTTCTGTGTGGTTCTGTTGTGGTGGTGTTTCTGACGATGTGTTAATGTGGTTCTGTTGTGGTGGTGTTTCTGACGATGTGTTTGTGTGGTTCTGTGGTGGTGTTTCTGACGATGTGTTCGTGTGGTTCTGTTGTGGTGGTGTTTCTGACGGTGTGTTCATGTGTTTCTGTTGTGGTGGTGTTTCTGAGGTTGTGTTCTGTGTGGTTCTGTTGTGGTGGTGTTTCTGACGGTGTGTTCATGTGGTTCTGTTGTGGTGGTGTTTCTGAGGTTGTGTTCTGTGTGGTTCTGTTGTGGTGGTGTTTCTGACGATGTGTTAATGTGGTTCTGTTGTGGTGGTGTTTCTGACGATGTGTTCATGTGGTTCTGTTGTGGTGGTGTTTCTGACGATGTGTCTGTGTGGTTCTGTGGTGGTGTTTCTGACGATGTGTTTGTGTGGTTCTGTTGTGGTGGTGTTTCTGACGATGTGTTTGTGTGGTTCTGTTGTGGTGGTGTTTCTGACGATGTGTTTGTGTGGTTCTGTTGTGGTGGTGTTTCTGACGATGTGTTTGTGTGGTTCTGTGGTGGTGTTTCTGACGATGTGTTTGTGTGGTTCTGTTGTGGTGGTGTTTCTGACGGTGTGTTTGTGTGGTTCTGTGGTGGTGTTTCTGAGGTTGTGTTCGTGTGGTTCTGTGGTGGTGGTGTTTCTGACGATGTGTTTGTGTGATTCTGTGGTGGTGTTTCTGACGATGTGTTTGTGTGGTTCTGTTGTGGTGTTTCTGACGATGTGTTTGTGTGGTTCTGTTGTGGTGGTGTTTCTGAGGTTGTGTTTGTGTGGTGTTTCTGACGATGTGTTTGTGTCGTTCTGTTGTGGTGTTTCTGACGGTGTGTTCGTGTGGTTCTGTGGTGGTGTTTCTGATGTGTTTGTGTGGTTCTGTTGTGGTGGTGTTTCTGACGATGTGTTTGTGTGGTTCTGTTGTGGTGGTGTTTCTGACGATGTGTTTGTGTGGTTCTGTTGTGGTGGTGTTTCTGACGATGTGTTTGTGTGGTTCTGTTGTGGTGGTGTTTCTGACGATGTGTTTGTGTGGTTCTGTGGTGGTGTTTCTGACGATGTGTTTGTGTGGTTCTGTTGTGGTGGTGTTTCTGACGGTGTGTTTGTGTGGTTCTGTGGTGGTGTTTCTGACGATGTGTTTGTGTGGTTCTGTGGTGGTGTTTCTGACGATGTGTTTGTGTGGTTCTGTTGTGGTGGTGTTTCTGACGATGTGTTTGTGTGGTTCTGTGGTGGTGTTTCTGACGATGTGTTTGTGTGGTTCTGTGGTGGTGTTTCTGACGATGTATTTGTGTGGTTCTGTTGTGGTGGTGTTTCTGACGATGTGTTTGTCTGGTTCTGTTGTGGTGGTGTTTCTGAGGTTGTGTTCTGTGTGGTTCTGTTGTGGTGGTGTTTCTGACGATGTGTTAATGTGGTTCTGTTGTGGTGGTGTTTCTGACGATGTGTTCATGTGGTTCTGTTGTGGTGGTGTTTCTGACGATGTGTTTGTGTGGTTCTGTTGTGGTGGTGTTTCTGAGGTTGTGTTCCGTGTGGTTCTGTTGTGGTGGTGTTTCTGACGGTGTGTTCGTGTGGTTCTGTGGTGGTGTTTCTCACGATGTGTTTGTGTGGTTCTGTTGTGGTGGTGTTTCTGACGGTGTGTTTGTGTGGTTCTGTGGTGGTGTTTCTGACGATGTGTTTGTGTGGTTCTGTTGTGGTGGTGTTTCTGACAATGTGTTTGTGTGGTTCTGTTGTGGTGGTGTTTCTGACGATGTGTTTGTGTGGTTCTGTTGTGGTGTTTCTGACGGTGTGTTTGTGTGGTTTTTTGTGGTGGTGTTTCTGACGATGTGTTTGTGTGGTTCTGTGGTGGTGGTGTTTCTGACGATGTGTTCATGTGGTTCTGTTGTGGTGGTGTTTCTGACGATGTGTTTGTGTGGTTCTGTGATGGTGTTTCTGACGATGTGTTTGTGTGGTTCTGTTGTGGTGTTTCTGACGATGTGTTTGTGTGGTTCTGTTGTGGTGGTGTTTCTGACGATGTGTTTGTGTGGTTCTGTTGTGGTGGTGTTTCTGACAATGTGTTTGTGTGGTTCTGTTGTGGTGGTGTTTCTGACGATGTGTTTGTGTGGTTCTGTGATGGTGTTTCTGACGATGTGTTTGTGTGGTTCTGTTGTGGTGTTTCTGACGGTGTGTTTGTGTGGTTTTTTGTGGTGGTGTTTCTGACGATGTGTTTGTGTGGTTCTGTTGTGGTGTTTCTGACGGTGTGTTTGTGTGGTTCTGTTGTGGTGTTTCTGACGGTGTGTTTGTGTGGTTTTTTGTGGTGGTGTTTCTGAGGATGTATTTGTGTGGTTCTGTTGTGGTGGTGTTTCTGACGATGTGTTTGTGTGTTTTTTTGTGGTGGTGTTTCTTACCGATGTGCTTGCCGTACATGTGGTAGTAGAAGGAGAAGCAGTAGATGGGGCCAGGGTTTCCAGGTGAAGAGGAGGAGGCGGGGCTTTTGTTTCCAGGTGAAGGGGGGTCGGAGTTAAATGTTGGAGACAGGAGGCGGGCTCTGTCTCCGTCGATCCTTGGTCGGGACGTCTCGATGTACATATAATAGCCTGTGAGAGAGAGAGACTGAACAAATTAAAAGAAATTTGGTTTAAAAGCGTCAGGTTCAGCTCAGTGGCAGAAGGTAACAGTTTTAGTCTCTGAGTTTGTCTATTGCCCTTCTGTTTAAGTGGATTATAACAGCGTTAAACTACATTCTAAGGCCAAAAACAGACCAGCTGCCTGCACTTACAGATACTGTTTTCAGATACTTCAAAACATGACTTACAAACCTCTGCAACCTCTCTGACCTCATTCCAAATATGGGCATCTCTTCTGGCTTCATGAACAAAACTCCATCATTTATCCATTGATAGATTTAAGTTTGTGCAAAACCAGATTAATGTCAGGGTTAGGCCCAAACTGTTGTGCTGATGTGTGTGCGAGCGTGCACATGAGTGTGAGTGTACATGTGTGAGTGTGAGCATGAGTGCGAGCGTACATGTGTGATCGTGAGCATGAGTGCGAGCGTACATGTGTGAGTGTGAGCATGAGTGCGAGCGTACATGTGTGAGTGTGAGCATGAGTGCGAGCGTACATGTGTGATCGTGAGCATGAGTGCGAGCGTACATGTGTGAGTGTGAGCATGAGTGCGAGCGTACATGTGTGAGTGTGAGCATGAGTGCGAGTGTGCACGTGTACGAGCGTACATGTGTGAGTGTGAGCATGAGTGCGAGAGTACATGTGAGTGTGAGCATGAGTGTGAGCGTGCACGTGTACAAGCAAACATGTGTGATTGTGAGCATGAGTGCGAGCGTACATGTGTGAGTGTGAGCATGAGTGCGAGTGTGCACGTGTACGAGCGTACATGTGTGAGTGTGAGCATGAGTGCGAGCGTACATGTGTGAGTGTGAGCATGAGTGCGAGCGTACATGTGTGAGTGTGAGCATGAGTGCGAGCGTACATGTGAGTGTGAGCATGAGTGCGAGCGTACATGTGTGAGTGTGAGCATGAGTGTGAGTGTGCACGTGTGCGGCGTACATGTGAGTGTGAGCACGAGTGCGAGCGTACATGTGTGAGTGTGAGCATGAGTGCGAGCGTACATGTGTGAGTGTGAGCATGAGTGCGAGTGTGCTCGTGTACGAGCGTACATGTGTGATCGTGAGCATGAGTGCGAGTGTGCTCGTGTACGAGCGTACATGTGAGTGTGAGCATGAGTGCGAGCGTACATGTGTGAGTGTGAGCATGAGTGCGAGCGTACATGTGTGAGTGTGAGCATGAGTGCGAGTGTGCACGTGTACGAGCGTACATGTGTGAGTGTGAGCATGAGTGCGAGCGTACATGTGTGAGTGTGAGCATGAGTGCGAGCGTACATGTGTGAGTGTGAGCATGAGTGCGAGCGTACATGTGTAATCGTGAGCATGAGTGCGAGCGTACATGTGTGTGAGCATGAGTGCGAGCGTACATGTGTGAGTGTGAGCATGAGTGCGAGTGTGCTCGTGTACGAGCGTACATGTGAGTGTGAGCATGAGTGCGAGCGTACATGTGTAATCGTGAGCATGAGTGCGAGTGTGCACGTGTACGATCGTACATGTGTGAGTGTGAGCATGAGTGCGAGCGTACATGTGTGAGTGTGAGCATGAGTGCGAGTGTGCTCGTGTACGAGCGTACATGTGAGTGTGAGCATGAGTACGAGCGTACATGTGTGAGTGTGAGCATGAGTACGAGCGTACATGTGTGATCGTGAGCATGAGTGCGAGTGTGCACGTGTACGAGCGTACATGTGTGAGTGTGAGCATGAGTCCGAGCGTACATGTGTGATCGTGAGCATGAGTGCGAGCGTACATGTGTGAGTGTGAGCATGAGTGCGAGCGTACATGTGTGAGTGTGAGCATGAGTGCGAGCGTACATGTGTGAGTGTGAGCATGAGTGTGAGTGTGCACGTGTACGAGCGTACATGTGTGAGTGTGAGCATGAGTGCGGCGTACATGTGTGTGAGCATGAGTGCGAGTGTGCACGTGTACGAGCGTACATGTGTGTGAGTGTGAGCATGAGTGCGAGTGTGCACATGTACGAGCGTACATGTGTAATCGTGAGCATGAGTGCGAGTGTGCACGTGTACGAGCGTACATGTGTAATCGTGAGCATGAGTGTGAGCATGAGTGCGAGTACATGTGTGAGTGTGAGCATGAGTGCGAGCGTACATGTGTGATCGTGAGCATGAGTGCGAGCGTACATGTGTGTGAGCATGAGTGCGAGCGTACATGTGTGAGTGTGAGCATGAGTGCGAGTGTGCACGTGTGCGAGCGTACATGTGAGTGTGAGCATGAGTGCGAGCGCATGTGTGATCGTGAGCATGAGTGCGGCGTACATGTGAGTGTGAGCATGAGTGCGAGCGTACATGTGTGTGAGTGTGAGCATGAGTGCGAGCGTATGTGTGAGTGTGAGCATGAGTGCGGCGTACATGTGTGAGCATGAGTGTGAGCGTACATGTGTGTGTGAGCATGAGTGCGAGCGTACATGTGTGAGTGTGAGCATGAGTGCGAGCGTACATGTGTGATCGTGAGCATGAGTGCGAGCGTACATGTGTGAGTGTGAGCATGAGTGCGAGCGTACATGTGTGAGTGTGAGCATGAGTGTGAGTGTGCACGTGTACGAGCGTACATGTGTGAGTGTGAGCATGAGTGCGAGCGTGCACGTGTGATCGTGAGCATGAGTGCGAGTGTGCACGTGTACGAGCGTACATGTGTGAGTGTGAGCATGAGTGCGAGTGTACATGTGTGAGTGTGAGCATGAGTGCGAGCGTACATGTGTGAGTGTGAGCATGAGTGTGTGTGTGCACGTGTGATCGTGAGCATGAGTGCGAGTGTGCATGTGTACAAACGTACATGTGTGATCGTGAGCATGAGTGCGAGTGTGCACCTGTACGAACGTACATGTGTGAGTGTGAGCATAAGTGCGAGCGTACATGTGTGATCGTGAGCATGAGTGCGAGTGTGCACGTGTACGAGCGTACATGTGTGAGTGTGAGCATGAGTGCGAGCGTACATGTGTGATCGTGAGCATGAGTGCGAGTGTGCACGTGTACGAGCGTACATGTGTAAGTGTGAGCATGAGTGCAAGTGTGCACGTGTACGAGCGTACATGTGTAATTGTGAGCATGAGTGCGAGTGTGCACGTGTACGAGCGTACATGTGTAAGTGTGAGCATGAGTGCAAGTGTGCACGTGTACGAGCGTACATGTGTAATTGTGAGCATAAGTGCGAGCGTACATGTGTGAGTGTGAGCATAAGTGCGAGCGTACATGTGTGATCGTGAGCATGAGTGCGAGTATGCACGTGTACGAGCGTACATGTGTGAGTGTGAGCATAAGTGCGAGCGTACATGTGTGAGTGTGAGCATAAGTGCGAGCGTACATGTGTGAGTGTGAGCATAAGTGCGAGCGTACATGTGTGATCGTGAGCATGAGTGCGAGCGTACATGTGTGAGTGTGAGCATGAGTGCAAGCGTGCACGTGTACGAGCGTACATGTGTGATCGTGAGCACGAGTGCGAGCGTACATGTGTGATCGTGAGCACGAGTGCGAGTGTGCATGTGTGAGTGTGAGCATGAGTGCGAGTGTGCACGTGTACGAGCGTACATGTGTAATCGTGAGCATGAGTGCGTGCGTACATGTGTGAGTGTGAGCATGAGTGCGAGCGTACATGTGAGTGTGAGCATGAGTGCGAGTGTGCACGTGTACGAGCGTACATGTGTGAGTGTGAGCATGAGTGCGAGCGTACATGTGTGATCGTGAGCATGAGTGCGAGTGTGCACGTGTACGAGCGTACATGTGTAATCGTGAGCATGAGTGCGAGCGTACATGTGTGAGTGTGAGCATAAGTGCGAGCGTACATGTGTGAGTGTGAGCATGAGTGCGAGCGTACATGTGTGAGTGTGAGCATGAGTGTGAGCATGAGTGCGAGTGTGCGTGTACGGCGTACATGTGTGATCGTGAGCACGAGTTCGAGCGTACATGTGCGATCGTGAGCACGAGTGCGGCGTACATGTGTGTGTGAGCATGAGTGTGAGCATGAGTGCGCGTACATGTGTGAGCGTGAGCATGAGTGCGGCGTACATGTGTGTAATCGTGAGCATGAGTGCGAGTGTGCACGTGTGATCGTGAGCATGAGTGCGGCGTACATGTGTGAGTGTGAGCATAAGTGCGAGCGTACATGTGTGAGTGTGAGCATGAGTGCGAGCGTACATGTGTGAGTGTGAGCATGAGTGCGAGCGTACATGTGTGATCGTGAGCATGAGTGCGAGTGTGCACGTGTACGAGCGTACATGTGTAAGTGTGAGCATGAGTGCGAGTATGCACATGTACGAGCGTACATGTGTGATTGTGAGCATGAGTGCGAGTGTGCACGTGTACGAGCGTACATGTGTAATCGTGAACATGAGTGCGAGTGTGCACGTGTACGAGCGTACATGTGTAATCGTGAGCATGAGTGCGAGCGTACATGTGTGAGTGTGAGCATAAGTGCGGTGTGCATGTGTGAGTGTGAGCATGAGTGCGAGTGTGCACGTGTCTGGCGTACATGTGTAATCGTGAGCATGAGTGCGAGTGTGCACGTGTACGAGCGTACATGTGTAATCGTGAGCATGAGTGCGTGCGTACATGTGTGAGTGTGAGCATAAGTGCGAGCGTACATGTGTGAGTGTGAGCATGAGTGCGAGCGCATGTGTGAGTGTGAGCATGAGTGCGGCGTACATGTGTGTGAGCATGAGTGCGGCGTACATGTGTAAGTGTGAGCATGAGTGCGAGTGTGCACGTGCGGCGTACATGTGTGATTGTGAGCATGAGTGCGAGTGTGCACGTGTACGAGCGTACATGTGTAATCGTGAACATGAGTGCGAGTGTGCACGTGTACGAGCGTACATGTGTAATCGTGAGCATGAGTGCGAGCGTACATGTGTGAGTGTGAGCATAAGTGCGAGCGTACATGTGTGAGTGTGAGCATGAGTGCAAGCGTGCACGTGTATGAGCGTACATGTGTGAGTGTGAGCATGAGTGCGAGAGTGCACGTGTATGAGCGTACATGTGTGAGTGTGAGCATGAGTGCGAGTGTACATGTGTGAGTGTGAGCATGAGTGCGAGCGTACATGTGTGAGTGTGAGCATAAGTGCGAGCGTACATGTGTGAGTGTGAGCATGAGTGCAAGCGTGCACGTGTACGAGCGTACATGTGTGATTGTGAGCACGAGTGCGAGCGTACATGTGTGAGTGTGAGCATAAGTGCGAGCGTACATGTGTGATTATGAGCATGAGTGCGAGTGTGCATGTGTGAGTGTGAGCATGAGTGCGAGCGTGCACGTGTACGAGCGTACATGTGTGAGTGTAAGAATGAGTGCGAGCGTACGTGTGTGAGTGTGAGCACGAGTGCGAGCGTACGTGTGTGATCGTGAGCACGAGTGCGAGTGTGCACGTGCGAGCGTACATGTGTGTGAGTGTGAGCACGAGTGCGAGTGTGCACGTGCGAGCGTACGTGTGTGAGCGAGAGCACGAGTGCGAGCGTACGTGTGTGAGCGTGAGCACGAGTGCGAGCGTACATGTGAGAGAGTGAGCACGAGTGCGAGCGTACGTGTGTGAGCGAGAGCACGAGTGCGAGCGTACATGTGAGAGCGTGAGCACGAGTGCGAGCGTACATGTGTGAGAGTGAGCACGAGTGCGAGCGCATGTGTGATCGTGAGCATGAGTGTGAGCATGAGTGCGAGCGCATGTGTGAGTGTGAGCACGAAAGTGCGAGCGCATGTGAGAGAGTGAGCACGAAAGTGCGAGCGCACATGTGTGATCGTGAGCACGAGTGCGAGCGCATGTGTGAGTGTGTGAGCATGAGTGCGCGTACATGTGTGAGTGTGAGCATGAGTGCGGTGTGCACGTGTACGAGCGCATGTGTGAGTGTGAGCACGAGTGCGAGCGTACGTGTGTGATCGTGAGCACGAGTGCGAGCGTACGTGTGATTGTGAGCACGAGTGCGAGCGTACGTGTGATTGTGAGCACGAGTGCGAGCGTACGTGTGATTGTGAGCACGAGTGCGAGCGTACGTGTGAGTGTGAGCACGAGTGCGAGCGTACGTGTGTGATCGTGAGCACGAGTGCGAGCGTACGTGTGATCGTGAGCACGAGTGCGAGCGTACGTGTGATCGTGAGCACGAGTGCGAGCGACATTTGTGAGTGTGAGCACGAGTGCGAGTGTGCACGTGTCCGAGCGTGCACGCTGCTGGTTTTTTGACCAGTGTAACGGGACCAGACTCACTCAGGACACATTCAAACTAAACACTGCATCAAAGAGAGTTTTGGGTGAGACCTGATGAAGTCTAAGAGCAGCAGAGCCACGTCCCGGCCTGAGGAGGAAGCCTACTGTTATAATAATTTTTTAATATATTTTATTTACATTGTTTATGGTTACTGGGTGCTAATAGTTCTCTTCGGGTCATGTCAAATCTGATCATCTAATCATGTCATGTCCTTCAGGCTAATCCAAACAGGAACTGGACGTATACATAACGAGCTTGTGTCTTGGGGAGTGTTTATGAAAGATACACCTCCCACAGCTTTCACTGCAGTCATATAAAATCTCACGTATTGTTTACTTCTCCAACCAAACCTCAGCCTGTTCCACTGTGACATGTTTGTGCTTTGCTTCATTCTTGCAAGAATTAAACCTAACCATTGCTTTTTAAATTATACTCTGTCCACATGTCTCTCTGGAGAATATAAGGATAAACCTACCCTGTTTGTCTCCGTTGTGGTCGGCGCTGGGGCCCGTGTTGGGCGTGTACTTTGAGTCCCGGGACGCAGCGTTGTGTTGAGTCCAGTCGAACTGGTCTCCTTTGTCTTGAGAGAATAAACACAGAGCCTCATCGTCGAAGCCACACTGGAACTGCCCTGGAACAGAGTCCACAGAACGGGTCTGAGTCGGTCCAGATCTGACGTTGACCTGCTGCAGTGAGGTTTATAAAAACTGCCCTAAACTTAGCTACAAGCACCTCAACTGTATGTCCTCGTTAAAGGGTACTATAGGTGTCTACCTGAGGCCGCAGAACATTACAGACATGTCCATTTATTTGTGACTCTAATTATTTAAAGCAGCACATTTGAAAGAAGAAGCTTTTTTCTGTGGTCAAACATAACCTACGAAGATAAGTCCTGTTTTCAGCTCCATCTGTAGGTCATTGTGTCAAACCAGACTTTGACTTATTGAGGAAAATAAAGGTTCTTAAAATAAAGGTGTTTCTTAAACTGACAGCGGACACTGAGACAGAATTAGAAGAAGCAGTACTTACTGAGATGTGGGTTCACAGGAGCTGAGGAGGGACAAAACACACAGAAGGAATTAGTACAAATGAATAAGAGACACAAACAGAGACTAGCCCTCCTCTGATTGGCCGGTACCTGTGTAAGTGATGATGCGCTCAGAGGCGTCGCCCTCGCCAAAGCGAGTGATGGGAGTGAGTCGGACCAGGTAGGACTCCGGTTTGACGAGCTCCGTCAGGTTATGGCTCAGCAGCTCCCCCTTTTGGATCTCCTTCTGGATCGGGATCTCCTGCTCCCACCAACGGGCCTGGGACAACTGGGACCAGACCCAGAGACAGAAGTGGGTTTAGACCTGGTTTACAGAGTCTTTAGTCACATTTTTTCTCAGTACTTTGGTTCACTTTTCCTCTCGCCTCAAATCAAGCCAGAGTTCATAATTTCCATTTTTGTCTGAAAATGTTAAATTGAAACAAACTAAAAAGCGACATCTAACCAAAGCCTAGCCTTTTCCATCACAGGACAGCTGCCCTGGGTTACACTTTGTGTTTGGACAAGATTTAGCTAAAGGGTCTACATTAGGTCTAAAAGTGTCCCGATATTGTCTTCTCTTAAAGCCAGGATCTGTCCCGAGTCTGTCCCGAGACTGTCCCGAGTCTGTCCCGAGACTGTCCCGAGACTGTCCAGAGACTTTCCCGAGACTGTCCAGAGTCTGTCCCGAGACTGTCCCGAGACTGTCCCGAGCCTGTCCCGAGACTGTCCCGAGTCTGTCCCGAGACTGTCCCGAGCCTCTCCAGAGTCTGTCCCGAGACTGTCCCGAGCCTGTCCAGAGTCTGTCCCGAGTCTGTCCCGAGACTTTCCCGAGACTTTCCCAAGACTGTCCAGAGACTTTCCCGAGACTGTCCAGAGTCTGTCCCGAGACTGTCCAGAGACTGACCTGAGACTGACCCGAGTCTGTCCCGAAACTGTCCAGAGTCTGTCCCGAGCCTGTCCCGAGCCTGCCCCGAGTCTGTCCAGAGTCTGTCCCGAGCCTGTCCCGAGTCTGTCCCGAGACTGTAAACCAGATGCAGGGCCAGAGCTGAGGCAGTGGTGACTCTGCAGGTTTTAGTCTGATCTGGTCCTAAACCTGACACAGCAGTTTGTCTTTGTCCTGCTTTATCTCTGTTCAGTGTCTCTGACCCAATCCAGTCCAGTCCCGGTTTAGTCTTGGAGCAGTAGAACCCAAAGGACCTGAAGTGTCTCAGAAGGCCACTCTGGTTTCTCTTTGTGCTCCAGTTTCCAAAAGGTGGCACTAAACACTGTCAAAAGTAAAAGTATCTGAAACAGAATTTTCTAAACGTGGCTCATTGTTAATATTGAATTTAAATTTGTGAGTAAATGCTGTTGTAGCAGCGAGAGGCTGCAGGAAACATTTAACTCTTTCTGTTTATTCACATCTTCACAGAGATACAAGGTTTGAACTCATAAAGCCAGAGCCGGACGACACGGACTCTGTTGCTGAGAAGAAACACTAATCCAATCAGATGCCTGCAGGGCTTAGCTCCACCTTTTCCAAAGTGGACACAGACACAGGACAGACCCCAGACCCAGGTGTCCTGTTTTAGGGACACTTTAGACCCTTTTGGTGGAAATGCACCAGGACCAACCCCACACTGCTGCAGTAGAAACGAGGCTGTTCAGTCCTAGTCCAGTCCAGTCCAGTCCTGGTCCTGACCTGTCTCAGGCCCAGTCTGTAGACCAGGATGCGGTCAACAGCCTCTGGTTCCTGTTGGGTCCACTGGAGTCTGAAGCCGTAGACCGAGGGCCGGTTCTGGAACAGAGCGGTGCTGGAGTCAAAGTAGAACTCTGGAGCAAAGGCCTTTCCTGGAACAGATGCCAGAGGTCAGGAAGAGGGGTTAGATGATGTATAATAAGTCCTGGATAAGCCCCTCCCCCTTTGTCCTGATACCAATTCCACCAGTGGACACTTGAGGTACTGCAGAAAGAGGCTTGTTCAGAAAGAACTTTTTAAAAATCCTGAAATTAGGTAAAATGTACTTGTATTGTTTTATGACATCATCGCTTTGTTCCTACAAGCTCATTGGTCAGAACTGATCACAAATAACACAACGGAGGTGAAACAGAAGAGCACATGCTCGGGAGCAGAAGTGAACCCTTGGAGACAAAACCGACACTGATCTAAAAATGGTGTCTGTGAATAAAGATGCCCGCAGTGGAAACTCAAAATGACCCAAACCTAAACTTAAAAAACTTAAAGTGGAATATTCTGTTTTGGAAGAAAGTGTGTCTGATTCCTGAGTCTTGATTTAAACTGAAATAATCCTCAGACCTGTTCCTGAAGCAGAGGCGTGTGTAAATCTGAGGATTATAAAGTGTTAATGTGACAGAGAACAGACAGCGGCCGTCAGCGAAAACCAGGATTTAACCGGTCACATGACCAAACACGGCCGACCGATAAGCGTAAGAGCGGAGTCTGTTGAGTCAGCTCCAGGAGGCGTGTAATCTCAGAGAAACTTTTACTGAGGGCTGAAGAAAACTAATTTACTGACGATTTAAAAGTTTGACAAACGGCTGATGTTAGAGGCACAGGATCAGAAAATATATTTAGAACAAAGTCCTGTCCAGCTGCAACAGGAAGTCCCTTGTTTCTCTTCAGTTGTTACCTTAACTTTATAGAGCACCTTGTCACTGTAGCCCAGTTTCACACAAACACAAACAAAAGAAAGAAGAATAAATAAAAGCAGTTCCTCTGCTTCAGTCTGTGCCTCTCTGTTGGAGCACGCACCGTTTCTTAGTTTTATAGGTTATCTTAGAGTTTTGTTGAAAGCTACTGGATAAAGTTGGACCTTTGAAGAACTGGACTCTCTGCTGTCTGACCTCTCACCCCTCTGTCTGACATCTCACCTTTCTGTCTGACCTCTCGCTGGTCTGTCTGACCTCTCACCCCTCTGTCTGACATCTCACCTTTCTGTCTGACCTCTCGCTGGTCTGTCTGACCTCTCACCCCTCTGTCTGACATCTCACCTTTCTGTCTGACCTCTCGCTGGTCTGTCTGACCTCTCACCCTTCTGTCTGACCTCTCACCCTTCTGTCTGACCTCTCACCTTTCTGTTTGACCTCTCACCCTTCTGTCTGACCTCTTCCTGGTCTGTCTGACCTCTCCCTGATCTGTCTGACCTCTCACCCTACTATCTGACCTCTCACCCTTCTGTCTGACCTCTCCCTGGTCTGTCTGACCTCTCACGCCTCTGTCTGACCTCTCGCTGGTCTGTCTGACCTCTCACCTTTCTGTCTGACCTCTCCCTGGTCTGTATGACCTCTCGCCCTTCTGTCTGACCTCTCCCTGGTCTGTCTGACCTCTCACCCTTCTGTCTGACCTCTTCCTGGTCTGTCTGACCTCTCCCTGGTCTGTCTGACCTCTCACGCCTCTGCCTGACCTCTCGCTGGTCTGTCTGACCTCTCACCCTTCTGTCTGACCTCTCCCTGGTCTGTCTGACCTCTCACCCTTCTGTCTGACCTCTCCCTGATCTGTCTGACCTCTCCCTGGTCTGTCTGACCTCTCACCCTTCTGTCTGACCTCTTCCTGGTCTGTCTGACCTCTCGCCCTTCTGTCTGACCTCTTCCTGGTCTGTCTGACCTCTCACCCTTCTGTCTGACCTCTCCCTGGTCTGTCTGACCTCTCACCCTTCTGTCTGACCTCTCACCCTTCTGTCTGACCTCTCCCTGATCTGTCTGACCTCTCCCTGATCTGTCTGACCTCTCCCTGATCTGTCTGAAATATCCCTGATCTGTCTGACCTCTTCCTGGTCTGTCTGACCTCTTCCTGGTCTGTCTGACCTCTCCCTGATCTGTCTGACCTCTCCCTGATCTGTCTGACCTATCCCTGATCTGTCTGACCTCTCCCTGGTCTGTCTGACCTCTCCCTGATCTGTCTGACCTATCCCTGATCTGTCTGACCTCTCCCTGGTCTGTCTGACCTCTCCCTGGTCTGTCTGACCTCTCACCCTTCTGTCTGACCTCTTCCTGGTCTGTCTGACCTCTCGCCCTTCTGTCTGACCTCTCCCTGATCTGTCTGACCTATCCCTGATCTGTCTGACCTCTCCCTGATCTGTCTGACCTATCCCTGATCTGTCTGACCTCTCCCTGATCTTTCTGACCTCTCCCTGGTCTGTCTGACCTCTTCCTGGTCTGTCTGACCTCTCACCCTTCTGTCTGACCTCTCCCTGGTCTGTCTGACCTCTCACCCTTCTGTCTGACCTCTCACCCTTCTGTCTGACCTCTCCCTGATCTGTCTGAAATATCCCTGATCTGTCTGACCTCTTCCTGGTCTGTCTGACCTCTTCCTGGTCTGTCTGACCTCTCCCTGATCTGTTTGACCTCTCCCTGATCTGTCTGACCTATCCCTGATCTGTCTGACCTCTCCCTGATCTGTCTGACCTCTCCCTGGTCTGTCTGACCTCTCCCTGGTCTGTCTGACCTCTCGCCCTTCTGTCTGACCTCTCCCTGATCTGTCTGACCTCTCCCTGATCTGTCTGACCTCTCCCTGATCTGTCTGACCTCTCCCTGGTCTGTCTGACCTCTCGCCCTTCTGTCTGACCTCTCCCTGATCTGTCTGACCTATCCCTGATCTGTCTGACCTCTCCCTGATCTGTCTGACCTATCCCTGATCTGTCTGACCTCTCCCTGGTCTGTCTGACCTCTCCCTGATCTTTCTGACCTCTCCCTGATCTGTCTGACCTCTCCCTGGTCTGTCTGACCTCTCCCTG
Organism: Neodontobutis hainanensis; assembly: GCA_024349245.1. Classification (NCBI taxonomy): domain Eukaryota; kingdom Metazoa; phylum Chordata; class Actinopteri; order Gobiiformes; family Odontobutidae; genus Neodontobutis; species Neodontobutis hainanensis. Next base: position 531,886 of record JALDNG010000146.1, on the reverse strand, counting down.
GTCTGTCTGACCTCTCACCCTTCTGTCTGACCTCTTCCTGGTCTGTCTGACCTCTCCCTGATCTGTCTGACCTCTCCCTGATCTGTCTGACCTATCCCTGATCTGTCTGACCTCTCCCTGATCTGTCTGACCTATCCCTGATCTGTCTGACCTCTCCCTGATCTTTCTGACCTCTCCCTGGTCTGTCTGACCTCTTCCTGGTCTGTCTGACCTCTCACCCTTCTGTCTGACCTCTCCCTGGTCTGTCTGACCTCTCACCCTTCTGTCTGACCTCTCACCCTTCTGTCTGACCTCTCCCTGATCTGTCTGACCTCTCCCTGATCTGTCTGAAATATCCCTGATCTGTCTGACCTCTTCCTGGTCTGTCTGACCTCTTCCTGGTCTGTCTGACCTCTCCCTGATCTGTTTGACCTCTCCCTGATCTGTCTGACCTATCCCTGATCTGTCTGACCTCTCCCTGATCTGTCTGACCTCTCCCTGGTCTGTCTGACCTCTCCCTGGTCTGTCTGACCTCTCGCCCTTCTGTCTGACCTCTCCCTGATCTGTCTGACCTCTCCCTGATCTGTCTGACCTCTCCCTGATCTGTCTGACCTCTCCCTGGTCTGTCTGACCTCTCGCCCTTCTGTCTGACCTCTCCCTGATCTGTCTGACCTCTCCCTGATCTGTCTGACCTCTCCCTGATCTGTCTGACCTCTCCCTGGTCTGTCTGACCTCTCGCCCTTCTGTCTGACCTCTCCCTGGTCTGTCTGACCTCTCGCCCTTCTGTCTGACCTCTCCCTGATCTGTCTGACCTATCCCTGATCTGTCTGACCTCTCCCTGATCTGTCTGACCTATCCCTGATCTGTCTGACCTCTCCCTGGTCTGTCTGACCTCTTCCTGGTCTGTTTGACCTCTCGCTGCCCTTGAGAGACACAAAGACAGATTATAATCGAACAAACAATGGCAGGGTTTATTCTTGCAAGAAGAAGCAAAGCAGACACAGTACAATGTAACAGCGGGAGGTAAACGGAACATAAGACTTTATACACACAGTGAAGGCCTTGGTGGGAGGTGTATCTTACAGACCCACACCCCCCAAGGCACAAGGCTCCAGGGGCAGACGTCCCGGGACAAGCCATGTCTCAGTCTAGTTCTGTCTACTCCATGATTGGATTAACACGAAGGACATGACATGAATGTGACACGACCTGAAGAGAAGTATAAGCCCCCAGTAACTCTCAACATTAAAACTAAAATTCTTATAACAGCCTCTCATTGCGTCTCAAAGCCTCAGTCAGATGGATCCGTTTACTTCTGTGCCCTAGTGAGGTCATGAAGTAACACACTGTGCAGCTCAAAGACAGCAGCCTTAATCCCAACATGAAAGTAATGTGCAGCTTTAAATAAAATTCTCTTCTGTCTGGAGTCACATGACCGACTCTGAGCTCTCTGATTGGACGGCGTCTTGTTCTTTTTTCTTTTGCTCTGACAGAGTTTAATCCCGGTGTCGTTTCGGGGATTCACCTGAAGCCGACAGAAACAGGGAACAGCTGTAAGCCTCTTATGGCTGCTTTTACACACACGCCTTTAAACGGACGGAACAGAAGAGTTTACTCAGACTCAGCTCTAACAGGGTTTACAGTAGATGTACTCGAGTCATGTGACCCGACTCTGAGCGAACACAGAGCACGAGCTGAACAAAAGAAGCAACATGATGACAGCGGAAAGGTCCCAGTCTCTTGGCTCTGGCTCTGTTTGTTTGATTGTTCATGTGACAAGACTTAAACATGATTATTATTCAACTTTTCATTCTTCACCGCTTATTCCCGTTAGGGGTCTCAGTGACTGGAGCCTATCCCAGCAGCTTTGGGCCTGAGGCGGAGTTCCCCCTGGACAGTGGGCTGTTAGTCGCAGGGCTAACATTTAGAGACAGATAGTGACAGACAACCGTCACTCTCACATTCATTCACTCGGGACACTTTACAGTTGCTAATTAACTTACATGAATGTGTTTGGACGGTGGGAGGAACCGGAGTACCAAGAGAGATCCCACAGTAACACGTGGAGACTCCTCACAGAAAGACCGGAATCGGCCGAGAGTGCTAACCACTCTTTCTTTCAGGTCTCTCCACTGTTTATTACAAAAGACTATTATCAGCTGATTTTTTAAAACATTGATTTTGTCTGTTTTTATTTAGTTTGTACACTTCTGTTGATCAAGTTTTCTAATTCTGACAGTTTCAGAATAAATTTGACAGGAAGAACAATTGTTTTGTATATCTTTATTAAGTGGACTGGAATGTTGTGTTTGTAGAAAATCCTTTAAAGTTTTTCAGATAAACCAGACACATAAGGGATAACTACACTTCCCCGTTTGTCCCTGGTTCCTGTCTGTTTGGTGTCTGTGTCCTCTTGGTTTTGTTGAAAGTCCATCTGGGGTATCCACAGTCTCTCAGGGCTTTACAGATGTGTTGTTCTTCTTTACGTTGACCTTCTGAGGTTGTGCTCTGAGCTGAAGAGTCCTGATGACTCCAGCTTGTGCTGCAGAGGCTGGAGTCAAACACAAATACTGAGCTGTTGTCAGATCCACTCCGTCTCTCTCAGGGATCCGCTCCACTTTCCTTCTCTCTCCTTCATCTCATCACTGCCACCTGTCCCAAGCACCTGCAGCCTATTACCATCAGTGAGGTATTTAAACCGCTCCTGTCCACCTCTTCCCTGCCAGATCGTTCAGCAGACTTTGGGGGAATGTTTACAGCCCTTGCTCCAGGTCTCAGGTTTGGACTCCAGCTTGGTCCAGGTCTCAGGTTTGGACTCCAGCTTGGTCCAGGTCTCAGGTTTGGACTCCAGCTTGGTCCAGGTCTCAGGTTTGGACTCCAGCTTGGTCCAGGTCTCAGGTTTGGACTCCAGCTTGGTCCAGGTCTCAGGTTTGGACTCCAGCTTGGTCCAGGTCTCAGGTTTGGACTCCAGCTTGGTCCAGGTCTCAGGTTTGGACTCCAGCTTGGTCCAGGTCTCAGGTTTGGACTCCAGCTTGGTCCCCGTCACAGCTCGGCTCCAATCCTCATCGCCGCTCTACAGCGCCGCTCCAGATCTCGGTCCAGCTCCTCGGCTTGGTTCCAGTTCACGACTTCACTTCAGCCATCAGCCACAATACTTCCTCTAGGTACAGGTGAGCCACAATACTTCCTCCAGGTACAGGTGAGCCACAATACTTCCTCCAGGTACAGGTGAGCCACAATACTTCCTCTAGGTACAGGTGAGCCACAATACTTCCTCCAGGTACAGGTGAGCCACAATACTTCCTCCAGGTACAGGTGAGCCACAATACTTCCTCCAGGTACAGGTGAGCCACAATACTTCCTCCAGGTACAGGTGAGCCACAATACTTCCTCCAGGTACAGGTGAGCCACAATACTTCCTCCAGGTACAGGTGAGCCACAATACTTCCTCCAGGTACAGGTGAGCCACAATACTTCCTCCAGGTACAGGTGAGCCACAATACTTCCTCCAGGTACAGGTGAGCCACAATACTTCCTCCAGGTACAGGTGAGCCACAATACTTCCTCCAGGTACAGGTGAGCCACAATACTTCCTCCAGGTACAGGTGAGCCACAATCGGGGAGACAGGTGATCTCAAGGCACAGAAGTGATCTCAGAATTGATAAAGTCTCTTGGAATTAGAGTCTTCACCTTTAAAACTCAGTCTAGATGCTTTTACTCAAACCTATTCTTCAAGATGTCCTGGATGAATGAGAACCTTCACAGACTTTATTAAATCTTATTAAATAGTTATTGCATGGGTAAATCCTTGGTAATATTTTAAAAAGAGATTTCCCTGATTTTATTTATTACACAATATTTCTAAATTTGAGTAAATGACAGAAGGTCTGGAGAAATGGAATCCTTGATAAGAAAGAAATCTTTTATATATTTTATAGATGTTTGTTTGTGCAGAGATCTGTCGTGTTTAAGCATTTGAGACACATATGAAATTTTGTTTTCAAACAGTTTATACTTTTGTTTCTATGTCTAATGTATTGGTTATTCCATATTATCCATATTTTGCATCAGAGAAAAGGTTATGTTTGAATCTCATGTGTCGTGACAATAAGAGCAGTTGGTTAAAGTTTAACAGCTCGAGTGGTATTTGAGTCACATTGAAGTCGCATTTTAGGACAAATGCCAAGCCACCAATGATGAGTGAAATTTGTGTCCCCCTCACTCGTGTCCCCCTCACCCATGTCTCCCACTCGTGTCCCCCTCACCCGTGTCTCCCACTCGTGTCCCCCTCACCCGTGTCCCCCCCACTCGTGTCCCCCACCCGTGTCCCCCCCACTCGTGTCCCCTCACTCGTGTCCCCTCACTCGTGTCCCCTCACCCGTGTCCCCTCACCCGTGTCCCCTCACCCGTGTCCCCTCACCCGTGTCTCCCACTCGTGTCCCCACTCGTGTCCCCTCACCCGTGTCTCCCACTCGTGTCCCCTCACCCGTGTCCCCACTCGTGTCCCCACTCGTGTCCCCCCACCCGTGTCCCCACCCGTGTCCCCCCACTCGTGTCCCCCCACTCGTGTCCCCTCACCCGTGTCCCCTCACCCGTGTCCCCACTCGTGTCCCCTCACCCGTGTCTCCCACTCGTGTCCCCTCACCCGTGTCCCCTCACCCGTGTCTCCCACTCGTGTCCCCTCACCCGTGTCCCCTCACCCGTCTCCCACTCGTGTCTCCCAATCGTGTCCCCTCACCCGTGTCTCCCACTCGTGTCCCCTCACCCGTGTCTCCCACTCGTGTCCCCTCACCCGTGTCTCCCACTCGTGTCCCCTCACCCGTGTCTCCCACTCGTGTCCCCTCACCCGTGTCTCCCACTCACCCGTGTCTCCCACCCGTGTCTCCCACTCACCCGTGTCTCCCACCCGTGTCCCACTCACCCGTGTCTCCCACCCGTGTCCCACTCACCCGTGTCTCCCACCCGTGTCCCACTCACCCGTGTCTCCCACCCGTGTCCCACTCACCCGTGTCTCCCACCCGTGTCCCACTCACCCGTGTCCCACTCACCCGTGTCCCCACTCGTGTCCCCTCACTCGTGTCCCCTCACCCGTGTCCCCTCACCCGTGTCCCCTCACCCGTGTCCCCTCACCCGTGTCTCCCACTCGTGTCCCCTCACCCGTGTCTCCCACTCGTGTCCCCTCACCCGTGTCTCCCACTCGTGTCCCCTCACCCGTGTCCCCTCACCCGTGTCCCCTCACCCGTGTCCCCTCACCCGTGTCTACCACCCGTCTCTCCCACTCGTGTCCCCTCACCCGTCTCTCCCACTCGTGTCCCCTCACCCGTGTCTCCCACTCGTGTCTCCCACTCGTGTCCCCACTCGTGTCCCCTCACCCGTGTCCCCTCACCCGTGTCCCCTCACCCGTTTCTACCACCCGTGTGTCCCCTCACCCGTTTCTACCACCCGTGTGTCCCCTCACCCGTGTCCCCACTCGTGTCCCCACTCGTGTCCCCTCACTCGTGTCCCCTCACCCGTGTCCCCTCACCCGTGTCCCCTCACCCGTGTCCCCTCACTCGTGTCCCCTCACTCGTGTCCCCTCACTCGTGTCCCCTCACTCGTGTCCCCTCACCCGTGTCTACCACCCGTGTCTACCACCCGTGTCTCCCTCACCCGTGTCTCCCTCACCCGTGTCTCCCTCACTCGTGTCTCCCTCACCCGTGTCTCCCTCACTCGTGTCTCCCTCACTCGTGTGTCCCCCTCACTCGTGTCTCCCTCACTCGTGTGTCCCTCTCACCCGTTTCTACCACCCGTGTGTCCCCCTCACCCGTGTCCCCCCACTCGTGTCCCCTCACCCGTGTCCCCCCACTCGTGTCCCCTCACCCGTGTCCCCTCACTCGTGTCCCCTCACCCGTGTCTACCACCTGTGTCTCCTCACCCGTGTCCCCTCACTCGTGTCTCCCTCACTCGTGTGTCCCCTCACCCGTTCTACCACCCGTGTGTCCCCTCACCCGTGTCCCCACTCGTGTCCCCACTCGTGTCCCCTCACCCGTGTCCCCACTCGTGTCCCCCCACCCGTGTCCCCACTCGTGTCCCCTCACCCGTGTCCCCTCACCCGTGTCTCCTCACTCGTGTCCCCTCACTCGTGTCCCCTCACTCGTGTCCCCTCACTCGTGTCCCCTCACCCGTGTCCCCTCACCCGTGTCCCCTCACTCGTGTCCCCTCACCCGTGTCCCCTCACTCGTGTCCCCTCACCCGTGTCCCCCCACTCGTGTCCCCACTCGTGTCCCCTCACCCGTGTCCCCTCACCCGTGTCTACCACCCGTGTCCCCTCACCCGTGTCCCCTCACCCGTGTCCCCACCCGTGTCCCCACTCGTGTCCCCACTCGTGTCCCCTCACTCGTGTCCCCTCACCGTGTCTCCCACTCGTGTCCCCACTCGTGTCCCCCTCACCCGTGTCCCCACTCGTGTCCCCTCACCCGTGTCTCCCACTCGTGTCCCCCTCACCCGTGTCCCCCACTCGTGTCCCCTCACCCGTGTCCCCTCACTCGTGTCCCCTCACCCGTGTCTCCCTCACTCGTGTCCCCTGTTATAATAATTTTAATTCTTATGTTTAGAGTTACTGGAGGCTTATAGTTCTCTTCAGGTCATGTCAAATTCATGTCATGTCCTTCGCTCTAATCCAAGCAGGAAGTAGACATAACAGGACTGAGACATGGCTTGTCCTGGGACTCTTGCTCCTGGACCATTGTGAACGCCTCTCAACAAGGCCTCACTGTGTTGTATATAATGTTATATTTACATCTTTAAACAAACCTCTCGCTGTACCTTTGTTACTGTGTCTGCTTTGCTCATCCTTCAAGGATTAAAACCTGACCATTTCTTGTTAAATTATAATCGGTCTCCGTGTCTCTCTGTTAAATATAAGGATATAAAATATTCATATAACACCCCCTCACCTGTGACACTGAAGCTGCAGCGGCCGGCCCCCGCCTCGTTGCTGATGTCGCAGGTGTAGAGTCCGTAGCCCTCTCGGTTCAGGGCCCGGACCTGGTACTGGCTCTGGTCCCGGAGCAGGTCGCCCCGAGTCAGGAGCCTCGACCCAAGCTTCCACTCGAACCTGAGGCCCCCAGATGGATGGGCTCGCAGCAGCCCACAGGTCAGAGAGAAGCCCCGCCCCAAGGCCTGACGCACCTCCAACAGAACCGGCTCCACCACCGGGGGGTCTATAAGAGACAAGGGAAACCAGGTCTAAACCAGGTCTAAACCAGGTCTAAACCAGGTCTAAACCAGGTCTAAACCAGGTCTAAACCAGGACTAAACCAGGTCTAAACCAGGACTAAACCAGGACTAAACCAGGACTAAACCAGGACTAAACCAGGACTAAACCAGGACTAAACCAGGACTAAACCAGGACTAAACCAGGTCTAAACCAGGACTAAACCAGGACTAAACAAGGACTCATCCAGGACGAAACCAGGACGAAACCAGGTCTAAAAACCTCAGTATTATTTCCCTGTTCTCCTGTTTTGGTTTGTGTTTAACTCAGAGTGAGACCTCTCTGTTGTCATCCAGAGAAGGGCTGTGCAGAGAATTAACTTCATTTAAAGAGTTAGACACCTGTTCAAATCCAACTGAAACCTGTTCAAATCCATCTGAAACCTGTTGTTATAAGAATTTTAATTCTTATGTTTAGAGTTACTGGGGCTTATAGTTCTCCTCAGGTCATGTCAAATTCATGTCATGTCCTACGTGCTAATCCAAGCATTAAGCAGACATGACAGGACTGAGACATGGCTTTGGGACGGCAGTGGCTCAGTGGTAGAGCGACCGTCCTTCAACCGGAAGGTAGTAGGTTTGATTCCCGCTCTCCCCACAGTTCATACTGTTGTGTCCTTGGGCAAGACACATTCTTGGTTTACTCGAGTGTCCGTAACACTGGTGTATGAATGTGTGTGACTGTGTGTGACTGTAGAGGTGTGTTTGGTGGTGGTAGGAGAAGGTTGAGCCCTGTGTGTGTGGCAGCCCCCCTCTCTGTCTGTCCCAGGAGGATGTGTGTGAATGGGGCGAGTGGAAGCACGATGTAAAGCGCTTTGGGAGCCCGAGAAGGGTGCAGGAAAGAACTATATAAATGCATGCCATTTACCATGGCTTGTCCTGGGACTCTTGCACCTGGACCATTGTGAACGCCTCTCACCAAGGCCTCACTGTGTTGTATATAATCCCATGTTATGTTTACATCTGGAGCAAAAACCTGCATCTGTACCTTTGTTACTGTGTCTGCTTTGCTCATCCTTCAAGGATTAAAACCTGACCATTGCTTGTTAAATTATAATCGGTCTCCGTGTCTCTCTGGTTAAATATAAGGATATAAAATATTCTTATAACACCTGTTCAAATCCAACTGAACCCTGTTCAAATCCAACTGAAACCTGTTCAAATCCAACTAAAACTTGAATAGATATTATAAACTGTTCCACACTCATAATCCTATTTCCCAGAATCCTCACTGAAAGTACTCACACTGGACCTGCAGCTGGATCAGGGCCTGTCTCGGTTTGACGTTGAAGCCGTTGAATTGACTCGTCTGACACCGGTACAGACCCGACATGTCCCGCGTCACGTTAGCAATGTGCAGGACGCCCTCAGAGCTCTCCATCAGGGGTCCGCTCTCCAGGGCCTGCTCTGTGAGTCTGTCAGCCTGGTTCTGCTCCCCGTCCTCCGGCCTGTCCCGCAGCAGAGCCTCCCCCCTGTCCCTCTGTCCCGCCCCTTGTGGACCATCCTCAGGCTGGTTTTCTCGTTCCTCCAGACGCTCCTTCAACCTCCCTGCTTCTCTTGAACCCAGCCTGAACCACAGAACCTGAGGCTTGGGTTTTCCCGACACCAAACACTGCAGGTCCACAGAGTCTCCCTCCTGAACCACCAGCAGAGAACGCCCCCTAGGCACCGTCAGCTCCGGAGGAACTGCAGGAAAACAAAAAAACAGAAAATATTTATTACAATGAACCAAAGTGTAATTTCACAAATGGGCACTTAATTCTGCTTTGACAGACTTTTATTGTCTTGATAACTCTCAAGTTCCACCAACAGCCCTGGGGCAATATTTAATACTCTAAATATTCAATACCCTCGATATTCAATACTCTGAGTATCATTGAGATAATCAAATAGATTTTAAATGAATGTCTTGTAAACATGTTTACACTGTTTAGGAAACTGAGAATGTAAAACAATGTACAATAAAAAACAATATAACTGCCCCCGCCTCCTCACCTCTGACCCCTGACATACTGACCCTGACTTTCTGACCTGTGGTGGAGGAAATGTTGACGTCGATGCTGATCTCAGGACTGCCCCCGTTCCGGAGCGAGGCCACACAGGTGTAGGTCCCGAAGTCGGTGAACTTGAGGTCGATGATGTCGAGGCTGGTGCTGCCGGGACTGGACTCCGGGTCCGAGTGAGTGATCACCATTCGCTCAGAGCTGCGTAAGCCACGCCCATTCTTCAGCCAATCGAACTGCAGCTCCTCTGGGGGCGTGGCCTCCACCTGACAGGTGATCTTCACCTCCCGCCCGATCTGGATGTGGTCGTCGTTATGGTACGGGTCTGGAGTGATCCAGAACCGGCCTTTACGAAGACCTGATAAGACCGGAGACAAACGGGTTAGGTTAAAATCACAGAACAGGGACAAGAACAGGTTTTCTTCAGATTTTAGCAGAGCTAACCTCGGACTAAGATGGTGGTGGACTTCCTGGCCGGGTTGCCCACGTTGTTGGAGGCTACACAGGTGTAGACTCCTCCATCCTCGACCGTTACCGCGGTGACGGTAAGCGCTCCCCGATTGGCGGAACTTCTGCGGGGAAGCTCCGCCCCCCCGGCCCTGACCCAGGACAGGACCGGAGCTGGGTCTCCTCCTGACGCCACGCAGCCCAGAGTCACGGTCTCACCTGGATTTACCACGACTGGGTCTGGGAGGAGCAGCCGCACCGACGGAGGAGCTGAGACACGAGAGAGGACTTAGACAGGTTTGGAACACTTTTAGACTTTCACGGCCATCATGAGCCCAGAGACAGGACGGATGTTTTTATAGAACGTGTCGTGTGTGTACTGCGCTTTGTTTCCTGCAGTCGGTTGTTTCTAGAGTAATTACAGTAAAAGCCTGTTTACTGCAGGAGCCGTATAATGATGCTCTGCAGGTGATCTTCTTTAGACAAAACAGCTCAGGATCAGTTTTCAGTCAGGTATCGTGCTGCTCTTCTGTTAATCGTATGAAATAAATTATCCCCAGGGACCTTTATAATCGTGTGCCACACTGAGAGAAGACAGAGAAGACAGACAGAAAAAAGAGAAGACAGAGGAGACGGAGACGGAGGAGATGGAGACGGAGGAGACGGAGGAGACGGAGACAGAGGAGACGGAGACAGAGGAGACAAAGACAGAGGAGACAAAGACAGAGGAGACAAAGACAGAGGAGACAAAGACAGAGGAGACAGAGGAGACAGAGACAGAGGAGACAGAGGAGACGGAGACAGAGACAGAGGAGACGGAGACAGAGGAGACAGAGGAGACAAACACAGAGGAGACAGAGACAGAGACAAAGACAGAGGAGACAGAGACAGAGACAAAGACAGAGGAGACGGAGACAGAGGAGACAAAGACAGAGGAGACAGAGGAGACAAACACAGAGGAGACAGAGACAGAGGAGACAGACAGAGACAAAGACAGAGGAGACAGAGACAACAGAGGAGACAGAGACAAAGACGGAGACAGAGGAAACAGAGGAGACAGAGACAAAGACGGAGACAGAGGAAACAGAGGAGACAGAGACAAAGACGGAGACAGAGACAAAGACGGAGACAGAGGAAACAGAGGAGACAGAGACAAAGACGGAGACAGAGGAGACGGAGACGGAGGAGACGGAGGAGACAGAGACGGAAGGAGACAGAGACGGAGGAGACAGAGGAGACGGAGACAGAGGAGACAGAGGAGACGGAGACAGAGGAGACAAAGACAGAGGAGACAAAGGAGACGGAGACAGAGGAGACAAAGACAGAGGAGACAGAGGAGACGGAGACAGAGGAGACGGAGACAGAGGAGACGGAGACAGAGGAGACAGAGACAGAGGAGACAGAGGAGACAACCACAGAGGAGACAGAGACAGAGACAAAGACGGAGACAGAGACAAAGACGGAGACAGAGGAAACAGAGGAGACAGAGACAAAGACGGAGACAGAGGAGACAAAGACGGAGACAGAGGAGACAAAGACAGAGGAGACGGAGACAGAGGAGACGGAGACAGAGGAGACGGAGACAGAGGAGACGGAGACAGAGGAGACGGAGGAGGAGGAGACAGAGGAGACGGAGACAGAGGAGACGGAGACAGAGGAGACGGAGACAGAGGAGACGGAGACAGAGGAGACAGAGACAGAGGAGACAGAGACAAAGACGGAGACAGAGGAAACAGAGGAGACAGAGACAAAGACGGAGACAGAGGAGACAAAGACGGAGACAGAGGAGACAGAGGAGACAAAGACAGAGGAGACGAAGACAGAGACAGAGGAGACAAAGACAGAGGAGACGAAGACAGAGACAGAGGAGACAAAGACAGAGGAGACAAAGACAGAGGAGACGAAGACAGAGACAGAGGAGACGAAGACAGAGACAGAGGAGACAAAGACAGAGGAGACGAAGACAGAGACAGAGGAGACAAAGACAGAGGAGACGGAGACAGAGGAGACAGAGGAGACAAAGACGGAGACAGAGGAGACAGAGGAGACAAAGACAGAGGAGACGAAGACAGAGACAGAGGAGACAGAGGAGACAAAGACAGAGGAGACGAAGACAGAGACAGAGGAGACAGAGGAGACAAAGACAGAGGAGACGAAGACAGAGACAGAGGAGACAAAGGAGACAAAGACAGAGGAGACGAA
>JALDNG010000146.1:412500-515000 GCA_024349245.1 Neodontobutis hainanensis | reverse complement strand
GGGTCCCAGGATGGGCCCTTCTGGGACCCCAGTGCTTTTAGAAAGAAGGGGCTTTGGGACACACTGACCCTGACGGATCTGTTTTCATAAATGAAGCACAATCAGATATTTCATATTTCTGAAGCACTCACAGTAAACGTCGACTCGGATGGAGCGTATCGCCGGAGAGCCCTGTCCGTTCTCGGCCTTGCAGTAGTAGCGCCCCCCCTGGTGGCGACTAATGGACTCCATCCTCAGAATCTCATTGGGCAGCGCCGCATCGCCATGACGATCATAGGCCCCGCCCGCCATCTTTGTCCAACGAATCTGAGAGAAGTCACAAAACTATTTTAGGTGTAGTCAAGGTCTAGTCCAGGTTTTCTCAGGACTAGTCCAGGTTTTCTCAGTTCTAGTCCAGGTGTAGTCCAGGTGTAGTCCAGGTCTAGTCCAGGTGTAGTCCAGGTCTAGTCCAGGTGTAGTCCAGGTCTAGTCCAGGTCTAGTCCAGATGTAGTCCAGGTCTTGTCCAGGTCTAGTCCAGGTATAGTCCAGGTGTAGTCCAGGTCTAGTCCAGGTGTAGTCCAGGTGTAGTCCAGGTCTAGTCCAGGTGTAGTCCAGGTCTAGTCCAGGTGTAGTCCAGGTCTAGTCCAGGTCTAGTCCAGATGTAGTCCAGGTCTTGTCCAGGTCTAGTCCAGGTATAGTCCAGGTGTAGTCCAGGTCTAGTCCAGGTGTAGTCCAGGTGTAGTCCAGGTCTAGTCCAGGTGTAGTCCAGGTCTAGTCCAGGTCTAGTCCAGGTCTAGTCCAGGTCTAGTCCAGGTTTTCTCAGGACTAGTCCAGGTTTTCTCAGGTCTAGTCCAGGTCTAGTCCAGGTTTGCAGCTGAACTCTCTGAAGTTGTTGCAGTAAAAACAGATAAAACTGTTTTGCAGCTCATTACTGTATTTGCTGAAAAAACAACTGTTAATTAAGTCTCAGCAGGTTTTTCTGAAACTGAAACAGAGACTAATGAGGAAACAGAACACAGTTTAATTCTCCTCATTTTGTCTTTAAATATTTATTCTGTGGCAAAAGAAACAAGCTTTACCCAGGTTTTAGCTGGATTTGAACAAGTTTTAGTTGGATTTAAAAGATTTTAGATGGATTTAAATCAGTTTTAGATGGATTTGAATAGGTTTGATTAGTAGTAGTTGTCTCTGACATCAGATGCATTTATTTTTCGTTTTTTTTGGAAACACGCCTCAGATTTTGGCCCTGATTCATTTTTGATGAAACTGAAACGGCTGCAGTCGGTGAAATCCTCGAGGGTCCGACTCTGACAGAGCTTTAAACCGACCGAGACAAATCAGACTCAGGCCAGATTCTGAGTATAAAGATAAACTCCCATCATTCCCTCCCACTGCTGGACCAGACCAAGCAGGACCAGGACCAGGACCAGGACCATTGGATGCTCTTTGTTTTGGTGAAAAGAGTCTGAAACTTATTAGTGTTAAAATAACACTGTATACAGTAAACACAGTGTGGTTACAGTCACAATCACTGAGGCCAAAGTCTTTCTGAGATAGTGTGAGGTGGAGGAGGTCCTATGACCTTGAGCTGTAGGTCAGGACTCCTACAGAAGCCTCTAACTCCGGCCTGGCTCTGCTGTTGTGCTACAGAAGCCACCCTTTTCTCGGTGAAAAGACATGGTTTGAGTTTGGACTTTACTTGGATTTAACCTGGGTTTTTCTGGAGCTGGTTGTAGCAGTAACAGACCTGAGGTCTTGGTGGTTCTACCTGGTCTACAACAGGTCTTACCTGAGGTCTGGGGTGTCCGGTAACGATGCAGCTCAGCTCCAGAGTCTGTCCTTCTCGGATAGTGTAAACTCTTTCAGTTAAACGCTCTTCGTCCACGTCACAGGACGGAGCTGCGAGTTCAATCCTCACTGTAGGGGGCGCTGTGGAGGAGAGGAGAAAGGTTAGAGACCGGACTGGACCAGGGCTAGACCAGGACTCGACCACTGTTCCACCTGATTCTTTCAGACCCATGGGTTGAAGGCGGAATAGAACGGTAACTTAAAAACAATTAAAAAAAGCGAATGTAAAGTAGGTGATAAACACTATAAAATCCGACCCTTGTGTCGCCTGCAGGCTCCCGTAGCTGAACACCAGCCGTTTGTTTTTACAGTGCGCTCTTTAGGGAAGTCCTTTCTGGGCCGTAGGTGTTTTTCTGCTGCAGTACCTCAAGTCACCACTAATCTAATCTAATCTAACCACTAATCTTCAGGGAAGGGGGCGGTGCCCTGTCCAGCTCTAATAATACATCCATGGATTTATTTAAAAAAGAGAGTTGGATATTTTCTCTTGTGACCTTCAGCAGAACCACACCTGCATCGTGACCTGAACGACCTTTACACCTGAAGCTGCTGATGCTGTGCTTTATTTAGAGCCTTCTTTGTTTCAGAAGGACTCTGCAGCAGGAGAGAGCCTACAGGAGGGGAGTCGGGGAGTCAGGGGACAGAGAGAGAGGGAGTCAGGGGACAGAGAGAGAGAGGGAGTCAGGGGACAGAGAGAGAGGGAGTCAGGGGACAGAGAGAGAGGAGTCAGGGGACAGAGAGAGGAGTCAGGGGACAGAGAGAGAGGAGTCAGGGGACAGAGAGAGGGAGTCAGGGGACACAGAGAGAGAGGAGTCAGGGGACACAGAGAGAGGGAGTCAGGGGACAGAGAGAGAGAGAGGAGTCAGGGGACAGAGAGAGAGGAGTCAGGAGGGACAGAGAGAGAGGAGTCAGGGGACAGAGAGAGAGAGTCAGGGGACAGAGAGAGAGGAGTCAGGGGACACAGAGAGAGAAGGAGTCAGGGGACACAGAGAGAGAGGAGTCAGGGGACAGAGAGAGAGAGGGAGTCAGGGGACAGAGAGAGAGGAGTCAGGGGACAGAGAGAGGGGATTCAGGGGACACAGAGAGAGAGGAGTCAGGGGACACAGAGAGAGGGAGTCAGGGGACACAGAGAGAGTCAGGGGACACAGAGAGGGGAGTCAGGGGACAGAGAGAGAGGGGAGTCAGGGGACACAGAGAGAGGAGTCAGGAGGGACACAGAGAGAGAGGAGTCAGGGGACAGAGAGAGAGAGAGTCAGGAGGGACAGAGAGAGAGAGGAGTCAGGAGGGACAGAGAGAGAGGGAGTCAGGGGACACAGAGAGAGAGGAGTCAGGGGGGACAGAGAGAGAGGGGAGTCAGGGGACAGAGAGAGAGGAGTCAGGGGACACAGAGAGGGGAGTCAGGGGACACAGAGAGAGGAGTCAGGGGACAGAGAGAGAGGGAGTCAGGGGACACAGAGAGAGGAGTCAGGGGACAGAGAGAGAGAGGAGTCAGGGGGGACAGAGAGAGAGGGAGTCAGGGGACACAGAGAGAGAGGGGAGTCAGGGGACAGAGAGAGGAGTCAGGGGACACAGAGAGAGGGGAGTCCAGGGGACAGAGAGAGAGGGGAGTCCAGGGGACACAGAGAGAGAGGGAGTCAGGGGACAGAGAGAGAGGGAGTCAGGGGACAGAGAGAGAGGGGAGTCAGGGGACAGAGAGAGAGGGAGTCAGGGGACAGAGAGAGAGAGGAGTCAGGAGGACACAGAGAGAGAGGGAGTCAGGGGACAGAGAGAGAGGGGAGTCAGGGGACAGAGAGAGAGGAGTCAGGGGACAGAGAGAGAGGGAGTCAGGGGACACAGAGAGAGGGGAGTCAGGGGACAGAGAGAGGAGTCAGGGGACACAGAGAGAGAGGAGTCAGGGGACAGAGAGAGAGGGGAGTCCAGGGGACACAGAGAGAGAGGGAGTCAGGGGACAGAGAGAGAGGGAGTCAGGGGACACAGAGAGAGGGGAGTCCAGGGGACAGAGAGAGGAGTCAGGGGACACAGAGAGAGAGGAGTCAGGGGACACAGAGAGAGAGGGGAGTCAGGGGACAGAGAGAGGAGTCAGGGGACACAGAGAGGGGAGTCAGGGGACACAGAGAGGGGAGTCAGGGGACACAGAGAGAGGGAGTCAGGGGGGACACAGAGAGGGGGAGTCAGGGGGGGAGAAGTGTGGCCTAGTTTAGACCTGGTTCTATTTGGAACTCTGATTCTCCTGTGACTGCACTAACACTAACTCTGCTCCTGACGTCACTGAGGTTCAACAGAGTCCAGTCTAAAGCTCCGTCCAACAACCTTCAGGAGGAAAATAGAAGCTCTGGCCTGAGAATAACTCTGGAAACACACTTACCCACAAATACACACAACCTGACAGTGTGTTATTTATTTATTACTGCGGGCAAATCCTCAAAAGTTAGTTTAATAAAACATCACCAGCTTCAGCAGCACATGAGCGTTTTTAAAACACCTGAGAGAATCCTTCTGTCTCTGTCTCACACCTGAGAGAGTCCTTCTGTCTCACACCTGAGAGAGTCCTTCTGTCTCTGTCTCACACCTGAGAGAGTCCTTCTGTCTCTGTCTCACACCAGAAAGAGTCCTTCTGTCTCTGTCTCACACCAGAGAGAGTCCTTCTGTCTCACACCTGAGAGAGTCCTTCTGTCTCTGTCTCACACCAGAGAGAGTCCTTCTGTCTCACACCTGAGAGAGTCCTTCTGTCTCTGTCTCACACCAGAGAGAGTCCTTCTGTCTCACACCAGAGAGAGTCCTTCTGTCTCTGTCTCACACCAGAGAGAGTCCTTCTGTCTCACACCTGAGAGAGTCCTTCTGTCTCTGTCTCACACCAGAAAGAGTCCTTCTGTCTCACACCTGAGAGAGTCCTTCTGTCTCACACCAGAAAGAGTCCTTCTGTCTCACACCAGAGAGAGTCCTTCTGTCTCACACCAGAAAGAGTCCTTCTGTCTCTGTCTCACACCTGAGAGAGTCCTTCTGTCTCTGTCTCACACCAGAGAGAGTCCTTCTGTCTCACACCTGAGAGAGTCCTTCTGTCTCACACCTGAGAGAGTCCTTCTGTCTCTGTCTCACACCAGAGAGAGTCCTTCTGTCTCACACCAGAGAGAGTCCTTCTGTCTCTGTCTCACACCAGAGAGAGTCCTTCTGTCTCTGTCTCACACCAGAGAGAGTCCTTCTGTCTCACACCTGAGAGAGTCCTTCTGTCTCACACCAGAGAGAGTCCTTCTGTCTCACACCAGAGAGAGTCCTTCTGTCTCACACCTGAGAGAGTCCTTCTGTCTCTGTCTCACACCAGAGAGAGTCCTTCTGTCTCTGTCTCACACCAGAGAGAGTCCTTCTGTCTCTGTCTCACACCAGAGAGAGTCCTTCTGTCTCACACCAGAGAGAGTCCTTCTGTCTCTGTCTCACACCTGAGAGAGTCCTTCTGTCTCTGTCTCACACCAGAGAGAGTCCTTCTGTCTCTGTCTCACACCAGAAAGAGTCCTTCTGTCTCTGTCTCACACCAGAGAGAGTCCTTCTGTCTCACACCTGAGAGAGTCCTTCTGTCTCACACCAGAGAGAGTCCTTCTGTCTCACACCTGAGAGAGTCCTTCTGTCTCTGTCTCACACCTGAGAGAGTCCTTCTGTCTCACACCAGAGAGAGTCCTTCTGTCTCTGTCTCACACCAGAGAGAGTCCTTCTGTCTCACACCAGAGAGAGTCCTTCTGTCTCTGTCTCACACCTGAGAGAGTCCTTCTGTCTCTGTCTCACACCTGAGAGAGTCCTTCTGTCTCTGTCTCACACCTGAGAGAGTCCTTCTGTCTCTGTCTCACACCAGAGAGAGTCCTTCTGTCTCACACCTGAGAGAGTCCTTCTGTCTCACACCTGAGAGAGTCCTTCTGTCTCTGTCTCACACCAGAAAGAGTCCTTCTGTCTCACACCTGAGAGAGTCCTTCTGTCTCACACCAGAAAGAGTCCTTCTGTCTCACACCAGAGAGAGTCCTTCTGTCTCACACCAGAAAGAGTCCTTCTGTCTCTGTCTCACACCTGAGAGAGTCCTTCTGTCTCTGTCTCACAGAGAGAGTCCTTCTGTCTCACACCTGAGAGAGTCCTTCTGTCTCACACCTGAGAGAGTCCTTCTGTCTCTGTCTCACACCAGAGAGTCCTTCTGTCTCACACCAGAGAGAGTCCTTCTGTCTCTGTCTCACACCAGAGAGAGTCCTTCTGTCTCACACCTGAGAGAGTCCTTCTGTCTCACACCAGAGAGAGTCCTTCTGTCTCACACCAGAGAGAGTCCTTCTGTCTCACACCTGAGAGAGTCCTTCTGTCTCTGTCTCACACCAGAGAGTCCTTCTGTCTCTGTCTCACAGAGAGAGTCCTTCTGTCTCTGTCTCACACCAGAGAGAGTCCTTCTGTCTCACACCAGAGAGTCCTTCTGTCTCTGTCTCACACCTGAGAGAGTCCTTCTGTCTCTGTCTCACACCAGAGAGTCCTTCTGTCTCTGTCTCACACCAGAGAGAGTCCTTCTGTCTCACACCTGAGAGAGTCCTTCTGTCTCACACCAGAGAGAGTCCTTCTGTCTCACACCTGAGAGAGTCCTTCTGTCTCTGTCTCACACCTGAGAGAGTCCTTCTGTCTCACACCAGAGAGAGTCCTTCTGTCTCTGTCTCACACCAGAGAGAGTCCTTCTGTCTCACACCAGAGAGAGTCCTTCTGTCTCTGTCTCACACCTGAGAGAGTCCTTCTGTCTCTGTCTCACACCTGAGAGAGTCCTTCTGTCTCTGTCTCACACCAGAGAGAGTCCTTCTGTCTCACACCTGGGAGAGTCCTTCTGTCTCTGTCTCACACCTGAGAGAGTCCTTCTGTCTCTGTCTCACACCAGAGAGAGTCCTTCTGTCTCACACCTGAGAGAGTCCTTCTGTCTCACACCTGAGAGAGTCCTTCTGTCTCACACCTGAGAGAGTCCTTCTGTCTCACACCAGAGAGAGTCCTTCTGTCTCACACCAGAGAGAGTCCTTCTGTCTCACACCTGAGAGAGTCCTTCTGTCTCTGTCTCACACCAGAGAGAGTCCTTCTGTCTCACACCTGAGAGAGTCCTTCTGTCTCTGTCTCACACCTGAGAGAGTCCTTCTGTCTCTGTCTCACACCTGGGAGAGTCCTTCTGTCTCACACCAGAGAGAGTCCTTCTGTCTCACACCAGAGAGAGTCCTTCTGTCTCACACCTGAGAGAGTCCTTCTGTCTCTGTCTCACACCAGAGAGAGTCCTTCTGTCTCACACCAGAAAGAGTCCTTCTGTCTCTGTCTCACACCTGAGAGAGTCCTTCTGTCTCACACCAGAGAGAGTCCTTCTGTCTCACACCAGAGAGAGTCCTTCTGTCTCCCACCTGAGAGAGTCCTTCTGTCTCTGTCTCACACCAGAGAGAGTCCTTCTGTCTCACACCTGAGAGAGTCCTTCTGTCTCACACCAGAGAGAGTCCTTCTGTCTCACACCTGAGAGAGTCCTTCTGTCTCACACCTGAAAGAGTCCTTCTGTCTCACACCTGAGAGAGTCCTTCTGTCTCTGTCTCACACCAGAGAGAGTCCTTCTGTCTCACACCTGAGAGAGTCCTTCTGTCTCTGTCTCACACCTGAGAGAGTCCTTCTGTCTCACACCAGAGAGAGTCCTTCTGTCTCTGTCTCACACCAGAGAGAGTCCTTCTGTCTCTGTCTCACACCAGAGAGAGTCCTTCTGTCTCTGTCTCACACCAGAGAGAGTCCTTCTGTCTCACACCTGAGAGAGTCCTTCTGTCTCACACCAGAGAGAGTCCTTCTGTCTCACACCTGAGAGAGTCCTTCTGTCTCACACCAGAGAGAGTCCTTCTGTCTCACACCTGAGAGAGTCCTTCTGTCTCTGTCTCACACCAGAGAGAGTCCTTCTGTCTCTGTCTCACACCAGAGAGAGTCCTTCTGTCTCACACCAGAGAGAGTCCTTCTGTCTCTGTCTCACACCTGAGAGAGTCCTTCTGTCTCTGTCTCACACCAGAAAGAGTCCTTCTGTCTCTGTCTCACACCAGAGAGAGTCCTTCTGTCTCACACCTGAGAGAGTCCTTCTGTCTCACACCAGAGAGAGTCCTTCTGTCTCACACCTGAGAGAGTCCTTCTGTCTCTGTCTCACACCAGAGAGTCCTTCTGTCTCTGTCTCACACCAGAGAGAGTCCTTCTGTCTCACACCAGAGAGAGTCCTTCTGTCTCTGTCTCACACCTGAGAGAGTCCTTCTGTCTCTGTCTCACACCAGAAAGAGTCCTTCTGTCTCTGTCTCACACCAGAGAGAGTCCTTCTGTCTCACACCAGAGAGAGTCCTTCTGTCTCACACCAGAGAGAGTCCTTCTGTCTCTGTCTCACACCTGAGAGAGTCCTTCTGTCTCTGTCTCACACCAGAGAGAGTCCTTCTGTCTCACACCTGGGAGAGTCCTTCTGTCTCTGTCTCCCACCTGAGAGAGTCCTTCTGTCTCACACCTGAGAGAGTCCTTCTGTCTCACACCTGAGAGAGTCCTTCTGTCTCACACCTGAGAGAGTCCTTCTGTCTCTGTCTCACACCAGAGAGAGTCCTTCTGTCTCACACCAGAGAGAGTCCTTCTGTCTCACACCAGAGAGAGTCCTTCTGTCTCTGTCTCACACCAGAGAGAGTCCTTCTGTCTCACACCTGAGAGAGTCCTTCTGTCTCTGTCTCACACCTGAGAGAGTCCTTCTGTCTCTGTCTCACACCTGAGAGAGTCCTTCTGTCTCTGTCTCACACCAGAGAGAGTCCTTCTGTCTCACACCTGGGAGAGTCCTTCTGTCTCTGTCTCACACCTGAGAGAGTCCTTCTGTCTCTGTCTCACACCTGAGAGAGTCCTTCTGTCTCACACCAGAGAGAGTCCTTCTGTCTCACACCTGAGAGAGTCCTTCTGTCTCACACCAGAGAGAGTCCTTCTGTCTCACACCTGAGAGAGTCCTTCTGTCTCACACCTGAGAGAGTCCTTCTGTCTCTGTCTCACACCTGAGAGAGTCCTTCTGTCTCACACCAGAGAGAGTCCTTCTGTCTCCCACCTGAGAGAGTCCTTCTGTCTCTGTCTCACACCAGAGAGAGTCCTTCTGTCTCTGTCTCACACCTGAGAGAGTCCTTCTGTCTCACACCAGAGAGAGTCCTTCTGTCTCACACCTGAGAGAGTCCTTCTGTCTCACACCTGAGCCTCCTGTGTAAATTTCGGCTCAGGTTTGTCCCTCCCGGGCTCATGTAGACCTCTCTCGATGTAAATATGAGACCGTGTGACATTTCCGTGACATTTACTGAATTCTCTCTGGAGCAGGCCGCACTGTTTGTTAATGCGACAGAAAATGGGACAATGGCGGAACAAAAATCTGTGAAGGAGCTTTGTTTTTCTGCTTCAGGCTTGTTTGGATCTGCTGCGCTCCTTCTTTACCAGAACACAGCTGACCCGAGACTGCAGCTGTAAAACAGAGCCAGGTGCAAGACTCAGACACTTTTTTCCCTGAAGGAAACTCAGGTCACAGCAAAGATTTTGAAGAACACAGCCTGAACCTGACTTTAAGATCAGTGGTTAGTGTTAGTCTGACCATCCATCGGCAAAGCCCTTCAAGGCAGTATCAGAATAAACTGCCTCTGAACTTAACTGAACAAACAAACAACCAATCAGAGTAAAGTAGTGTCACCTAAAGCCCAGTGAATGTGTGTTGGATAATGTTCACATGTCTGTGTACTGACAGTTCACCTGAATTTTAAACAATGAGACTGATCTAATCTAAATGACTGCAGGGAAGAGTTCTCCAAAGATGTTTATTTTTTTATTTTTTATTAATTTTACCAGGCTTAGTGAGCAGCTGAAATGGAAAAATGTGCTTTGGTCATTTCTCAAATAAAACACCCAGATTTTCCCATGATCCTTTCTGTGTGGCCTGGTACTAAATGATCCACGGCCTTGTACTGGTCCATGGCCCAGTGTTGGAGACCCCTCTTCATCAGAGTCGAAAAGTTTTAAGCTCTAAACACATTTAGGCCTACCCCTGGTCTAGTCCTGGTCTAGTCCTGGCCTAGTCCTGGCCTAGTCCTGGTCTAGTCCTGGTCTAGTCCTGGCCTAGTCCTGGTCCTGTGGTCTGATGCTGTAGTGTTTTATTCATCCATCTCTGCAGCTCTTACATAACCTCAGCTATTTCTGTCGCTCAGTCAGTGGGACGGATATAAATAACCCCTGACGCCTGATTGGTCGAGAGGAGGAGGGAGGAGGTGTGTGATTGGTCGATGGGACGACTCTGGTTTATAAATGAGAGGAGGATGAATGAGGCTCTGCTGCAGCTGAAACAAACTGAACTCATCACGAGGCATTCAAGGACTCGTTCTGCTCCAATTCAGTCTGATGTTGCCTTCACTGTCTCCTGGGAAACCGCAGCTATCCTCAGAGCGCTCTTTGAACCTAGGCTCAATGAAATAAAGCCTCAAAAATATATTTAACTAACAAATCTCAGAGATATTTACACTTCTCAAATCAATCTAAAACCTGTTCAAGTCCAATTAAAACCAGTTAAAATCCATCTAAAACCTGTTCAGGTCCAACCAAAACCTGTTCAAATCCATGTAAAACCTGTAACAATGTAAGTGGTGTAAAACATCTTTTTTTTGTCATTTAGTCACTTTTCTCAGACAGAGCTGTAGGATTTTTATAGAAAAAAAATAATCCTTTCAAAACTGGAAATGCTTTTATTCCTGTTGCTGTGGAACAAACAGCTTCATCCAGAGGAGACCCACAGTCTGGTCCTGGTCTGGTTCTTACATAAAGCTCTGAGCGGAGCATTAGTCTAATCCTTTGTTGTTGTTGTTTTTTTCTGTTTTTAGGAGTAAATCTGGCCCCATCTGTCCTGGATTTACCCAGGACCAGCCCAGGACCAGCCCAGGACCAGCCCAGGACCAGCCCAGGACCAGCCCAGGACCAGACCAGGACCAGCCCAGGACCAGCCCAGGACCAGACCAGGACCAGCCCAGGACCAGCCCAGGACCAGACCAGGACCAGCCCAGGACCAGCCCAGGACCAGACCAGGACCAGCCCAGGACCAGACCAGGACCAGACCAGGACCAGCCCAGGACCAGACCAGGACCAGCCCAGGACCAGCCCAGGACCAGCCCAGGACCAGCCCAGGACCAGACCAGGACCAGCCCAGGACCAGCCCAGGACCAGCCCAGGACCAGACCAACTCCAGTTCTTTAACTTCTGTCACAGGGTTTTTTAAATCAAAGTTTTGTTTTTGTCTCAATAAAGGCCAATCTAAAATTTGTTGTTTTGGGGGGAGGGGTCTTTGGAGGTCCTGAAAACCAGTCAGTATCTGGTGTGACCACCATCCATGAATATAACACCTCTCCAAAGTCCCAGACGCCATCGAATGTGAGCATTTGCCACTCAAGTTGGTTAAAACGACGAACTGCCGTCTGGTCCAGACCCCAATGAGGACGTTGAGTGCAGGTGAGCTTCTCTGTTCAAAGTTCAAAGTTCAAAGTTTTCTTTATTGTCCCTCTTGGGGAAATTAATTTCGCAGCATCATGCTCCTTAAAAAACATACAACATAGAATTATACTTCAACAACTCAAGAGCAGGATCAACAATGGAAATCACTAAAAACCAAGATAAAAAAGTGCAAAATAAGACGGTTTCTGACAGTTTGTGCAAAAATTCTTTGGCTATGCAAATGGTTGTTGCAGCAGCTTTCCGGGTGGATGGTTTCAGAGGATCTTGGAGGTGAAGATGCTGGAGGTGGATTACATGTAGTCTGTGGTTGTGAGGACGGTTGGATGTACTGCCAAATTCTATGAAATGCCCTTTGGAGATGGCTTATGGTAAAGAAATTAACATTAAACTCACGGGCAACAGCTCTGGTGGACATTCCTGCAGTCAGCCAACTGCATGCTCCCTCAAAACCTGCGACATCTATGGCATTGTGCTGTGATAAAACTGCACATTTTTAGAGTGGCCTTTTATTGTGGCCAGCCTAAGGCCCACCTGTGCAATAATAATGCTCTCTATTCAGCGTCTTGATGCTCAATATTTATATAAGCCCTTTGTGTTCATAGAAAAGTCTTCAGCTTAGATAAAATTGGGGCAAAAACAAAAAGGTTGCGATTTAAATTTTTGTTCTGTATATAACTGAGGGAACCAGAGGGGCTAGGGAGACCAGGGAAACCAGAGGAACCAGAGAGACCAGGGAAACCAGAGGAACCAGAGAGACCAGGGAAACCAGAGGAACCAGAGGAACCAGGGAAACCAGGGGAACCAGAGAGACCAGGGAAACCAGTGGAACCAGAGGAACCAGAAGAACCAGGGGAACCAGGGAAACCAGTGGAACCAGAGAGACCAGGGAAACCAGAGAGACCAGAGGAACCAGGGAAACCAGAGGAACCAGAGAGACCAGAGGAACCAGGGGAACCAGAGAGACCAGGGAAACCAGGGGAACCAACGAGACCAGAGGAACCAGAGAGACCAGGGAAACCAGGGGAACCAGAGAGACCAGAGGAACCAGAGAGACCAGGGAAACCAGTGGAACCAGAGAGACCAGAGGAACCAGAGAGACCAGGGAAACCAGGGGAACCAGAGAGACCAGCGGAACCAGAGAGACCAGAGGAACCAGAGAGACCATAGGAACCAGAGAGACCAGAGGAACCAGGGAAACCAGAGGAACCAGAGAGACCAGAGGAACCAGGGGAACCAGAGAGACCAGGGAAACCAGGGGAACCAGAGAGAGCAGGGAAACCAGTGGAACCAGAGAGACCAGGGAAACCAGGGGAACCAGAGAAACCAGGGAAACCAGAGGAACCAGGGAAACCAGAGGAACCAGAGAGACCAGAGAAACCAGGGGCACCAGAGAGACCAGAGGAACCAGAGGAACTAGGGAAACCAGAGAAACCAGGGAAACCAGGGGAACCAGAGAGACCAGGGAAACCAGAGGAACCAGAAGAACCAGAGTAACCAGGGAAACCAGTGGAACCAGAGAGACCAGAGGAACCAGAGAGACCAGGGAAACCAGGGGAACCAGAGAGACCAGCGGAACCAGAGAGACCAGAGGAACCAGAGAGACCAGAGGAACCAGAGAGACCAGGGAAACCAGGGGAACCAGAGAAACCAGGGAAACCAGAGGAACCAGAGAGACCAGAGGAACCAGAGGAACCAGAGAGACCAGGGAAACCAGAGGAACCAGAGAGACCAGGGAAACCAGGGGAACCAGAGAGACCAGGGAAACCAGAGGAACCAGAGAGACCAGAGGAACCAGAGGAACCAGAGGAACCAGAGGAACCAGAGGACACAGAGGAACCAGAGGAACCAGAGGAACCAGAGGAACCAGAGGACACAGAGGAACCAGAGGAACCAGAGGAACCAGAGGAACCAGAGGAACCAGAGGAACCAGAGGAACCAGAGGAACCAGAGGAAGGATTATTGCTCTAACTAACTACTCTTATTGGAACATGTGACACTGACTTGTGACAAAGCCCTGAAGGATCGAGTGGGAGGTGAAAGTTGGGGGGGGTTCATTTACACATTCAGGTCATGCGGCTTCGATCGGTGGACGGGCAGTGGATGCATGAAAGTGGCTTGAGAGTAACACTAGGGTCTAATGTTCTCGCTCTTGAGGCTCCTAATTATGAGCCTCATCCTGGTTATGACAAAATTCTTGATTCTGGTTTTTAATATCTCTGTTAGAGCTTTAATTGGATCTTAAAAGTAAGGCCCGACAAGGACCAAGACCGACAGAATTTGACCCGAGCCCGACAAGTCGCTGTAGGCCACTGAAGAGTTGGAACAAAGGAATAAAATAAGTCTTCTGTAACATCGTAACATCTCAGCACTCTAAATAGTCCTAGGCCTTAAATAGGCCAACGCGCTATTTGACACTCATCACCTGACTGCTCATTTACCGCGTAACCCGAAGCACCGGCCCGAGCCCAGCCAGAGCCCTTGTCAAATGATAAAAATTAAGACTGAACCCGCCGGGCAAAAATCTCCAGCTTTAGTCTTGGTTACATGACAAACAGTTGATTCAGGATTCACCAAATGAGACAAAATCACAGCAGCTGTCTCTGTCTCAGAGCAGGACGAGGTTTATTTTGTGAAGAATGCATCAGTTGTAGTAGTCAAAGGTCTATGAGATTTGACACATTTATATTTCAAAATCTGATGAAACATATTTGCTTCCATAGAAGATGATACAAACAAAACACCATCTCAGTGAAGGTCTGATGGTGAAACTGGTTTAGCTCCTTCCCTCTGTGTCAAGGCCAACATGCACACAGATAACTCAGATAACTGACCTAATAGAAGGCTTTATAACTTCTACAGAAGCATGGACACACTTGAATGTTCAATACTACCACCCTGTGTTTAGAAATCATGAGTCCAAGGATCAAAAAAGCAAGTGTCGAGTTATTAGGAGCATGAGGCCAGTAGGTGGCGCTAAACCACACTGCAGACCTTTGAGCGTTTGTACTGGTGCCTATGATGGACATATTTGTCGGACACACAAGCTCAGACTCCAGATGTGCAGGTTTTAATCCCGGATCATTTCCGGGGGCTATGTGACGACAGTGGTGGAGTAACTACAGTCAGAGTGATGTAATACAGCTCTAATCCCTGACACATGTGAGATTACACCTAATCTCAGGTCACGTGACCAACAGGAAGCTCCGCCCACTCTTCATTTATGTCCTGAACAACAGGGATAGGTTTTAGATGATTCTATTTTATAAACAGGTCTTTAACACTCAGATTGTCAGAAGGAAAAGGAGTGTAGAACTTTAGAAAGTCCTTTGATTGGGTTAAAAGAAAAGTAAAGATATCCATAAAATCCATATCATAATGATGGATCTTGATTTGAACAGGTCTCTACACCAGGGTTTACACCGGGATCTACACCAGGGTCTACGCCGGGTTTACACCAGGGTCTACACCGGAGTTTACACCAGGGTCTACGCCGGGTTTACACCAGGGTCTACACCGGAGTTTATACCAGGGTCTACACCGGGGTTTACACCAGGGTCTACACCGGAGTTTACACCAGGGTCTACACCGGGGTTTACACCATGGTCTACACCAGGGTTTCCACCGAGATTTACACCGGGGTTTACACCAGGGTTTACACTAGGGTTTACACCGGGGTTTACACCGGGATCTACACCATGGTCTACACCAGGGTTTCCACTGAGATTTATACCAGGGTCTACACCGGAGTCTACACCCGGGTTTACACTGGGGTCTACACTGGGGTCTACACCGGGGTCTACACCGGGTTTTACACCGGGATCTACACCAGGGTCTACACCAGGGTCTACACTGGGGTTTACACCGGGATCTACACCAGGGTCTACACCAGGGTCTACACCGGGGTTTACACAAGGATCTACACCAGGGTCTACACCAGAGTTTACACCGGGGTTTACACCGGGATCTACACCAGGGTCTACACCGGAGTTTACACCAGGGTCTACCTTGGGGTCTACACCGGGGTTTACACCGGGATCTACACCAGGGTCTACACCAGGGTCTACACCGGGGGTTTACACCGGGATCTACACTAGGGTCTACACCGGAGTTTACACCAGGGTTTACACCAGGGTCTACACCAGGGTCTACACCGGGGTTTACACAAGGATCTACACCAGGGTCTACACCAGAGTTTACACCGGGGTTTACACCGGGATCTACACCAGGGTCTACACCGGAGTTTACACCAGGGTCTACCTTGGGGTCTACACCGGGGTTTACACCGGGATCTACACCAGGGTCTACACCAGGGTCTACACCGGGGGTTTACACCGGGATCTACACTAGGGTCTACACCGGAGTTTACACCAGGGTTTACACCAGGGTTTACACTAGGGTTTACACCGGGGTTTACACCGGGATCTACACCAGGGTCTACACCGGAGTTTACACCGGAGTCTACACCTGGGGCTACACCGGAGTCTACTGTGACTGTGACTGTGTAGTTAAATATTTTATTTACACCACCTGTACACCACCTGTACACCACCTGTATACCACCTGTATACCACCAGTACACCACCTGTACACCACCTATACACCACCTGTACACCTCCTATGCACCACCTGTACACCACCTGTATACCACCAGTACACCACCTGTACACCACCTATACACCACCTGTACACCACCTATACACCACCTGTATACCTCCTATGCACCACCTGTACACCACCTGTTTACCACCTGTACACCACCTGTATACCACCAGTACACCACCTGTATACCACCTGTATACCACCTGTACACCACCTGTACACCACCTGTATACCACCTGTACACCACCTGTATATCACCAGTACACCACCTGTACACCACCTATACACCACCTGTACACCACCTATACACCACCTGTACACCTCCTATGCACCACCTGTACACCAGGTCGGTCTTGAAGACAACAAGACAAGGCCAAGATTTCTGTAAAATAGTCTTAAGTCTGGTCTAACTTTATATTTCTGTGTAGTTAAATATTTTATTTACACCACCTGTATACCACCTGTACCCCACCGGTACACCACCTGTACCTCACCGGTACACCACCAGTACACCACCTGTATACCACCTGTACCCCACCGGTACACCACCTGTACCCCACCGGTACACCACCGGTACACCACCTGTACACCACCTGTACACCACCTATACACCACCTGTACACCACCTATGCACCACCTGTTTACCACCTGTACACCACCTATACCCCACCTATATACCACCTATTTACCACCTGTACACCACCTATATACCACCTATACACCACCTATATACCACCTGTACACCACCTATAGCTACAAATGAACTATGCACAGTGTAAACGTAACGGAGAACCAGTCTGATACTATTTAGCCTTAGTTCAACTTGAACATCAACCATTATGGAACTGACAGCAGCTCCACACACTGCCTCCACTTCAACCCCACATTTCCCCAGAGTCAGACCCCAGACCCAGAGTCAGAGTCAGACCCCAGACCCAGAGTCAGAGTCAGACCCAGTCCCCAGACCCAGACCCAGAGTCAGAGTCAGACCCCAGACCCAGAGTCAGAGTCAGACCCCAGACCCAGACCCAGAGTCAGAGTCAGACCCCAGACCCAGAGTCAGAGTCAGACCCAGACCCAGAGTCAGAGTCAGAGTCAGACCCCAGACCCAGAGTCAGAGTCAGACCCAGACCCAGAGTCAGAGTCAGACCCAGACCCAGAGTCAGAGTCAGAGTCAGACCCCAGAGTCAGAGATAGACCCCAGACCCAGAGTCAGAGTCAGACCCAGTCCCCAGACCCAGAGTCAGAGTCAGACCCCAGACCCAGAGTCAGAGTCAGACCCAGACCCAGAGTCAGAGTCAGAGTCAGACCCCAGACCCAGAGTCAGAGTCAGACCCAGTCCCCAGACCCAGAGTCAGAGTCAGACCCCAGACTCAGAGTCAGAGTCAGAGTCAGACCCCAGACCCAGAGTCAGAGTCAGACCCCAGACCCGGAGTCAGAGTCAGACCCAGTCCCCAGACCCAGAGTCAGAGTCAGACCCCAGACCCAGAGTCAGAGTCAGACCCAGTCCCCAGACCCAGAGTCAGAGACAGACCCCAGACCCAGAGTCAGAGTCAGACCCAGTCCCCAGACCCAGAGTCAGAGTCAGACCCCAGACCCAGAGTCAGAGTCAGAGTCAGACCCCAGACCCAGAGTCAGACCCAGTCCCCAGACCCAGAGTCAGAGTCAGACCCCAGACCCAGAGTCAGAGTCAGAGTCAGACCCCAGACCCAGACCCAGAGTCAGAGTCAGACCCAGTCCCCAGACCCAGAGTCAGAGTCAGAGACAGACCCCAGACCCAGAGTCAGAGTCAGACCCAGACCCAGAGTCAGAGTCAGAGTCAGAAACAGACCCAGACCCAGAGCCAGAGTCAGACCCAGAGTCAGAGTCAGACACAGAGTCAGAGTCAGACACAGACCCCAGACCCAGAGTCAGAGTCAGACACAGACCCCAGACCCAGAGTCAGAGTCAGACCCCAGACCCAGAGTCAGAGTCAGACCCAGAGTCAGAGTCAGACACAGAGTCAGACCCAGACCCCAGACCCAGACCCCAGAGTCAGACCCAGAGTCAGACCCAGACCCAGACCCAGAGTCAGAGTCAGACACAGAGTCAGACCCAGACCCCAGACCCAGACCCCAGAGTCAGACCCAGACCCCAGACCCCAGAGTCAGACCCAGACCCAGAGTCAGAGTCAGACCCAGACCCCAGACCCCAGACCCAGAGTCAGAGTCAGACCCAGAGTCAGACACAGACCCAGAGTCAGAGTCAGAGTCAGACCCAGACCCAGAGTCAGACCCAGAGTCAGACCCAGAGTCAGACCCAGACCCAGAGTCAGAGTCAGACACAGACCCCAGACCCAGAGTCAGACCCAGACCCAGAGTCAGAGTCAGACACAGAGTCAGACCCAGACCCCAGACCCAGAGTCAGACCCAGACCCAGAGTCAGAGTCAGACCCAGAGTCAGACACAGACCCAGAGTCAGAGTCAGAGTCAGACCCAGACCCAGAGTCAGACCCAGAGTCAGACCCAGAGTCAGACCCAGACCCAGAGTCAGAGTCAGACACAGACCCCAGACCCAGAGTCAGACCCAGACCCAGAGTCAGAGTCAGACACAGAGTCAGACCCAGACCCCAGACCCAGACCCCAGAGTCAGACCCAGACCCCAGAGTCAGACCCAGACCCCAGACCCAGAGTCAGACCCAGACCCAGAGTCAGAGTCAGAGTCAGACCCAGAGTCAGACACAGACCCAGAGTCAGAGTCAGAGTCAGACCCAGACCCAGAGTCAGAGTCAGACCCAGACCCAGAGTCAGACACAGACCCCAGACCCAGAGTCAGAGTCAGAGTCAGACCCCAGACGTAGACCCAGACCCAGAGTCAGAGTCAGACCCAGACCCCAGAGTCAGACCCAGACCCAGAGTCAGAGTCAGACACAGAGTCAGACCCAGACCCCAGACCCAGAGGCAGAGTCAGACCCAGACCCCAGACCCCAGACCCAGAGTCAGACCCAGAGTCAGAGTCAGAGTCAGACCCAGAGTCAGACACAGACCCCAGAGTCAGGCCCAGACCCAGAGTCAGAGTCAGAGTCAGACCCAGACCCAGAGTCAGAGTCAGAGTCAGACCCAGACCCAGAGTCAGACACAGACCCCAGACCCAGAGTCAGAGTCAGAGTCAGACCCCAGACGTAGACCCAGACCCAGAGTCAGAGTCAGACCCAGACCCCAGAGTCAGACCCAGACCCAGAGTCAGAGTCAGACACAGAGTCAGACCCAGACCCCAGACCCAGAGGCAGAGTCAGACCCAGACCCCAGACCCCAGACCCAGAGTCAGACCCAGAGTCAGAGTCAGAGTCAGACCCAGAGTCAGACACAGACCCCAGAGTCAGGCCCAGACCCAGAGTCAGAGTCAGAGTCAGACCCCAGACCCAGAGACAGAGTCAGACACAGACCCCAGAGTCAGGCCCAGAGTCAGACCCAGATCCCAGACTTAGACCCCAGACCCAGAGTCAGACCCAGAGTCAGACCCAGAGTCAGACCCAGAGTCAGACCCAGAGCACAGGCTGAGGCCAAGGTCACGACTCTGACTGCTCAGCTCCATTGAATATTTCTCTTGTGGATCCAGAGAACTAACGTCAGTCCCGTTTTCTCCCTCGTATGTGTGCATGCGTGTGCGTGTGTCCAGTGCACCGTGCCGCTTACCGTACACGCCCTGCGCGTGCACGAGGCGCAAGAAGCCGGTGAAGAGGCCGAGCATCAGCAGAAGCGCCATGTCTCCGTGAGTCCGCCTCGGAGCCGCTCCTGCGGCCGCAGACCCCGAACCGGAGCCGAACATCCACAACAGGGACCAGAACCAGTCCCGGGACAAGGCTCTACACGTGCCCGTGCGCGTGTCCGCCGCTCATATCACGAGCACGTCTCCTTCATCGTGACATTGTGGCAGAATCCAGAGTGAAGCGGAGAGGTGGGGGCAGCGCAGCGGGGTCTCAGCCGGCGTCCGCAGCGCGCAGCCCGGCTCACGGCCATCCTCAGCCCCGCTCCCGGTCCGGTCCGGTCTTGTATCCGGTTCAGTCCAGGTTTGATCCGAATGTAGTCTGGAATAATCCTGGTCCAAGTGTGTTGGTCCTGGTTCAGTCCTGGTTTTGTAGTTTTATGTTTGCTTTGGACGTGATTTTCTCGGGATTTAGCCGTGGATCTGTCTTAGCTTTGGTTCAGGGTTTAGTCCGGCTCAGTCTTGATTTGGACCAGGTTCAGTCGCCCTTTAATCCAGGTTTAGTCCAGGTCACGGAGCTCCGGGACTGTTTTGCGGCTGCTCTCGCCGGGGAGAGGAGCCTGAGGTCCGGGCAGCTCTCGGTGAAGCCTCGGTGAGGACCAGAGTCTCCGCTGGTCGCTGCCGGTGAGAGACGTCACGGAGACGTCAAGCGTCCCTTACGAGGCTCTAGTGCTACTTCCGGAAGAAATTAAAGTAAAAGCCCAGACAACTGTTGCTGATGAGAGCCTTAGCAACTGTTGCTATGGACCAGTCTTCCTCCGAACAGCTGTAGCTCTGAGACACTTTCACACTATTCCAACATATTTATGAATTTAACTTTTACATAAAAAGGTTAGAATGAAATATAATTCGATAAAACTGTTTAATTTTAGAAATGTTTACCTGCAACCACAGACTTCTAAACACAGGGTTGTACCATTACAACAGTTTTAACTTAAACACATTTTAGAGTCCAGATGCTTTTGCTTTAACATTTTCTTCAAGATGACCTGGATGACTGAGAACATTCACAGACATTAAACACATTTAGACATAATACAGCTCAACTTAATCTCAGCTCCAGCGATTATTCTTTGATTATTTTTTAGCCTGTGTTGGGGAATTTTAGATGAACCTTTATTTCTTTAACTGTTCTTTAACTGTGTCCTTTTTAAGGTTAAGGACACTAACTCGTCTGCACTTAATCTAAAATCCCCCAACAGTCTGCCTTAAGCTTTTACAGGCGTATCTTTCTGAATTTAAAGTTCAGATTTTTCTATCTCTACATAAGCATCTGTCCAGCAGCCTTTGGGCCTGACGTGGACAGACCCGTGTAATAAAAGAGCTGTCTTCACCGAAACCTTCTCGGGCTGATCCGGGCGTTTATTGTGAAAATCCCGGCCCAGCTCAAACTCCCTGCGCTTGACGTCACCTCCATCTCGCGCTAATCCCCCGCGCGCATCACGCCTCTGATTCTGACGTGACTCACGAGACCTGGAGCTGGAGGCGGCGTGCGCGTGTCCTCTCTGTGTGTGAGTGTGCGCGTGTCCGGTTCTATCATCATCATCATCATCAGAGAGATTCAACCCCAGTCACTGATCATCAATAACCAATAATCAGAGCGTCACCGGGACAGAAGTCAGACTTTTATCAAACGGAAGGAATAATCTGAGCCAGACGCAGTAAAACCATGGACCAACAGACCAGAAGAACCAGAAGAACCAGAAGAACCAGAAGTGATGCCCATATTTGGAAGCGTTCAATACGTGTCCGTTAGATTACACAGGGCCTTTCCTCCAGGTGCTCTCCTCCATCAGAGTAGGGTCCAGGTTTCGGACGGCCTCCCCTCACTCTGACAGGAACAGGAAGTCGCTGTTACCGTGGTTACGCACCAAGCATCCATTAATCCAGTGGCGATTCTAGACTTTTTTAACAGGGGTGGCTTTAGTGGAGCACTGATTCAAAAAATCATGCATCAAACACTAATATATATATATACACATACTCATAAATTGAAGGACAAAGACCGTACTCTTACATCAAATTTCTTTTTATTTGAATAAAATTAAATATAAATAAACAAACATCTCAAACGTAAAAATACACCTTCAAGACGTTTTGTTTTTGACAATAACAACTCAAACATAATAGCTTTGGCACTATTTCTATAGCTGTTAACATCCAAAATAGATAAACTAGTAGATAAGTAGATAAACTACATGACGGGATTCAACAGACGTGATACTGGGCTGTGTGCGATTAGATATCAAGGCAGATGGTAAATAGATATCTTTGCGTGCTAGCACAAGTAGTACTGCTGTAAATGCACATGCTAAAAAACAATAAGCCATGTATTGTTGGTTAGCTTACATCAAACACTTGCTACTTACATTTCTGAGTTCTGGTGTCTGATTTAAAAGGCAGCAAGTGCGTCAACAAAGGTTTCGTCTTTGATCACGTTAATGGCCAATCGTAGAGTAGGATTTTCGGGTGGCACCTGGGGTGGCCAATCGAATTTCAGCCACCCCTCTGGCTCCGCCCCTGCAATAATCTTTGCTCAGAAACAAAGATGTAGAATGTGTAATGTTCGTTTTAAGGGGATTTAAAGGGGGGGGTTTAAAGCCTCCAACAGCTTCACAAAGATTTAAATTGTTTTTATTGTGTTTTCAGTTTAGTCCTGGTTTTAATCCCTGGATCAGTCCTGTATTTCTCCATAATTACAGAATGTTTGTGATGTAGATTTGTCATTTCTCACAGGTGTGGTGCAGGAAAAGCCTGGAATTCCTTGAAATTGTTTAAAATGGAATAGTCTTGGCTTAGTGCTGGTTTTAGATCGGCTGAGTCCTTGAGTCCCAGGACTCTGAGGATCGTTTTCAGCCTCAGAGCGTCTCCACCGCACGCCGTCAACAGCTCTGCATTATTCATCTCTGCATCAATAAAGCATCAGCATCAACCGCACTCCAGAGGGTTACCCAGGCCCCGGGCCCCGGCCCCGCGAGGGGACGCCAGAGAGCGAGATAAGTCTGGCTCATTTCTGTTAAAACAGGCTGATCCTGAGTCAGTCTCTGGAAACTTCTGCAGCGGCTCAGTCTGGCTCAGGCTTAGAGCCAACGTTTGGAGAATCAAAACTTTTATCACAAAGAGTAAAAGCGCTCATTTTAGATCTGTGTCTAATGTTTAACATCACTCACCACTAGAACCAAAGAAATATTCAACCAAAAATACAACATTCTGTTTTGATATTTAAATATTATCCTTAATATTACCTGTATTTGACAGGTTTATGCATTAGCCTACTTTATTTTCTGTTATATTTCTGAAAATATTAAATTGAAAGAGTCACTTTGTGGTGTTTCTTTCTTTAACCCGAGTCATTAACAGATTCGATTTTGTGACTTGTGTTATTCTTGAGCTTCTCACGAGTGACTTTAGTCAAACTCGTTTAATTCAGAGTCCTTGTTCTCGAGTATTTCTGTAAGTTTCTCGTCTGCGTTTACTCCATTTGTTAAAGGGACGTTCATGAGGCTGGAGTTTTTCACTAAGACTCAACTCTGACGCACAGTGTAATGGTCTCTGACTCAGTGAGACTGGAGTTAACCTGGCTCTGAGCCCAGAGTGCTCGTGAAGCTGCGTTTACACTAATGCAGCTTGAATTCAGGCTAAAGACACGCTTTTCTGAAACTTTTATGGAACAGCGTCAGATCCAACTCAAACAAAACTGTTTAAAGAAATTTACACAAACACCAAAGAAAACTGCATTTGTATAAACTTTATAGTAACACCATTTAGCCATTAAACTTACACATTCATCACGACTCAACAATAACATAAGGAGGGGTCAGGGGTCACTCAGGACGCTGCTGCAGACGTCCTTCCAGGCCTCGGTCTGTTCGGACAGAGTCGAGACGTCAGCCACGAGCAGCAGCAGCTGAGACAGAGCCAGGTTCTGCAGAGACAGGGCAGAGAGGCATCATGGGAAATGGAGTCTTTGTCTTAACAGGTTTAAATTAGAGTATGTACTGCCAGAGAATAAAAGAGTCATCATGATCAAACAATTAAGGGCCAATGGCCTTTTTAAGATTTTACAGTGAATGAAAATAAAGACTTTCCCGTTTGTTTCTGGATAATTTATAGTTTTTGATGATGCACTGCTGGAGGCACAGGTGAAGTCTCCCTGATGCAGACAGAGCACAGATGGAACCACATACTCTATTCATGAGTCGCTTTAAACATCACACTTTAAAATCTTAAAATGGAAACGTTTTGGTCAAAGAGGGTTATATTTAATCTGTGGTTAAAGACAGTATTTAAAGCAGTTTAAATCACGTACCTGCAGAAAACACCGTGTGCACAATTATTAGGCAAGTATTTTTGAAGATAAATTTTGTTATTGTACAGTGCTGTTGGTCAATCCAAAATGTTAAACATTATTTTTCAGGATTATTATTATATATATATATAAAATTGAAAAACAAAGATCTCACTTGTTTATTTTCACCTGTTAAAGTGAGACTAATAAATAAACTCAACAAGGATTTCTGAAAAAAAATCAAAATTTAATTCAGTGAAGAATATAGCCTCCCTTCTTTTGGATAACAGTCTCAATCCTTCCGTTCAAGAGTCGGTCAGTTTCTGGATCTGGTCAGAGTCGAGCACAGCCTCCAGACTCTGTTCAGAGGTGTTCTGTTACCTTCAGGAACTGTCCTGAAGAAGGGCCTGAGGTTCTCAGGTTTAAGTCAGGTGTCATTAGTTTTTCGTCTTTAAGGTCTTTACTGGCCTCGCACTGGAGAACTCTGATGCATGTGACGGAGCGATGTCTTGGATAAAAATCAAAGTCTTCTTGAAACATGCAGAGTTTATCCTGGACCACTGCTGAAGATAGTGTCTTCTAAACATTGGCAGTGGGTCTGAGAGTTGGTTTTGAGTCCATTTTCAACCTGAAAAGGTCCAACGAGCTCATCTTTAATAAAACCTGCCCCACACCAGGACCACCTCCACCTGGAGTCTGAGTCTGTTACTGATCCAACCTCGGTCCATCTGGTCCAGAGTCACTCTCATCAGTCACACAACCTTTGAAAGATCTGTCTTCAGAGAGTTCTTGACCCATTCTTGATGTTTAAACTTCTGTGTCTTGTTCAGAGGTGTCTCTGAACTCAACACTGACTTCGTGACACACTGGTCGGTTGCAGGTGTGGAATATGGCAGCACTGGAGGAGAATGGTTCCTGTTGCTTCACGTTTGATTCTTCACAAATCTTTGGAGGTTAATTTGTGTCTTTCCTTCTCGACACGTTTCTTACGACCCTGTTGAATATTTGTTACAAAACGGTTGATGGTTCTGACCACGCCCCAAAATCTCAGAGATTTCAAGAGTGCTGCATCTGTGAAAGACTTGTTTCTATTTTTGAGTTTTCAGAATCAGTTAAACCTCTTTTTTGGTCCATTCTTCCTGAAGAGAAGAATCTGTCTAATAATTATGCACACCTTGATAAAGAGTGTTGATCTCCTTAGGCCACACCCCCTCGTTACACAAATACACATCACCTGAGATGCATTAACTCCAATAAGGATTCAAGTTTATACAGCTTGGAGTTGGAAATGATGGATAAAATGATGATGTGGTCAAAATAATCACTTGCCTCATAACTGTGCACACAGTGTAAACTCTGAATAAGTCACATGACTGACCAGCTGCTCGAGGCGTTCACTGTTCTCTGGACTCTTCCGTACTGTGGCCACCTTTTCATCCAAAGTCTTCACGAAGTCCTTCAACAGCTTCACCACCTCCACCACAAACCTGAGACACACAGGGTTACTCACAAAGACAGTCCCAGCAGGGCCAGCAGGGGGAGTAAAGAGACTGTTACCTGTGCAGGTCGGCGTGGACAGTGAGGTGGGTGTGGTCCAAAGGTCTGAGGAGTCTCAGTCGGAGCTGGGTCTGGTTTTTGACAATGTCCTGGAGATGAAAGCAGAAGGACTGCACCATCTGGAACCGAGCACCTGAACGCACCACAGACAGTCCAGTTTCATGTCCTGTTCACACTGAGGCGGGTTTCTTTAAAACCTGTTAGCATTACTAGCTACAATCTCAGACCGAAGGCCTGTTCACACCGGGACGAATTTCGCGCGCAATATTCGTCGACGTTTAACGCCTTGCGACTAAACAATGGGCGCGAGTGTTCACACCGACGCGAAAAAGGCCACGCGTAAAAGCGTCAGTTTTTAAAAAACGCCTCGGGTTCGTTTTTTTGGTTTGATGCGCCGCGTCAAAAACTATACGACCAATGAGATTAATGCTTTTGCTCACG
Organism: Neodontobutis hainanensis; assembly: GCA_024349245.1. Classification (NCBI taxonomy): domain Eukaryota; kingdom Metazoa; phylum Chordata; class Actinopteri; order Gobiiformes; family Odontobutidae; genus Neodontobutis; species Neodontobutis hainanensis. The sequence goes on along the minus strand of JALDNG010000146.1, from coordinate 489,045 downwards.
TGTCTGGAGCTTCTGAAGTTACAGTAAAACACAACTTGGTGGCGCTCAAACACAAAACGGTCTTGCCGAGCACACATATGCAATGGCGAAGAAGATACACGCCAAGTAGCGTCTACACTGTTGGAATAAATAAGACGAAGAAGATGCAAGGCAAGATGAATGTAGAGCTGCTGGTCTCGGTGTCAGAACACAAAGAACTTATGACAAACGCCACATCGATTACTTGTGAAGTTGCGCAGCGCCACCTTGTGTACCGGGGTATTTCTGTTTTACATTAAGCGCCATCTAATGTCAGGGAATGAATTTGCATGTTCACTCGGCTCATCGTCAGAGAAAATTGTTTGGGTGTGAACACAAAAAACACGTTGAAAAACGCTGGCGAATAACGCGCGCCGATATTTGTCCCGGTGTGTACGGGCCTTGATTCTGATTAAAGTTAAAAGCTCACTGAGGTAAAAAGGGTGAGTGACGTCAGCAACGAGTTTGTCCAGCTTCAGTAAATCCATCTGATGCTTCAACTGAAAACAAGAAACACTACAGTCAAAACCAGGTCTAAACCAGGTCTAAACCAGGTCTGAACCAGGTCTGAACCAGGTCTGAACCAGGACTAAACCAAGAGCAGTACCTGGTCCAGTTCTCTCTTGGCTCTGATTCGATCCTCGGCTTGTTGTACACGACAGGAGAAGGCGGAGCCTGTCTCCAAGGAGGCGGAGTCTATTTCCTCCTGGAACCAGTGCAATATAAAAACAGGATTAAACAGGTTTTAAATCATAAATACAGCCTCTGTTACATTTAGTTGTTGAATAAAAGGTTTGAGTGAAAGCGTCTGGACTCAGTTTTCAAGGTGAAGACGTTTCGTCTCTAATTCCAAGAGACTTTATCAATTCTGAGTTCAACTGTAAGAGAGCTGAGCTTTATCTCTAGAGTGTCATTGTTCAACAATGATAATGACAAATGAACTATGACACTAACGACCCTGCACCTGAATGGAGCAGTGTCACCAACGACTCTCCTGAGCCCTAACGACTCTCACATCAGGAGTCACACTGTCCTTTCATGACCAACAACGGTGAGAACAGAACCTGGCCCATCAGGTTTGGTTTCAGGTTGAGCCCCTCCCTCTAGAGATAAAGCTCAGCTCTCTTACTGTTGAACTCAGAATTGATAACGTCTCTTGGAATTAGAGACGAAACGTCTTCACCTCGCGGTTCAGAACCCTTTATGGAAAGTTTAATATCGAGGACCGTTACGTCGCCCGGTATGGCGCAACCGGGGCCCCACCCTGGAGCCAGGCCCGGGGTTGGGGCTCATATGCGAGCGCCTGGTGGCCGGGTCTTTCCCCACGGGGCCCGGCCGGGCTCAGCCCTAAAGAGCGACGTGGGACCGACCTCCCGTGGGCCCACCACCTGCAGGAGGAACCGTAAGGGGCCGGTGCAATGTGGATTGGGTGGCAGTCGAAGGCAGGAGCCTCGACGGCCCAATCCCCGGACACAGAATCTGGCTCTAGGGACATGGAATGTCACCTCGCTGGCGGGCAAGGAGCCTGAGCTTGTGCGGGAGGTTGAGAGATACCGACTAGAGATAGTCGGGTTCACCTCCACGCACAGCTTGGGCTCTGGAACCCAATTCCTCGAGGGAGGCTGGACTCTCCACTATTCTGGAGTTGCCTGCGGTGAGAGGCGGCGGGCTGGTGTGGGTTTGCTCATTGCCCCCCCGGCTCAGCACATGTGTTGGAGTTCACCCCGGTGAACGAGAAGGTCGCTTCCCTGAGCCTTCGGGTCGGGGATAGGTCGCTCACTGTTGTTTGTGCTTACGGGACAAATGGCAGTGCAGAGTACCTGGCCTTCTTGGAGTCTCTGGGAGGGGTGCTGGAAAGTGCTCCAACCGGGGACTCCGTCGCTCTACTGGGGGACTTCAACGCTCACGTGGGCAGCGACAGTGACACCTGGAGGGGCGTGATTGGGAGGAACGGCCCCCCTGATCTGAACCCGAGTGGTTTTCTGTTATTGGACTTCTGTGCTAGCAACAGTTTGTCCATAACGAACACCATGTTCAAGCATAAGGGTGTCCATCAGTGCACGTGGCACCAGGACACCCTAGGCCGGAGGTCGATGATCGACTTTGTAGTTGTTTCATCTGACCTCCGACCGTATGTCTTGGACACTCGGGTGAAGAGAGGGGCGGAGCTGTCAACTGATCACCACCTGGTGGTGAGTTGGATCCGATGGCGGGGGAGAAGGCGGGACAGACTTGGCAGACCCAAACGTACTGTGAGGGTCTGTTGGGAACGTTTGGCCGAGTCCCCGTCAGAGAGATCTTTAACTCCCACCTCCGACAGAGCTTCGACCAGATCCCGAGGGAGACTGGAGACATTGAGTCCGAGTGGACCATGTTCTCCACCTCCATTGTCGACGCAGCCACTCGAAGCTGTGGCTGCAAAGTCTCCGGTGCCTGTCGTGGCGGCAATCCCCGAACCCGGTGGTGGACACCGGAAGTAAGGGATGCCGTCAAGCTGAAGAAGTGGGACTCCTGAGGCAGCTGATAGGTACCGGCAGGCCAAGCGAGCTGCAGCACGGGTGGTTGTGGAGGCAAAAACTCGGGTCTGGGAGGAGTTCGGTGAGGCCATGGAAAAAGACTATCGGTCGGCCTCGAAGAAATTCTGGCAAACTGTCCGGCGCCTCGGGAGGGGGAAGCAGTGCCCTGCCAACACTGTTTACAGTGGAGGTGGAAATCTGCTGACCTCAACTGGGGATATTGTTGGACGGTGGAAGGAATACTTCGAGGATCTCCTCAACCCCATCGTCATGCAGGAGGAACAATGCGGTTTTCGTCCCGGTCGTGGAACACTGGACCAGCTCTAGACCCTCTCCAGGGGCTGGAGGGTTTATGGGAGTTTGCCCAACCAGTCCACATGTGCTTTGTGGATCTGGAGAAGGCATTCGACTGTGTCCCTCACGGTGCCCTGTGGGGGGTGCTCTGGGAGTATGGAGTCCGGGGCCCTTTGCTAAGGGCTGTCCGGTCCCTGTACGACCGGAGCAGGAGCTTGGTTCATTGCCGGCAGTAAGTCAGACCTGTTCCCGGTGAATGTTGGACTCCGGCAGGGCTGCCCTTTGTCACCGGTCCTGTTCATTATCTTTATGGACAGGATTTCGAGGCGCAGCCAGGGGCCGGAGGGAGTCTGGTTTGGGGACCACAGGATTTCATCTCTGCTTTTTGCAGATGATGTTGTCCTGTTGGCTCCATCAAGCCAGGACCTTCAGCTGCACTGGGACGGTTTGCAGCCGAGTGTGAAGCGGCTGGGATGAGGATCAGCACCTCCAAGTCTGAGACCATGGTTCTCAGTCGGAAAAGGGTGGCTTGTCTCCTCCAGGTTGGTGGAGAGCTCCTGCCTCAAGTGGAGGAGTTTAAGTATCTCGGGGTCTTGTTCACGAGTGAGGAAGGAAGGAGCGTGAGATCGACAGACGGATCGGTGCAGCTTCTGCAGTAATGCGGTCGATGTACCGGTCTGTCGTGGTGAAGAAGGAGCTGAGCTGTAAGGCAAAGCTCTCGATTTACCAGTCGATCTACGTTCCTACTCTCACCTATGGTCATGAGCTTTGGGTCATGACCGAAAGAACAAGATCCCGGAAACAAGCGGCCGAAATGAGCTTTCTCCGCAGAGTGGCGGGATGCTCCCTTAGAGATAGAGTGAGGAGCTCGGTCACTCAGGAGGAGCTCAAAGTAGAGCCGCTGCTCCTCCACATTGAGAGGAGCAGCTGAGGTGGCTCGGGCATCTGTTTCGGACGCCTCCTGGACGCCTCCCTAGGGAGGTGTTCCGGGCATGTCCCACCGGGAGGAGACCTCGGGGAAGACCTAGGACACGCTGGAGGGACTATGTCTCTTGGCTGAACCTGGGAACGCCTCGGTATCCCCCCGGAAGAGCTGGAGGAAGTGTCTGGGGAGAGGGAAGTCTGGGCTTCTCTGCTTAGACTGCTGCCCCCGCGACCCGGCCCCGGATAAGAGGTAGAAGATGGATGGATGGATGGATGGACGTCTTCACCTTGAAAACTGAGTCCAGATGCTGTTACTCAAACGTTTTCTTCAAGATGCCCTGGATGAATGAGAACTTTCACAGACATGTTTAGTTGTTGTAAAAAAATATTTTTAAATGAATAAAATTTAAGGTCACAAGCTCCAAGAAGGAAGCACACATTTACATCATCTCAAAATATTAAACCACATTTTCAAAATATGAGTGAGTCTTTATATGACCTTTTTTTTCAGATTTAATAAAAACTAGACTGTGGTCACAGTCAGTTTCCCAAATGGTCAGATGTCATTGGAAGAGACAAAGAGCTTTTACCTGAGACAGAGCTCCTCTAGCGACACATCTGGACAAAAGCCCGGCTGCAGGAGTCACAAAGAACGGAGCCGGGTCGCTCTGCTGCATCTGGAACCAACACCAACAAGGTCTGAGTTCAATAACAAATATTACAATAACACAATCAGATGAAAATAATATATCTGGTTTGTCTCTAAACTGAATTTAAAAAATTAAATAAAATAAAAAAATCCATGGTGCACGTGGCAGAGTGGTTAGCACTCCTGCCTTACAGCAAGAAGGTCGTGAGTTCAAAACCCGGCCGACTCAAAAACATTCTCCGCCGACTCCGGTCTTTTTGTGAGGAGTCTGCATGTCCTCCACGTGTTACCGTGGGTTCTCTCCGGGTACTCCGGCTTCCTCCCACCGTCCAAAGACATGCTGTACAGGATAATTGGCAACTCTAAAGTGTCCCTAGTGAATGAAAGTGAGAGTGAATGGTTGTCTGTCTCTGTCTGTCTCTACATGTCAGCCCTGCGACTAACTGGCCACTGTCCAGGGTGTACCCCGCCTCAGGCCCAAAGCTGCTGGGATAGGCTCCAGTCACCCGTGACCCCTAATGGGACAAAGCGGTAGAAAATGAATGAATGAATGAAAAAAAAAATCCAAATTCTAGTGTTTCTTAATGACTTCCTCAAAAACTGGAGGTTCACTTTCGAGAACGAAGAAAAAACAAAGACCATGCGCCCTCGTGTGGTTAAAAAGCGATATAACAAGTTATTTGGGAAAATATAACTCTATCAAATTTTATTTAAACGAACTATAAAGATTTTGTTCACAGTTCAACACAGAAAATATAAAAAATAATACAGGAGAAACTAAACTTCTCAGACGTTGCGTTTAATATATTAAAATATTTTCAACTTTTTATAAATAATCCCAAATGATTAAAACTATTTTAAATGTCTCAATAAAAATGTATACAATTTCAAAGATTTACTTACATTTAACAATAATTAAAATATTTTATAATAACGCTTTAATAAAACCTTATGATATATAGATAGACAGTGTTTTAAACATAGCACAAACAATTTTGTAATGCAGTGTTTTCGAATGTGTTAAACTTAAACATAACAGCTACACTTTAGACAAATACCTCTTTTAAGTGTTCCGGTGTGTTTCCGATCGATAATACAAAAGATTTTCGAAAAGTTTGGTAAGAATCCACAGATTTATTTCAAATTAAAAATAAAAATTACAAAACCTTTCATAGTTTATAACCGCCAAGGCGTTCATTTTGTTGCTTCTTCTTCTACTGCTTTTTAAACTTCCGGTGTTTCTGCCCTCTTCAGGCAACACTTGGAACTACATATGTTTTATTTTTAACTTACGCCAAAATAAGCATTTAAACGTTTTTTTGGAATATTACCACATTTATTAAGTCGCTATACATTGTATTACTTAGTTTACTGTTGGTCTACAGCGATTTATGGCGTGTTTTTGATTATAGTATATTCTTGTGCAAAAAAAAATAATCTGCGCATGCGTCAATTCAGGGAGTCCCAGAGGTACGGTGAACAGCAGGGCGTTTTCAATTCTTTTTTACTCTTATTGAAAGTTTTACACTTTAACACCGACATTTTAAACATTTGGACGTAAAGACACATTTATTTGTTTTCTTTGAGGTGAGTAAAAGCTCTTTGTTAGTTGTTTATTGAACTGTTTTGACGGAAAATAACGAGCTAACGGGACCATGCTAATGTGGTTAGCTCTTGATTCACGCCCAAAATATAAACATTAAACTGTCAAATATGAACTTTCCGCTTTGTATTTGATTATTAACCCCGTCCACGCGCCTTCACGTGACTGGCATCTTTATGTACCGTTAGACTGAGGTGTTTATGAGCTTTGTGTCTCAGACTGGATTGTTTTTTTGTGGTTATAATCTCAGCTGATCGCATTAACTCGGACTGAAGCAAGAGAACCTGTCGGCGGATACAGAGAGGAGCCTGGAGCGGGTCATGAGCTAACCCCCAGCACCTGGAGGAGTGTGTGACCCCTCGGAGGAGCTTCTGAACCGGAGGGAGATGGGGAACAGCGCGTTAAAGTCTCACCTGGAGACCTCTCAGAAAACAGGAGTGTTCCAGCTCACGGCCAAAGGGCTGCAGGAGGTGAGGGTTTACACTGGAACAGGGAGTTTAGGAATAATAAATAAATAAAACCATAAGCAGAACACTCCTGTCCTCAGTTCCCTGAGGAGCTGCAGCGGCTCACGTCCAACCTGAGAACAGTGGACCTCTCTGGGAACAAGATCGAGGTGCTGCCGGCCTCCGTCGGGAACTTCCTGCTGATGAAGAGTCTGACGCTCAACAACAACCGTCTGAGTGAGTGTCAGAGCTGACGTTCGTAGGAGCCACTCACGAGGCTGTTCTAGAAACACACTGGGCTCAACACAACGCAGCAGCAGATGAATGAATCATTAATGACAAATGCTGTGAGTCCAGTTAAAAAGAGCTGAATACATGGAGCTTTTAAACATTTATTTATTTGACCCTGATGAGGCAGTGGTCAGATGGAGTCCTTCTTTGAAGGAAAGGTGTCAGGTGCAGAACTGTTTTTAGAAAGTTAATGCACAAAGAAGGAATTTATGATTTTAATTTCTTAAAATTTACACCTGCTTTTATTTTCTACACATTTATTTGACAAAATTACATGAATGTTAGGACTAAACCCGGACTAAACCCGGACTAAACCAGGACTAAACCAGGACTAAACCAGGACTAAACCAGGACTAAACCCGGACTAAACCCGGACTAAACCAGGACTAAACCCGGACTAAACCAGGACTAAACCCGGACTAAACCCGGACTAAACCAGAACTAAACCAGGACTAAACCAGGACTAAACCAGGACTAAACCTGGACTAAACCCGGACTAAACCAGAACTAAACCAGGACTAAACCCGGACTAAACCCGGACTAAACCAGGACTAAACCCGGACTAAACCAGAACTAAACCAGAACTAAACCAGGACTAAACCAGGACTAAACCAGGACTAAACCAGGACTAAACCAGGACTAAACCCGGACTAAACCAGGACTAAACCAGGACTAAACCAGGATGTGGTCTCTGCAGGTGTTATTCCGGCTGAAATCGGGAAACTGAAGAAGCTGGAGACTCTGAGCCTGAACCAGAACCAGATCCAGACCCTTCCCGGGTCCATGTCTCAGCTGAAGGCCCTGCGGACCCTGAGTCTGTCGGGGAACCAGATCCATGAGTTCCCCTCAGGACTCGGAGCTCTGAGGCACCTGGACCTGCTGGATCTGTCCCGGAACAAGATCCACGTAGTCCCCCCCGAGGTGAAGGAGCTGCAGGCCATCGAGATCAACCTCAACCAGAACCAGGTACAGGACCTGGTACAGGACCTGGTACAGGATCTGATTCAGGACCTGGTACAGGACCTGGTACAGGATCTGATACAGGACCTGATACAGGACCTGATACAGGACCTGGTACAGGACCTGGTACAGGATCTGATACAGGACCTAATACAGGACCTGATACAGGACCTGGTACAGGACCTGGTACAGGACCTGGTACAGGATCTGATACAGGATCTGATACAGGACCTGGTACAGGACCTGGTACAGGACCTGGTACAGGATCTGATACAGGACCTGATACAGGACCTGGTACAGGACCTGATACAGGACCTGGTACAGGACCTGTATCAGGACCTGGTACAGGACCTGGTACAGGACCTGGTACAGGACCTGGTACAGGACCTGGTACAGGACCTGGTACAGGACCTGGTACAGGACCTGGTACAGGATCTGATACAGGACCTGGTACAGGACCTGGTACAGGACCTGATACAGGACCTGGTACAGGACCTGTATCAGGACCTGGTACAGGACCTGGTACAGGACCTGGTACAGGACCTGTATCAGGACCTGGTACAGGACCTGGTACAGGACCTGGTACAGGACCTGGTACAGGACCTGGTACAGGACCTGGTACAGGACCTGGTACAGGACCTGGTACAGGACCGGGTAGTGTTCTGCTCACACCTGTTACGGCAGGAATTTAAACCTGTTACTACACATTCTCTTTCAAAGAGCACTCGGCTAAAAACACCTTCAACATGTTTTTTGAACAATGTGAAGTTTTGGAATGTGTTGTGGATGTATAAATGTGATATAAATGTGATATAAATGTGATATAAATGTGATATAAATGTGATATAAATGTGATATAGAGCAGTCGTCCTTCAAGGTAGGCGGTGCGATTCCCACGACATAGTTGTGTCGTTGTGTCCTTGGGCAAGACACTTAGCCCCCCTTGCCTCCAGTGGCTGTAACACTGGTGATTACTGTAGAAGGATGTGAGTCTCTTTGGATAAAAGCGTCAGTAAATGAATAAATGTAAATGTAATCTAAATGTAAACCGACCTCGAGCTGTGGAAAGGCACTATATAAATAAAAAGAGAGTAGCCTGTATTCTCTCTGATGTCTGAGTTTCGTTCCAGATCTCGTCGGTGTCCTCGTGCGTCTCTCAGTGTCCTCGTCTGAAGGTGCTGCGTCTGGAGGAGAACTGCCTGGAGCTGTCTTCTGTCCCTGTGACTGTCCTCACGGAGTCCCAGGTGTCTCTTCTGTCTCTGGAGGGAAACCTGTTCGAGGTGAAAAACATCCGAGACCTGGAGGGATACGACAAGGTAGGGTCCACCTCGCGCTGCTGCTGTCGGGGGTGGGCTCAGACGAACCTGCAGCTTTCCTTTCACCTGAGTTTTCTTCTGTTGCAGTACATGGAGAGGTTCACCGCCACGAAGAAGAAGTTCACCTGAAGGAGCCGGGGTCACACACGGGGTCACACACTGGGGTCACACACTGGGGTCACACACTGGGGTCACACACTGGGGTCACACACGGGGTCACACACAGGGTCACACACAGGGTCACACACAGGGTCACACACAGGGTCAAACACCGGGTCACACACTGGGGTCACACACGGGGTCACACACAGGGTCACACACAGGGTCACACACAGGGTCAAACACCGGGTCACACACTGGGGTCACACACGGGGTCACACACAGGGTCACACACAGGGTCACACACGGGGTCACACACAGGGTCAAACACAAAGGTAACACACGGGGTCACACACTGGGGTCACACACAGGGTCAAACACCGGGTCACACACTGGGGTCACACACTGGGGTCACACACAGGGTCAAACACTGGGGTCACACACTAGGGTCACACACAGGGTCAAACACGAAGGTAACACACGGGTCACACACTGGGGTCACACACGGGGTCAAACACAAAGGTAACACACGGGGTCACACACTGGGGTCACACACTGGGGTCACACACGAAGGTAACACACTGGGGTCACACACGGGGTCAAACACAAAGGTAACACACGGGGTCACACACTGGGGTCACACACTGGGGTCACACACGAAGGTAACACACTGGGGTCACACACAGGGTCAAACCCCGGGGTTAGACACGGGGTTAACAACACTGGGGTCACACACAGGGTCAAACCCCGGGTCACACACTGGGGTCACACACAGGGTCAAACCCCGGGGTCAGACACGGGGTAACAACACTGGGGTCACACACGGGGGTCATGGCTGGTGCAAATGAATGGGACTCGAAAGAAATAACACTTCTAACAGAGACTAAAAAAGAAGAAAAGGTGAAGAATGGAGCTTTAACTGGACTCACTGAAGAAAAAACTGCTCTGACACTTGTTCTATTTTGACCTGTATTTCATTCTTTTTCTTTTATTTCTCTTTTTGTGAGTCTGTCTTCTGTGGATTTAAGTTGGATTTTCAGGAGCAAGCAGACGCAGGTTATTTTTCTTTTATTTATTAATCTAGTAAATCTTTGCTCTGTTCTGGTTCAAACCTCTTTAAATCCTTATCTTTTTTTCCCACAAAGAGTTAAAGACACACAGTTGGTCATATTTTGTCTAAATGTTGTGAATATCACAGTCATGTTGTAACCTCAGTCGTTTAACTCAATAAACTAAAGGCATCGTGTCATTTTTTTTATTCAGAGATTTTTGTTTTGTTACATATCTCACTAAAGTAAGAGCAAAAACACAGGATATGTTTCTAAAAGTCTAAAGAAACACATTTTCACACAATTCATGACATACATAGAACAGATTCAGACTTTATTCATCCATCCTGGGGCTTTTAGTTTGAGCAGAAAAATTACTCAAAAAAACAAGTTATGCAAAACACAGATAAATCGAAGAAATGTAAGTGTTAAAAAGTTAAGCAGCTGTTGGACACGTTCGGTTGAAACGATGAGCTGTTGCAGAAGTCGGCTGTGTCGTTGATTTGAACAGATCTGGACTCTTAAGACTGTTCTTTGAGTGAAGCTGAAACAGAGAAAAGAACAACGACAGGACGGTTGGACCGACTGAGAAACAGGGCGGGTTACAGAAACCAGCATCGAAAGAAGAACGTAACTATTATGAAAGATACTGAGTCTTTTTAACTTAAAAAACAAAGCAGAATAAACCTCTGAGGTCTAAAAACAAAGCAGAATAAACCTCTGAGGTCTAATAACAAAGCAGAATAAACCTCTGAGGTCTAAAAACAAAGCAGAATAAACCTCTGAGGTCTAAAAACAAAGCAGAATAAACCTCTGAGATCTAAAAACAAACCAGAATAAACCTCTGAGATCTAAAAACAAAGCAGAATAAACCTCTGAGATCTAAAAACAAACCAGAATAAACCTCTGAGGTCTGGAAACAAAGCAGAATAAACCTCTGAGGTCTAAAAACAAAGCAGAATAAACCCCTGAGGTCTAAAAACAAAGCAGAATAAACCTCTGAGGTCTAAAAACAAAGCAGAATAAACCTCTGAGGTCTAATAACAAAGCAGAATAAACCTCTGAGGTCTAAAAACAAAGCAGAATAAACCTCTGAGATCTAAAAACAAACCAGAATAAACCTCTGAGATCTAAAAACAAAGCAGAATAAACCTCTGAGATCTAAAAACAAACCAGAATAAACCTCTGAGGTCTAAAAACAAAGCAGAATAAACCTCTGAGGTCTAATAACAAAGCAGAATAAACCTCTGAGGTCTAAAAACAAACCAGAATAAACCTCTGAGATCTAAAAACAAAGCAGAATAAACCTCTGAGATCTAAAAACAAAGCAGAATAAACCTCTGAGGTCTAAAAACAAACCAGAATAAACCTCTGAGATCTAAAAACAAAGCAGAATAAACCTCTGAGATCTAAAAACAAAGCAGAATAAACCTCTGAGGTCTAAAAACAAAGCAGAATAAACCTCTGAGGTCTAAAAACAAAGCAGAATAAACCTCTGAGGTCTAAAAACAAAGCAGAATAAACCCCTGAGGTCTAAAAACAAAGCAGAATAAACCCCTGAGGTCTAAAAACAAAGCAGAATAAACCTCTGAGATCTAAAAACAAAGCAGAATAAACCTCTGAGGTCTAAAAACAAAGCAGAATAAACCTCTGAGATCTAAAAACAAAGCAGAATAAACCTCTGAGGTCTAAAAACAAAGCAGAATAAACCTCTGAGATCTAAAAACAAAGCAGAATAAACCTCTGAGGTCTGGACTGACGCTGGACAGTCAACACCTCGTGGAAGGTTTTTTTTGCTGAATTATTGTGAAAGAGTTCATTAATCCCAGAGCTGTCTTTAGAGCGAGTTCAGAAACACACTCTGAGTCAGAGTCACATGACCCTCTGTTCCTTTGGTCCAGAAGAAAAACTAACTTTATTAAACTAATAACACAATGTTCCAACATTAAACATGCTGACATTAATCTTCATTTCAAGTGATTTCCAAGCTGTAAAAACGAGCAAACAGTAAGTGTCTATAATAGCCAATGATACTTTTATTTTATTATTATTGGTTTACATAAAGTAATTATTAGAACGCCAAGAGCTCATAGTTTTGGTGCTTGTTTTTATTTTTTCTGGGTGCCTCTAGTTTTAGTTTTTGTTACTGTTATGATGCGAGACATTGTTTGTGTTGTTCGTGTCTGGGTTAGGGTTATGTTTTGGAATCTGTGAAAAGGAAAAGAGTCATCATTACAAAGAACCGTTTCTGCTCAGAGTTTACAGTTCCACAAACCCATGTTCTCAGCAGTTTGACTTTCGTTCACAGAATGACTAGCCCTTCCCCGAACTCGTCCTGCACTTGATTTATATTTGTGACGCATATATTATTCCATATTCTCTGTTTCCACGGCGACACAGGGCTGCGCTCATGACTCACGGACTCGGCTTTAATCTGAGGCGTTTACACTAAACCACAGCCCAACCCTGTTCCCACGACAACAGGCCACACCCAAAACCCTCTGAAACCGGACCTAGACCTGCTCCAGATCCAGGACCGGAGCCACACCCAGGACCAGACCTGAGGAGTGTTCTCAGCCGAGAGACTTTAAACAGGACTCTGTCAGGACCAGGACTCTGTCAGGACCAGGACTCTGTCGGGACCAGGACTCTGTCAGGAACAGGACTCTGTCAGGAACAGGACTCTGTCAGGACCAGTTCTCAGGTGAGTGAGCCTTTACCTTTACCTTTACCTTTACCTTTACCTTTACCTTTACCTTTACCTTTACCTTTACCTTTACCTTTACCTTTACTTTACCTTTACCTTTACCTTTACCTTTACCTTTACCTTTACCTTTACTTTACCTTTACCTTTACCTTTACCTTTACCTTTACCTCACCTCACCTCACCTTTACCTCACCTCACCTTTACCTCACCTCACCTCACCTCACCCCACCTCACCTCACCTCACCCCACCTCACCTCACCTTTACCTCACCTCACCTCACCTCACCCCACCTCACCTCACCTCACCCCACCCCACCCCACCTCACCCCACCTCACCCCACCTCACCTCACCTCACCTCACCCCACCTCACCCCACCTCACCTCACCCCACCTCACCTCACCCCACCTCACCCCACCTCACCCCACCTCACCCCACCCCACCTTTACCTTTACCTGCTTGTCTCCTGAAAAGCTCTAGACTGGGCTCAGGTTAAACAGAAAAAACAAGTAAAACTTTGCCAAGAGCACTTTGTTAAAACGGTTTAGTTTTAGGTTAGGCTTTCTCTGAAACTAAACAGGACTCATTTTACAAAATACAACAGCTCTAACTTCCACAAACCTCTGTTTTAGATGTTTGTTGTGGAAAGCTTTAACTTTTAAAATCAGGAAAAAACACTGCTCTTTTGTAAAACTGACAGTTTTCTGCATCAAACGGTGGAGCACTTTTCCTCTTGAACTAAAACCAGACTGAGACTAATGTCAAACAGAAAAAACAGGTTTAACATCTCAAAAAAAACTTCCATTCATTCCCATGAAATTCAAATTTATAAAGAAGTACTTTGGAAAGAATCTGGTCTAAACTCGTTTAGTGGCACTTTGAAACAGAGATTCTGTTTTGCTGATATTGTGATTGAGATGTTTTTCTTTGCTAAAGCACGACTTGTCTAAGACAGTATTTCAACTGTTGAAAAGAAGAGGCTCTGTCTGTGAGGCTGAGGTTAAAAATGCAAGTTTCCACATGTTTCTGAGCAAAGTGCTGTCAGAGCAGCTCCTGCCTCTGAAATAAAACTCAGTAAACTCAGTCCAAATGTGAGTAAGAGCTGAAATATGAGCTGCAGGCTTGTGATATTTGGCTTAGTCTCTTGGACAAACAGAGCGCTCTCTGTCAAACCCTCAGTGAACTTTAGCTTTGGGCTCACTCTGAACAACTTCAGGCTCAGAGGAAACCAAGCCTCTCTCATGGAAGTAAGAGCGCCACCTTACAGCGAGATACTGTGATATATTTATTTTTGATTAACACGTCCGTTTATGCATCGGTGAATAGGGGACTAATGAGCGTACCTTGTCCACATTTATACAGTCCCAGGACGGACAGAGGTGTGTCCAGGACAGTCACCAACAAATAGTCTCATAACAATATAAATTCCATAATAACCTCATAATAAACTCAGCAGGAACTGTTCTGAGTTAGAGCCGCTGGGGTCAGAGGTCAGGGTCAGGAGAGAAGCACAGATGGGGCACAGCTAAGGTCTGACCAATTGTTTTTTTAATATGAGGCAGGTTTTATTTGATGCTTGGTTTGAAGTTGGTGCTACTAGATCTTTAACATTTCTGACCTGTTTCCTCTGAGGTTGTTTTTCGGGTTACCTTCAGTGGAATTTTAGAAATGATGTGTCCAAAAAGTCACTTTGACCAAAACAATGAGGGCTCAGCCTCAGACTTTAGCGTTTCTGCAGAACGTCTCTGATAAATGTCTTTCCTGTTAATCCCACTCAGGTCTTTACTGATAAATGTCTTTCCTGTTAATCCCACTCAGGTCTTTACTGATAAATGTCTTTCCTGTTAATCCCACTCAGGTCTTTACTGATAAATGTCTTTCCTGTTAATCCCACTCAGGTCTTTACTGATAAATGTCTTTCCTGTTAATCCCACTCAGGTCTTTACAGAAGCTATTGTTCAGTCTTGTTCAGAGTCTGGCTCCGAGCCTCGTTTGTGCCACGCCCTGTTCCTCTGTATCTCAAACTGTTCAGGGGTTACTTTCCTGAAATGCTGTGGATTATCTTGAGGCTTTTGCTCTGCACAGAGGCTGCGTCCACACTAATGCATGTTTGTTCTAAAACTCAATTCTCGTTTGTCTTTTTAAAAGTCTAAAGCTGAGGCTTGAGTTTGTGTTACAGCTCTGTTCAGTTAACCCTGGGTTTTAGCGTCTGGTTTAAGACACGGTTCAGAGAGCGCTGCTCTGATTTCACAAAGATCCTCTTTTACTGCTCTTTCAAACCACCTGACCTCACACTTCTCTTTAAGAAGGGCCTTTCCACCTGAAGTAAGCAGCTCTGGTCCACAGGAGCATAACCCCTCCCCTACCATCACTCACACTGTCCACTCTGCTCTTAACCGCTCTGAAACACTCACACTGTCCACTCTGCTCTTAACCGCTCTGAACACTCACACTGTCCATTTAACTCTTAACCGCTCTGAACACTCACACTGTCCATTTAACTCTTAACCGCTCTGAACACTCACACTGTCCATTTAACTCTTAACCGCTCTGAAACACTCACACTGTCCACTCTGCTCTTAACCGCTCTGAACACTCACACTGTCCATTTAACTCTTAACCGCTCTGAACACTCACACTGTCCATTTAACTCTTAACCGCTCTGAACACTCACACTGTCCACTCTGCTCTTAACCGCTCTGAAACACTCACACTGTCCATTTAACTCTTAACCGCTCTGAACACTCACACTGTCCATTTAACTCTTAACCGCTCTGAACACTCACACTGTCCATTTAACTCTTAACCGCTCTGAAACACTCACACTGTCCATTTAACTCTTAACCGCTCTGAACACTCACACTGTCCATTTAACTCTTAACTGCTCTGAAACACTCACACTGTCCACTCTGCTCTTAACCGCTCTGAACACTCACACTGTCCATTTAACTCTTAACCGCTCTGAACACTCACACTGTCCATTTAACTCTTAACCGCTCTGAACACTCACACTGTCCATTTAACTCTTAACCGCTCTGAACACTCACACTGTCCATTTAACTCTTAACCGCTCTGAACACTCACACTGTCCATTTAACTCTTAACCGCTCTCAACACTCACACTGTCCATTTAACTCTTAACTGCTCTGAAACACTCACACTGTCCATTTAACTCTTAACCGCTCTCAACACTCACACTGTCCATTTAACTCTTAACTGCTCTGAAACACTCACACTGTCCACTCTGCTCTTAACCGCTCTGAACACTCACACTGTCCACTCTGCTCTTAACCGCTCTGAACACTCACACTGCCCACTCTGCTCTTAACCGCTCTGAACACTCACACTGTCCATTTAACTCTTAACCGCTCTGAACACTCACACTGTCCACTCTGCTCTTAACCGCTCTGAAACACTCACACTGTCCATTTAACTCTTAACCGCTCTAAACACTCACACTGTCCACTCTGCTCTTAACCGCTCTGAACACTCACACTGTCCATTTAACTCTTAACTGCTCTGAAACACTCACACTGTCCACTCTGCTCTTAACCGCTCTGAACACTCACACTGCCCACTCTGTTCTTAACCGCTCTGAAACACTCACACTGTCCATTTAACTCTTAACCGCTCTGAAACACTCACACTGTCCACTCTGCTCTTAACCGCTCTGAACACTCACACTGTCCACTCTGTTCTTAACCGCTCTGAACACTCACACTGTCCACTCTGCTCTTAACCGCTCTGAACACTCACACTGTCCACTCTGTTCTTAACCGCTCTGAACACTCACACTGTCCACTCTGCTCTTAACCGCTCTGAAACACTCACACTGTCCATTTAACTCTTAACCGCTCTGAAACACTCACACTGTCCACTCTGCTCTTAACCGCTCTGAACACTCACACTGTCCTCTGTTCTTAACCGCTCTGAACACTCACACTGTCCACTCTGCTCTTAACCGCTCTGAAACACTCACACTGTCCATTTAACTCTTAACCGCTCTGAAACACTCACACTGTCCACTCTGCTCTTAACCGCTCTGAACACTCACACTGTCCACTCTGTTCTTAACCGCTCTGAACACTCACACTGTCCACTCTGCTCTTAACCGCTCTGAAACACTCACACTGTCCATTTAACTCTTAACCGCTCTGAAACACTCACACTGTCCACTCTGCTCTTAACCGCTCTGAACACTCACACTGTCCACTCTGTTCTTAACCGCTCTGAACACTCACACTGTCCACTCTGCTCTTAACCGCTCTGAAACACTCACACTGTCCATTTAACTCTTAACCGCTCTGAACACTCACACTGTCCACTCTGCTCTTAACCGCTCTGAAACACTCACACTGTCCATTTAACTCTTAACCGCTCTGAAACACTCACACTGTCCATTTAACTCTTAACCGCTCTGAAACACTCACACTGTCCATTTAACTCTTAACCGCTCTGAACACTCACACTGCCCTCGTCTGGTGCTCGGTTGTTTCTGAACATGTTCTGTGTCTCTGCAGATCTCACTGGAACAGCAGCAGAAACAAGATGAACGTGAGTATAATTCTACATTTACATTTATTTACGCTTTTATCCAAAGAGATTTACAAAGTTCTACAGTAATTACCAGTGTTACAGACACTGGAGGCAAGGTGGGTTAAGTGTCTTGCCCAAGGACACAACAACAGTATGAACTGTGGGGCGAGTGGGAATCGAACCACCTACCTTCTGGTTGAAGGAAGACTGCTTTACCCACTGAGCTACTGCCGCTCTTTCTAATAATCTGTTGAAACATGGACTAAACCAAAATGCAATCTTTACTGTCTTCATGTGTTTATTTGTTACAGGTCTGTGTTATGCCTCATTAAACAAAACCTCATAAAAGATCAAAAACGTAACCAGGTTCTGATCTGTTTCAGTGTCGACTTTATAACTCACATGACCTTTATTTCTCCCTCTTTACTTTGTAAATATGTGTTTATTCTATTTTAAAGGCTGTATACACATTTTTTTACCTGTTTCTTCAGCTGCACAGGTGACTTTGTCCTGTGTGGGATCAATAAAGCCCTTCTAATCTAGTCCCAGATTTTCTCATGTTTGTGTGAAATGTTTGTCGAAGGCAGACCACACCCAATGAACATTCCTGACTCGTGTCTCTGAACGCACCACGCCTGTCTGAACCACGCTGCATTCAGGGACACTTTAAAAACCGGTTCCACAAAGCAGACTTTAGACCAGTGTAAACACAAATGGATCTGGTTTAAAAGATTAAACTGGGTTCTTGCTTCAGTTTCTATTGCTTTAGTTTTTAGTTTAATCTTGGCTTAGTCTTGGTTTAGTCCCGAATTAGTCCTGTATGTTTTATGTTTTTTGTTCTTCAACCATTCAACCATTTTCCAATGACTAAACTTTAAAATGTGTCTAAATTTTAGGATTTTTTAAACATTTATAACTTTTGTAAAGCATTTTTCTTTTTTTAGCATTTTGGCACAGTTCAGACTTTCAACAAGGCAGTAGCTCAGTGGGTAGAGCAGCCATCCTTCGACCGGAGGGTGGGAGGTTCGATCCCCGCTCGAAACATCCCCAAAACATCATAACATCCCGCCCTCCCCCACATACTGCTGTTGTGTCCTTGGGCAGCACACTTAACCCACCTTGACACCAGTGGTGTCAGCTGTAACACTGGTGAAGTGCTTTGAGTGCCTACAGGTGGAGAAACACTGCTTAAATATAAAAAAATTCCAATAATTAAAGCTATTTATGTACTTTTTTTGTACCTTTTCATAATAGGTTTTTAAACACCTTTTGAACATTCTGGGTTTTTTATGGGTTGCTATGGTTGCTAGGGAGTGGCCCTCTCTAGTTCTGCCTTCTTCCAAACTTTCCCATTTCTGTCCTTTTCAATTTGATCTAATTTAACTCACTTTCACAAGTTACATTTTTCATTAAAAACGTAAAGAAATGCTCTTTTAGAAAATGTAATCCTCAAAGTTCTATGATTTAAAGAATTTGCCTCAAATGCCTCAATCGTTTTCAGAGCTGATGAACCGTTTGAGTCAGATGTGTTTGTTCACTCGAGGAAGTCGTTTCAGAGGCTCCATGGCGTCTCAATGGAAACCCGCTGATGATGAAAAAATATATTTAGCTTTAATCTTAAATTTATTTTCTCAACAATTACACTTAATGTCTTCAGTTATTGTAAAGTTTCTTATATCTGTTCTGTGCAGCTCGAAGACGCTCTCGGCAATGAGTGGTCTGCCGGAACCCAACAAGGAGCAGGACCAGAAGGGGTGTGGCCTGGACAGCCTCCAAACCCCACCTGGCCAGGTACCAACTCACTGTAACTCACCTTTGTACAAGCACAGACATGGACACACATAAAGCTCTGTCTCCTGATACATCCGTGATGCCTGCGTTTGAGTGCACTCACGTCGACAGAACACCACACGTTCTAAATCAGTGGAATACTGTAGACTCACAGGTTATGTTCCCGTCCTCACAGGTCAGCCCGCTAACCCCACGTGGCCCGGAGGTCCCGCTCAGCCCGCTAACCCCACGTGGCCCGGAGGTCCCGCTCAGCCCGCTAACCCCACGTGGCCCGGAGGTCCCGCTCAGCCCGCTAACCCCACGTGGCCCGGAGGTCCCGCTCAACCCGCTAACCCCACGTGGCCCGGAGGTCCCGCTCAGCCCTCTGCTCCAGGAGGCTGGCCAAGTCCTGCTCCAGGTCCAGGTCCAGGTCCAGCTCCCAGCAACTTCCCTGCAGTTCCTCAACAAAGCCTGGTGAGACTCAAAAGGGAACAGCAATAAACTATCTCTGCGAAGTTCTTAGGAGGTTAGAGTAAATACTGTGGTCAGCAGTGTCCAAAGACAATGGAGCAGCTGCTGCTTTGCTATGAAGTCTCCTAATACCATTTGAAATATTAAATGTTAAAAACCTGTTCTGTGTTTCCAGGTAGTGCCGTACTCACAGTCCTTTCCCAGTGGACTCTATGACAAAATGCTGATCACCATCGCTGGAACCATCAAACCCAACGCCCAAAGGTAACCGAACCAGAACCAGGTCACAGTCTAGTCCACCACCGCTGTCTGGTCCAGAGCTGGTTCTACAGATCTACTTTGATCTTTTTAGGACTTTCTTGGTGCAAAAGTCCATAAATATCAGCTATTTTTAGCCTAGTGCTGGAGAAACTCATCAGAGTGGGTCTTTGTCTGGAGAAGGAGCTGAAGTACTCATGACCATGGCCTATGTTGACCGTTAATACGTCTGGAACAACGTGTGCTAAATGTAATGTAAATAAAGTCACAAACATTTACTAAACATAATCTACCCTTGTCCTGTTCCGACCTCTGACCTCAGGTTCATCATCGACTTCAACACGAATCAGGACCTGGTGTTCCACTTAAACCCTCGCTTTAACGAAGACGGGAAGAAGGTGATCGTGAGGAACAGCGAGATTGGGAAGAAATGGGGCAAAGAGGAGAGGGAGCTGCAGCAGTTCCCCTTCGTCCCGGGACAGCCCTTCGAGGTGAGACCTCACGCTCAGCTTCATATTTAAAAGATCCTGAAAACATTATTCAGTGAAGTTTTTCACATATTTGGGGGAATGTAAGAATAGTTTGGGACACTTTTAGAGTCATTCGGATTCTTGTAGACTTAGAGCAGTGTATCTCCAGAAAGACTACACCTGACCGGCCAGACCCACAGACTCTCTCAATGGAGTGCAGTGGGTCTGAACCCCTCACATCGAGCCTGAGCCCAACATCGACCGATTATAATGGTTCGTCTAAAACAGGGTGGGCTTTATGCAACAACTCTGTAATGTTAAGAAACTGGTCTCAATTCCACATTGTTTCTGTCGGCTGTTCACTTCTCTGATTGGTTTAATCTGCTCCATTTGTCCCGCCTCCTGGAGCTCACACAAGTCCTTTTTTTTAGCTTGATGTTGGACTGTCAACACTTTTTTTTAAACAAACAAAGGACCAGATCAGATTTGTAGGCCACATGTGCCAGTGCTATGCTGAAAATTACAACCCTTCTTTTAACACCAGGCATAACTGATTCAGACAATTCAAGCAAACTGTCTAATATAAGACATTAGAGTCTGCAGTCCTCTGCCGAACAACAACATTATCCTACATGATCTCCTCACATTGTTCCTCTTTCCTCTCGTTCCAGATGAAGATCCTTGTGACGAACGCTGCCTTTAAAGTCGCTGTGAACAACTCCCATTTACTGGAGTTTAAACACCGAGCCACTGACCTCAGAGCCATCAACAGAATGAGCATCCACCACGACATCACGCTGTCCCGCGTTAACGTGGAGACGCTGCCTTAGACCACGCCCCTTTAAAAGTGCATTCTTCTGGAGCAACTACTGCTGTAGGTGGTGTTCAGAAGCTATAAGTAGTCTCATATAGGTTTTTATAAAAGCTGCTGTCCTTGAATCCAGAAACAGAAAAACAGATCATATACGTTAAGGCCCTTACTCCATCTAAAGCAAATATAATTCATTTGTGCATGTTTTATCTTTAAAACTAGGATTAATCCAGGTCTAAAAGAGGAATAAAGCATTGATAAATGATCTGTGCAGTTTGTTGGGGTGGCCACTAGATGGAGCTAAAAGTAACAGCTATCTTTCTCACTAATAAATAATTAACATGTGGCTTTATAAAATCAAATAATCTAAAATACATAGTTTATTTGCAAAAAGGGATACATCATGTTTTTTCTGTTCATATTAAACTGAAGATCATAATCTGTGGATGTCTCTTATATCAGCAGGCTCAGAAATGTGGTTATCTGTTTTTAATAATAAACTCCTAATATTTGATTTAATCTTGTTTTCTTCCTTAAATCAACACTGACAGACCTTTGAATGCATTCTCACGCAGACTCACGTGGGCCTGTTGTAGCTCAACTTTAATGTTGTCTGTAGAGTCTCTGGTGAGTTTGGAGAAGCTGTTTCATTTCTTTGGGCTTATATTATAGATTTTTTTTATCATAAATCTATGTAAAGTATACATTTTATGATAAAATGTGCTGCTTCTTTTACTGGATTCATGTGAATGCAGCTTTAGAAAATAATCAGCTGTGGATCATATCAGAGGTGTTTATTCATGGTTTGGTTAAGTTTTGATCAGATTAATACTGGTTCTAGTTGGATTTATGGCTTTTCGTTTTTACCAATAAAGACTTGGGTTGAACAACTGTGACTCTGTGTGGATCATGTCCAATTTAAACCCTGGTTCTTGGAGGGGAATGTAACACTCGGGCTTTTGTTTCCAGCTCAAAGAAGAAAAGCTATAACATTGGACTACGAAAAGGAAAGGTCCATGTCATGTTCACGATTGTGACTAAACCAGGACAAAACCAGGACTAGACTAGGTCTAAATTAGGACAGATTACATTTTGTTTTCTGGCCACTAGAGAAAGATCTAGAGTCCTGTTCAAACGTCACTCATCTTAATTTTTTTGTAAATTTTGAGAAATTGTGATTCTAAATAATCTTTTACAATTTATCCAGTTATGTTATAAATTATGCTGTACCTTATAATACCCTATAACCTTATAATATATATGAGCTTATTTTATATATATATATATATATATATATATATATATATATATATATATATATATATATATATATATATATATATATATATATATATAGCATGGAAGCTCATGTCAGGCATCATCGCGGCTAAGAGAAGTGGGCACATGGATCAATACATGAGCAAAGCACAGAAGAGCATCGGCAAAGAAACCAGAGGAGCCAAACACCAACTCCTGGTTGACAGAACACTTCACCCAAGACTGCAGAACCCGACACACCAACCTGTGCACTGCCTGGATTGATTACAAGAAAGCATTTGACTCAATGCCACACACATGGATCACTGAATGTTGGAGATGTACAACATCAACAGGACTCTAAGACACTTCATTGCAAACTCGATGAGGCTATGGAAAACCACCCTTGAGGCCAATGGCAAGCCACTTGAGAAGTGTGGTCGAATGGTGACAAAGAGAGAAGGTAGTCCACACAGAAGGGTTCTCACTACCAGAAGGAACAATAGCAGACATTGAGAATGGCTACAAGTACCTTGGAATACCACAGCTCCTCACCATGCATGGAGGGTTCCATCCCAAATCCAGCACCCTGAGACTGTACACTAGCCGTAAGGAAGGCGGCCGTGGACTAGTGAGTGTGAAAGCCACTATCCAGGATGAAACATCCAAGATCCACAAGTACATCAAAGATGAGGCCCCAACAGATGACGTGCTCAGTGAATGTCTCAGGCAATGGGGAACAGAGGAAGAGGAGCTGGAGGAGGGACCTTCATGGGAGGACAAACCCCTACATGGGATGTACCACCGGAACATAACTGAAGTGGCTGATATCAAGAAATCCTACCAATGGCTAGAACGGGCCGGACTGAAGGACAGCACAGAGGCACTCATCATGGCTGCACAGGAACAAGCCCTGAGCACCAGAGCAATGGAGGCCCAGATCTACCACACCAGACAAGACCCAAGGTGTAGGCTGTGCAAACAGGCCCCTGAGACAATCCAACACTTAACTGCAGGGTGTAAGATGCTGGCAGGGAAAGCATAGTGTACAGGAACATCTGCACGGAGTACGGACTGGAAACCCCGAGGTCAAAGTAGGAAACACCTCCAAAGGTGGTAGAGAAGGACCGAGCCAAGATCCTGTGGGACTTCCAGATTCAGACTGACAGAATGGTAATGGTGAACCAACCAGACATCGTGGTGGTGGACAAACAGCAGAGGAAAGCCGTTGTGGTTGATGTGGCAATACCAAGTGAATCAACATCAGGAAAAAGGAACATGAGAAACTAGAGAAATACCAAGGGCTCAGAGAAGAGCTGGAAAAGACTTGGAAGGTGAAGGCGACAGTGGTGCCCGTGGTCATCGGAGCACTCGGGGCAGTGACCCCCAAACTGGAAGAGTGGCTACAGCAGATCCCTGGAAGAACACCAGACATCTCGGTCCAGAAAAGGACAGTACTAGGAACAGCAAAGATACTGCGCAGAACCCTCAAGCTCCCAGGCCTCTGGTAGAGGACCTGAGCTCGAAGGATGAGACCACCTGCAGAGGGTGAAGGACAAAGTAAATATATATAGTGGAAACTATCTTGATCTTGTTTTGGCTCGGGGAATAGATGTCTCCAATCTCTTTGTCTCCTCTCTTTCATCTGCTGTCTCAGATCACTCACTGGTGGAATTTGAGATAAGTTATACATTTCCCTCAAATTCAGACAAATGCGTAGTGTCTACACGGAATTTTAGCGCAGCTGCAATGGAAATGATTGCCACAGGGCTGACAGATGTTCTTCCTAATTTAACTCCAACTGGAAACTCAGTAGAGGCCTACACAGAGAAGGTCCATGCTACCCTCTCAGCCATCACCGACTCAGTGGCACCCCTCAGGACAAAGCCCAGACCAACCAGACGACCTACGCCATGGTATAATGAGGAAACGCAGGCTTTAGAAACCCAGTCTTTGATCCTGTTTCCCTTGATGAGCTGACAAAGGTGGTTTCTTCATGTAAAGCAACTACGTGTCTCCTGGATATCCTGCAGCAAAACAGCTTAAAGAACTGTGGCCCTATGTGGGGCACATTATATTAAACATTATAAACTTGTCCCTGTCTACTGACACCGTTCCTTCCCTTTTCAAACAGGCTGTGGTCAAAGCCCTGCTCAAAAAACCTACTCTGGATCCTGGATGCCTAAATAATTTCCGTCCTGTCTCCAATTTACCTTTTCTATCTAAAGTCCTCGAAAAAGTTGTGTTAAAACAACTTACTCTATATCTATCAGAAAATGAGCTCCTGGAGCCGTTTCAGTCTGAGTTTAGGGCCTCTTATTCCACTGAAACAGCTTTAGTTAAAGTAACAAATGATCTTCTCCTTCAGATGGACGAGGACTCATCGGCTCTACTGTTATTGATGGATCTCAGCTGCATTTGATACGATTGATCCTGCAGTGCTAATCAACAGACTTAAAGATGTTTTTGGCATCTCTGGCTCTGCTCTTTCTTGGTTAGAATCCTATCTGTGTGATAGGTCTCATTTTGTCTCTTTTAATAAATCCTTCTCCTCCACGGCACCAGTGAAGTTCGGTGTGCCACAAGGGTCTGTGCTCGGTCCCATACTTTTTTCACTATATGTTACACCTTGGGACAAATCATCAGAAGTTATGGAGTGAACTTCCACTGTTATGCCGATGATACACAGCTGTATCTACCAATAAAAGTGAATAATACTGACATCATGCGTCTAGAGGCCTGCCTCGTTTCAATTAAAACATGGATGTCTCAAAACTTCCTCCATTTGAACTCGGATAAAACAGAGCTCTTGTTAATTGGTCCTGCCAGTCATCGGCACAAGTTCAACAATCTTACTGTCTCAATCAACAACTGTGTGTTGGAGCAACACTGTGAGGAACCTCGGTGTCATTTTTGACTCCACACTATCTCTGCAGCAGCACATTAGTGAGGTCACTAAACTGGGATTTTTTCACTTGAGGAATATCTCAGAAACTCTCTCCTGCCTCTCTTTAGCTGATGCTGAAATTCTCATTCATGCATTTGTCACATCCAGGCTGGACTACTGCGTTATTCTCTGGACTGCTGAGGAAAAGTACTCAGATTACAAATGGTCCAAAATACAGCCGCCAGACTTTTAACAAAGACCAGGAAGTTTGATCACATGACTCCGGTCCTGGCTTCATTACACTTCCTCATGTTAGAGCTGATTTCAAAGTTCTCTTGTTAACCTATAAAATCCTTTGTGGACGTGTGCCCTCTGACCTCTCTGACCTTATCACCTGGTATACTCCAGCTCGTACCCTTCGCTCTCAGGACGCTGGCCTCCTTCAACTTCCTCAAATAAAGAAGAAATCTGCTACAGAGCCTTTTCTTATAGAGCCACATTTTTGTGGAATGTGCTCCCGGTGGAAGTGCGACGATCTGACTCTGTTGAGATTTTCAAAAACTCAAAACATACTTATTTCACCAAACGTATGGAGACTGATCATAGTGTTAGGTTTACACTGGTCTGTAGCTGTAGGTTCACACTCACACTGGTCTGTAGCTGTAGGTACACACTCACACTGGTCTGTAGCTGTAGATACACACTCACACTGGTCTGTAGCTGTAGGTACACACTCACACTGGTCTGTAGCTGGGGGTACACACTCACACTGGTCTGTAGCTGTAGGTACACACTCACACTGGTCTGTAGCTGTAGGTACACACTCACACTGGTCTGTAGCTGGGGGTACACACTCACACTGGTCTGTAGCTGTAGGTACACACTCACACTGGTTGTAGCTGTAGATACACACTCACACTGGCTCTAGCTGTAGATACACACTCACACTGGCTCTAGCTGTAGATACACACTCACACTGGTTGTAGCTGTAGATACACACTCACACTGGCTCTTGCTGTAGATACACACTCACACTGGTCTGTAGCTGTAGGTACACACTCACACTGGCTGTAGCTGTAGGTACACACTCACACTGGCTCTAGCTGTGTGGCTCTATAGTATTTATTTACAATGGTATTGATTAGATCAGGGCGTTTTTGTTCTGGCTCTAACCTTTGACCTCTGGCCTTGATGGTCTCTAAACGACCGAAACCTGGCAAACGTCTTTTGTTTTGGTGAAACTAAAGAGAATCTTCGTTTATTTATTGACTTTTCCCTCGCTTTATGTTCTATTTCACACGTACGTTCCTCAGCTGCGCGCTGACGTCATGACGCAGGCCCAGCTGGCCGTACGTCAGTCCCAGATCAGGGACAGTTGCTTTTCTCGCAGCGTAGTGCCTCTGTGACCGCGGAGCTCCGTGTGCTTCGGCCTTTTTCACCCAGGAACAGTTCTTAACGGACAGATACCGGACTGAACGTGCTCTTTAAAGCTCCAGTCGAACCGGTACCGGAGGATTTTATCGGTTTAACGGGAAAATAAAAAGCTTAAAGAGGGATTTCCTGGTTCAGGTGAGTTTGACCCTGGGCCTCTGCTCTGCGAACTTTACAGACGAAGAAAACACCACAAACCACAGTATTTAACTCTAATCAAACGTTTTACTTTTCTATTAATCACCCAAGTTATAATTTCTGTTTTTAAAGTTAAATTTAACGCTAAACCCGAGCTCCGTGTCCGTGTTTACAAGGATTACCGGAGGCCTAGCAAACTTTGCGACTTTCTCAGAAGTGAGAGTGCGCTTTAAAACCGGGGCTGACGATGGTCTTTGCGGTGAATCCGGTTAAATAGGCCCTGATCTGGAGCTCTGCGACGGTTGTTAACGGCGGTTCAGGAGGAGCTGTCACAGGGGTTTGTGGAGCAGAGGCTGCGGAGGCTGGAGTGTTAGCTGTTTTTTAGCGTTAGCTTCAGAAATGCAGACTCAGCAACTCTGTCACTGTCCGGACTCACCCAGACTTACCCAGACCAGACTTACCCAGACCAGACTTACCCAGACCAGACAAGACCGAGACCAGACTTGACCAGACCTACCCAGACCAGACCCAGACCAGACTTACCCAGACCAGACCCAGACTTACCCAGACTTACTCAGACCAGACCCAGGCTTACTCAGACCAGACCCAGACTTACTCAGACCAGACCCAGACTTACCCAGACCAGACTTACCCAGACCAGACAAGACCGAGACTTACCCAGACTTGACCAGACCCAGACTTACCCAGACCAGACCCAGACTTACCCAGACCAGACCCAGACTTACCCAGACCAGACCCAGACAAGACCCAGACTTACCCAGACTTACCCAGACTTACCCAGACCAGACCCAGACTTCCCCAGACCAGACCCAGACTTCCCCAGACCAGACCCAGACTTCCCCAGACCAGACCCAGACTTACCCAGACCAGACAAGACCCAGACTTACCCAGACCAGACCCAGACTTACCCAGACTTACTCAGACCAGACCCAGGCTTACTCAGACCAGACCCAGACTTACTCAGACCAGACTTACCCAGACCAGACAAGACCGAGACTTACCCAGACTTGACCAGACCCAGACTTGACCAGACCCAGACTTACCCAGACCAGACCCAGACTTACCCAGACCAGACCCAGACAAGACCCAGACTTACCCAGACTTACCCAGACTTACCCAGACTTCCCCAGACCAGACCCAGACTTCCCCAGACCAGACCCAGACTTCCCCAGACCAGACCCAGACTTACCCAGACCAGACAAGACCCAGACTTACCCAGACTTACCCAGACCACACCCAGACTTACCCAGACTTACCCAGACTTTCCAGACCAGACCCAGACTTACCCAGACCAGACAAGACCCAGACTTACCCAGACCAGACCCAGACTTTCCAGACCAGACCCAGACTTACCCAGACTCACCCAGACTTACCCAGACCAGACCAGTCCCAGACTTACCTAGACCCAGACCAGACTCAGCCCAGACCCAGACCAGACCCAGACTCACCCAGACCAGACCCAGACTTATTTAGACCAGACTCGACCAAATCTAGACTCAGACTCACTCAGACCAGACCCAGACTCACTCAGCCCAGACTCACCCAGACCAGACCCAGACTTACCTAGACTCACCTAGACCAGACCCAGACTTACCCAGACCACACCCAGACTCACACACACTCACACACACTCACACACACTCACACACACACACTCACACACACACACTCACACACACTCACACACCAGTGCTACGGCCACTGGAGGCAAGGTGGGTTAAGTGTCTTGCCCAAGGACACAATGACAGTATGAACTGTGGGGAGAGCGGGAATCGAACCTACTACCTTCCGGTTGAAAGACAACTGCTCTCCCCACTGAGCTACTGCTGCCCCCAACTCTCCAAACAGCTCAGAGACAAGCCTCAGAACAAAGTCATCTGAAGTAATGAGACCAAAATTGTACTTTTTGGTCTCAACCATAAACGTCACATTTGGAGTCAACAAGGCCTACGATGAAAGGTACACGGCGGAACTGCTCTGGTCTTGGTCTTGGTCTGGTCCTGCTCTAGTCCTGCTCTGGTCCTGGTCTGGTCCTGCTCTGGTCTTAGTCTTGGTCTGGTCCTGCTCTGGTCTAGTCCTGGTCTGGTCCTGCTCTGGTCTTGGTCTGGTCATGTTCTGGTCCTGCTCTGGTCCTGCTCTGGTCTTAGTCTTGGTCTTGGTCTGGTCCTGGTCTGGTCCTGCTCTGGTCTGGTAGGGGCGCAGTAGCTCAGTGGATAGAGCGGCCGTCCTTCATCTGGAAGGTAGGCGGTTCGATTCCCACTCTCCCCACAGTTTATACTGTCGTTGTGTCCTTGGGCAAGACACTTAACCCACCTTTTCCTCCAGTGGCTGCAACACTGGTGAATGAAACCTTAATGTACGTCGCTGTAACACTGCCACAGAAACACCAAAACAGACAAGAACACACGGGACAGAAAACGACATAAGAACGGTGGATCTTGAACGCCTGTTGGGTTTGCTGTAAAAGCCATAACAAGCTCCATATCTTTCCACTCCATCTTAGATTCAAAAATATAAATTTAAAAATGAGTTGACGTCTGAGACGGAGACCAGAGGGATTCATCAGGCCTCATTATCTTTATTTATAACATATTTCTCAGAGTGACTCCTGCCGAGTTAGAGGATTTAAACAGGGACCAATCAGAAGGCTGTAAACAGTCACATGACTCAGACAGCTCCCCGCGAAGGTCATTATAGTTTCAGTGTCAGCTTCATCGACAAAGTGTGGACATGCCATAGGCCAATCAGAACGCAGTGCTCGCATGACCTCACGTTTCTCTGACCTCAGACTCGGGTTGTTCCTAAATAACGTCAGGGTGGCTCTGTAAACCCTTTTATCTCTGTGTTTACTGCAGTGAAGACCCATGGGCGGAGCCTGAGGAGTGCACTTCTGGTTTTTCCTGTGTGAGTGGAGTCACAGCGAGCCTCAGAAATGTGAAGCTGTCAATCAAACCAGGATCACTGCCTGAAGTCCAGCCAATCAGCATCAGAGCTCTGGAGGTAAGCCCCGCCCACAGGATTTTTATTCTTCAACGCTCTAACCCTGTTTTTTTCTGGGGCGTTTAGTCAACTCAGCCAAGGGCGACTTCCACCAAAAGGCTCTGTACTTCCCAAAACATCATAACATCCCGCTCTCCCCCACATACTGTTGTTGTGTCCTTGGGCAAGACACTTAACCTACATTGCTTCCAGTGAAGTTCTGTAACACTGGTTAATAGATTAATGTATGTAAAGTGCTTTGAGTGCCTACTACAGTAGGTGGAAAAGCACTATATAAAAATAAAGATTATTATTATTTACTGTTCTACTCTGGTCTCCCTTTGGCCCTGGCCCACTTTCCAAAAGGCGGAGCTAAACACTGCAGTCTGTTGATTGGACGAGAGACAAAATGAGAATCAACAGAGAATGTTTTCTTAAATGAAGCTTGTCCTGTTCTTGTGCTAAATGTCATATTCAAGAAGAAGTCCACAAACGCTCGTACTCAAGAAGAAATCCGCAAACGCTCGTACTCAAGAAGAAATCCGCAAACGCACGTACTCAATAAGAAATCCGCAAACGCTCGTACTCAAGAAGAAATCCGCAAACGCTCGTACTCAAGAAGAAATCCGCAAACGCTCGTACTCAAGAAGAAATCCGCAAAAGCTCGTACTCAAGAAGAAATCCGCAAACGCTCGTACTCAAGAAGAAATCCGCAAACGCACGTACTCAATAAGAAATCCGCAAACGCTCGTACTCAAGAAGAAATCCGCAAACGCTCGTACTCAAGAAGAAATCCGCAAACGATCGTACTCAAGAAGAAATCCGCAAAAGCTCGTACTCAAGAAGAAATCCGCAAACGCTCGTACAGCATTCATAACTCTGAATGCTGTTCGAGTGTTTGTTGATTTCAACCAGAGTGGGCTCCATTCTCCATCTCCTGCATTAAACAGGAGCAGGACATGAAAGTCTGCTCCGTTTAGGATTTTAAAGGCACATTTTGTTTTTTTTTTCTCTTGGATGACTTCACTGATGATGTAGCTCATAAACTGCTTCATAAACTGAGTCATAAGTTTCACACAGAGAAGGGTCTCGTTCATTTGACTAAAGCTGCTCCAGAACAGACTCCAGTTGTTTTACAGCTCCTCATTAAAACTCCATCATTAGTAGAATCAGTGTTGTCTGTGAACAAAGGTGTCTGCAGTGTTCCTGTGAAATCTGAACCACAAAGAACAAAGAGCGGACTGGTTCAAAAGCATCTCCAAGTCCGAAGTCTACATCGGGCCTTGTCCTGCTCCAAGGTCTTTCTGTTGTGTTTATCTGTGGATTAATGCTGAGGTAAAACAAATTTTAGACCAATAACAGACCAGTCAGCTGCTAGCTCTTTCTTTGTGTTTCAATCCACAAAAACGTTCACATAAGCTACTGTCACACATTCAGCACAAACATAATCAGAGTTATTATTTCGCCTGCGCTCCACCTGCATCTCTCTGTTCACACAGATTAAGTTCACAAAATGTCCACATTGTTCCTGACAGGCATGACCATTAACAGTCAGTGGTTTTACCGAGCTAACACAGAGCTAAAAGACACATGAGCACACGCACACTAACGCACACTAACGCACACTAACGCACACTAACGCACACTAGCGCACACTAACGCACACTAGCGCACACTAGCGCACACTAGCGCGCACTAGCACGCACACACTAGCGCGCACACTAGCACGCACTAACACGCACTAACACGCACTAGCACACATGCAGAAACTAGCACACACTAGCACACATGCAGAAACTAGCACACACTAGCACACACTAGCACACACTAGCACACATGCAGAAACTAGCACACACTAGCACACATGCAGAAACTAGCACACACTCGCGCACACACTAGCACACACTAGCACACATGCAGAAACTAGCACACACTAGCACACACTCGCGCACACACTAGCACACACTCGCGCACACACTAGCACACACTCGCGCACACTAACACACACGTGCGCACACTAGCACACACTAACACACTAGCACACATTCACACACACGCACACACACGTGCACACTAGCACACTCTAGCACACACACACACACACACAAACTAGCGCGCACACACATGCACACACACGCACACTAACACACACTAGCACACTAGCACACGCACACTAACGCACACTAGCGCACACTAGCACGCACACGCGTACACACTAGCACACACTCACACTAGCACACACTAACGCACACTAGCACACACTAGCACGCACACACTAGCGCACATTCGCACACGTGTACACACGTGCACACACTAGCGCACACTAGCACACGTGTACACACGTGCACACACTCACACTAGCACACACTAACGCACACTAGCACACACTCACACTAGCACACACTAACGCACACTAGCACACACTCACACTAGCACACACTAATGCACACTAGCACACTAGCACGCACACGCGTACACACGTGCACACACTAGCGCACACTAGCACACACTAGCACGCACACACTAGCGCACATTCGCACACGTGTACACACGTGCACACACTAGCGCACACTAGCGCACACTAGCGCACACACTAGCACACGCACACTAGCGCACACTAGCGCGCACAATAGCACACGCACACTAGCGCGCACACTAGCGCACACTAGCACACTAGCACGCGCTCACACACACGCGCACACACTAGCGCACACTAGCACACGTGTACACACGTGCACACACTAGCGCACACTAGCACACGTGTACACACGTGCACACACTAGCGCACACTAGCACACGTGTACACACGTGCACACACTAGCGCACACTAGCACACTCTAGCACACACACACACACACGTGCACACTAGCACACACACACACACGTGCACACTAGCACACACACACACACAAACTAGCGCACACACACAAACTAACGCGCACACACTAGCACACACAGACGTGCACACTAGCGCGCACAGACGTACACACACGCTCACACTAGCACGCGCTCACACACACGCGCGCACACGCCCACAATATTACACACGCGCACACTAGCGCACACTAGCACGCGCGACACACACGCACACTAGCACGCACACACTAGCCACACACTAGCACGCACACTAGCACACATGCACACACTAGCGCACACAGACGTGCACACTAGCGCGCGCGCACACACACACGCACACTAGCACGCACACGCGCACACACACACACTAGCGCACACAGATGTGCACACTAGCGCGCACACACATGCACACACACTAGTATGCGCTCACACACACGCACACACACTAGCACGCACTAGCAGACACACTAGCACGCACACACGCGCCCAGTAGCACACACTAGCACGCACTACCACGCACACTAGCACAGGCACATGCACAATAGCACGCACACTAACACACGCACACTAGCACACACACTAGCACGCACAGACACACGCACACTAACACACGCACACTAGCGCACACACTAGCACGCGCAGACACACGCACACTAGGGTTAGGGTTACTCACACTAGCACTCACTAGCGCGCACGCACACTAGCACACACACACGCACACACACACACGCGCACACACAGTTTCTTATGTTCTTGAGTGAAGGTATGAGGGGGCGGAGCCAGTGGTGGTCTTGTAGGACAAGAGCATAGCTTTGAACTTGATGCGGGCATCAACCGGGAGCCAGTGTAACCTAATGAGGAGAGGAGTTACGTGCGCTCTCTTTGGTTCTTTAAAGACCACTCTTGCTGCTGCATTCTGGATGAGCTGCAGAGGTTTGGTTGTGCAGCAGGAGTCCAGACAGAAGAGCATTGCAATAATCCAGTTTGGACAAGACAAGAGCCTGAACTAGGATTTGTGTAGAGTGCTCCGATAGGAAAGGTCTAATTTTCCTAATGTTGTAGAGGATGAATCTACAGGACCTGGTGCTGAGAACATGACTTGTGAAGTTTAGTTGATCATCAGTTACCACTCCCAGATTTCTGTCAGTGCTGGACGGTGTAATGGTTGATGAGCCTAGTTGAATGGAGAGGTTGTGGTGGGTCTTTGGGTTTGGCAGGAATCACTAGCAGTTCTGTTTTTCCAAGGTTCAGCTGCAGGTGATGGTCCTGCATCCAAAGTGAGATGTCACTCAGGCCGAGACACGAGCAGAGACCGTCGGATCATCAGGTTGAAATGACAAGTGGAGTTGAGTGTCATCTGCAGCAGTGATAGGAAAAGCCATGCTTCTGAACGACAGAGCCAAGGGTCCAAGCACTGAGCCCTGAGGCACCCCTGTATTGAGAATAAACCTAACGCTCCATTATTTGACTTGGCCTCTGTCATACAGGCTTCAGTGAAAGAAACACTGGTGTCCACTCTACTGCTGGACATGTTCACAAACTGCTGTGTCACGCTACGTCCGGCGTTTCTGATTGGTTAACATTCCTTTTGCAAACCCCGCCCTCAATATCAAATGCAAGCAACAGGGACCAGACTAGCTTCTCTGTATAGAACAGAAAAAGGGTTAGTTGTGGCTGGACAGGCTACTCCAGGACAGGGCTAAGCCCCTAACCTCCACAAACCCTAATCCCATTTGTTTTTGTCCCTTTTTTTTTTTTTAAACATTTACACTATTTACACATTTTTTATTTATTTAATTTTTACATTTTTATTCATTTAGTGACGCTTTTATCCAAAGCGACTTACATTGTTCTACAGTAATCACCAGTGTTACAGCCACTGGAGGCAAGGTGGGTTAAGTGTCTTGCCCAAGGACACAACGACAGTATGAACTGTTGGGAGAGTGAGAATCGAACCACCTACCTTCTGGTTGAAAGACGACTGCTCTACCCACTGAGCTACAGCCGCCACACTATAAACTAGTTTTTAATGTTCTTTCCAAATGGTTCCTGGACAGTGTTGACTCGTTTGAAGAGCGTATGCAGCTCATTAAACAGAGCCAGAGTCCATCAGAACAGGTCAGAGGCCACACAGCTACATCTGGTGCACTCACAAAGACCGGGTCTGAGACTGAGACGAGGCTGAGGTAATGTTCATGACGTGATGTGGCTCTGAGTTTTAACAGGCTCCACATGTGAGCCACTGTTTACATCTGACGTACAACTCTGGCTGATTCACAAACTCTTTCCATGAATATTCTGATGAAAACATGAGATTAAAGCTTTTCAGAAACTGTTCTTTACAAACCTGTTCCATTGTGTCTGTGTCTTTTATTACTTGTCTCCATCAGAGTTCTTGTCTATAAGAGGTCACAGTTAAATCTAAACTCGAGCGTCTGCTTCATCAGATGACAGCCTAGATTGTTTGGGTTTCTGTCAGTGCCCATTCTGCTGTTGCATGAAGTAGAATGTGTTCTAGTCATTTTGATGAAGCATAAGCTCCATTAAATCAAACTAAGACTGAATGTTGTAAAAATTTCAAACGCAGTTATTGTTTTAATGTATATTTGATCTAAACTGTGTCTAAAGCAGCTGCTCGTTTTATTTTTCAGATGCATCTAAAGCCACATTCGAAGCTCATTCGCTCAGAGCTGCGTCTAGACCTGGGCAAACAGCAGGGGGCGCTGCGGAGGAGGAGGAGCGGGCCCCTCGGTAACCACGCAACCCATAGTACCCGTCTCCCGTTGGCTGAGCTGTCGACAAACACGATCCGCTACAGCAACTATGTCGCGCCGACTCGAGCGAAGGGCAGCGAGAACTCGGCCGTGTTTCCTGAGGACGACTCGGCACCACTCGACATTTGGAGCGTCATCAAACCGGGACACGTCCGAGAGAAGATCGCACTGTTCGCATTGGAGGGAGACGGCGACCGAAACGTGAGTATTACAGAAAAAAAAAGCACTAAAGCAGGACTACGGTCTGGGGCTGAGTGCATCGAGACCCAGTCAAGACTAGTGCATGATACATTATAATAGATTCCAGTAAAAAACTGTACCTACCTAGTCCAGCAGAGTTAGTTCAGTCTTATTCCATTTTAAAAGGTCTTGTTCTTGTCTTGGTAAAACTATAAATCTCTATAAACAGAATGTTGACACTGAGCAACACATTTTTGGTATTTTTTCTCCTAAAGACCAAAGGAACCTGGGAGGTGAGCAATAAACGACAGAGAAGGACCATCCAAATCCAGTCCCAGAGTCAGTCCCAGCCTGAGACCCAGAGCCAGTCGGCCCTGAAGCCCCCTCCCATCGACCCTCCTGAGGACGAGGCGAAGCTCTCGGTGGTGGAGATGGTGGCGTTTCTGGAGCAGCGCGTCAACTGTGAACCTCACGCTAAACTCCGGAGCTCCGCCTCCATCACCTTATCCAGAGTTCCGCCCATTTCCTCGCCAGCGCCTTGCCCCGCCCCTCCCCTTCCGGATCGGCCAATCACGGGGGAAGGGGAGGAGCCGGAGAGCGTGAGCGTGTCAGACATGGTTGCCAAACTGGAGTCGCTGTGTTTACGGCGACGGACGCAGGGCGAGCGCAGAACGGTCGGACGAGTGCTGTTGGCCGCAAGGGAACAGAACCATGCCCTTTTGAGTCAACAGCCAATCGGCAACATTGAACAACTCAAGGCCACGCCTACTTCCTCTTTGGAAACTAGAAAAACTTCAATTTGGGTGTGTAAATCAGATTTGAAAGTTACAACAAAACCCATGCCAACCTTTTCAACTGAAAACCGAGAAGCTAGCAAGACTTCAGCAACGCCCACTTCCTTAGAACGTTCCAATGCCATTGTACAAAGAAAAACTGAATCTCCGCCTACTTCACAAACTAAAGAAGATCAATCTAAAGCTGTACTGTTTTGTAAATCTGGAAATACACCAAAAGCCAAGTCGGTACAAAGATGTGACGCTAAGGAAATACAACATTTGACGGCAGAAGCGACATCCATTTTGACGTCTCAAGCTCGCTGTGATGTCATCGCAAAAGTTGAAACTGAAACTTTGACTTACTGTGATGGTGCTGGTAATGAAATAGACACAGTCTTTCACAAAAAAAAATCTACACAAACTACTACAACTCCTCTTAAATCAGAAAAAACAATGGAAACAGAAGCCACGCCCAGTTTGCTGATTCAAGCCAGGCCCATGTCTTCTTTTTATGAAAAGTCATCAGAAAGTCCTTCGTACCAGGAGCCAATGCCTGGTTTACTTTTCCTAACCCCTCCCTCTAAATCCAGCCTCCAATCAGAGAAGAGAAAGCATCTTAGCCCCACCCCTTTGTCTGTCACAAGCCCAAAGTCTAACTCTGATTCGTTCCTTGTTCTGTCAACTTCAGATTTTGTCGTCCAATCAGAAAAGATAAAGACAGAACAAAGCCCCGGTAACAGCTCAAACTCTGATTCATTTCTCGTTTTGTCGTTGGATCTCAACGTTCAATCAAAAATGAGAACGCACTGCTCCTTCTCTTTAAGCTCCGCCTCTTCCTATGAATCCAAACCTAAAATCCTCAGCTCTCTGGACTCCGATTTGCTCTTTAATTTGCAAGCAGAAAGTCCCGCCTCTAACTCGGACTCCACCCAAAGCCGGATTAAAACACTTAAACCCAACACAATTTCTTATTCAGAGACACTTAAAGCTTGCTCCGATTTAAACCTTCAGCCGTCGAAAAGCACATCCTGCCCGGTTACTAACTCAGATTTATCGCCTCTTTCATTGGATACTGACTTGGATTTGAGCGTCCAATCAGAAAAGAGTAAGCCTTGTCTTGATTACTCAGCTGTTAGCCAAACGAGGAGATTAGGTGCTAACCATGAACTGTGTCCTGTTTTGTCTTCCTCTGAAGTCGACATCCAGTCAGAGAAAAGAAAGTCTGGTTCTGTTCCTCATTCTGACTTGTTGGACTTTGAATTCAGCGTCCTGTCGGAAAAGAATAAGGCCTTTCTGGTTAATAACTCTTATTTACTGGAGTCTGCATTAGAAAACCAGTTAGAAAAGAGGAAATATTTCCCGGTGACTTACTCCGATTCGTCAAACTCAGACGTCAGTGTCCAATCAGAAACGAGGAACTCTGATCCGGTTTTGTCCCGTTCTTCAGCAGATGTCGGTTCAGTCCTGCTCCGCTCTTCCTCGGACGTCGGGGCTCACTCCGATCGAAGAAGGCGTCGTAAAGCGGTGCGAGCCCTGAGCTTGTGTTCGGCCGTGGCCCCGGGACGTTACCGTGCGGTGTCGGAGGACTTCCTGTTGATGCGACGGCGCGTGCAGCGACTGTTGGAGCCTCGGTCTCAGGTGTCGTACCTGTCGCTGTTGCCGCACCACCTCCTGGTCCACGTCCTGCTGCTGCTGCCCACGCGAGCCCTGGCCGCGCTCAAGTGCACCTGCCACTACTTCCGCCTAATCATCAACGCGTACGACGTGCGTCCGGCCGACTCGCTGTGGGTGTGCGACCCTCGTTACCGTGACGACCCGTGTAAACAGTGCAAGCGGCGGTACCGGGGCGGGGACGTGTCGCTCTGCCGCTGGCACCACAAGCCTTTCTGCCAGGCCCTGCCCTACGGACCCGGCTACTGGATGTGCTGCCACGGCGACCGCAGGGACGCACCCGGCTGCAACGTCGGTCTCCACGACAACCGCTGGGTCCCCGCCTTCCACAGCATCAACGCGCCGATCTACAGGGGGCGCCAGAGGGACGTGGGGCAGGAGCGGCAGGAGGAGCACTGAGACCGGGACAAAGTCATGAACTCATCTGTCGGATTCGCCTCGAGGACTCGACACGGGCCTGGACTGAGAACTACACCTAAACCATCTTGTAGCAGACGGCCGAGCTCCCATCTGTCGGAGAGGATTTCAAACTCTGCTGCTCTCCCAAAAACAAACTGCTAAACACAATAAGATCCTTTTGTCAGAGAGGACCTCAAACTCTGCTGTTCTTCCAAAGAAATATAATGACCAGTAAACTCATCCTGCCACTGTTTGAGTCCAACACAGTCTAAATGTCCCAGAATCCATCATGTTCCAGAGCTGCACCAAAAGATATGTTTGTCAAGAGAGTGTTTCAAACTCTGCTGTTCCTCCTAAAGAAAAGTCTGAGCCATTCACAGAAAACCAGGACCCATCACAAACCTAAGACTTTCACTGAAGAGTCGCTGAGAACCAGGCCAAGCTGAAATCCTTTAAAGACTGTGACCTTCTCTTTGATTTAGTTTAATCTCGCGATAAACTAATAATAAATCAATCCGTTTTCAGAACAATAGTCAGTTTGGTCCATTTATCTTTGTTACTTCAGATGAATTTATTCAGTGTATAAGTTAATGTGACAATAAGTAGTGTTTCCAAAGTCCTCTACGTTCAGGGGTTTTCAACAATCAATGAAAATCTATCTTTGAATTTGAGAATCAGGAAATGGTTCACTGCGCTTCACTTCTATTTAACTTTAATTATTCTCAATTTGGATAAAATGGGGATTTCCCGAAGAACCCAACACTTTCTGTTTCTCAAAAAGAGACCCATGTACATTTCAGTTGTATTTAGTTACTTTGGGGAGAACAGCAGAGTTTGAAAACCCTCTTGATCCAGCTCCCATCATGCACCAGGGCTGTCCTCTGATGAATACTAGAGTCTCAGCCAGGACTCTTCTGTCGAAACCCATTTAGACCACACACAGCATCAGGGCAGATCGGACACTTTTCTTTAAAATACGGCTGAACTGCAGATTCTTTGTGAGAGGAGATTCCAAACCAAACTAGAAATATGTAACAAACCACTGCCCAATCTTTTTCACTGATGGAGTAAAAGGTGCTTCTTTTTTAAATCTGTTGAAATATTATTTTACATTTTACAAAAGATCACGTAACCTGAAGAGTTTATTCAGACTAAAGCAGATATTTTTTCTATAAATGATTGAAAACTCTGGCTACAGCAGCTCTGTTTGCACATGCTCAGTGTGGCTCTGGGCTGGGTTAAAGATGAATGAGGTCGTGCTCACAGGAATAACTTTTATTCCAAACGCGGGGGTGAAAATATCTGTAAATGAAATGTGTTTTTATGACTTCTTATGTCCTCTGCCTTTAACGGGTTTGGAGTCTCCCTCTCCTTTTAGAATCTCACGTGTCATTACCGGTAGATCGTCAAACATAAGGAACAAAAATCTGACGACATACAAGAGCATAAGGACAACATTAAAAACCAAGAAAGTCATTGTTTTTGAAAACAACACGTACTCTTTCTTTAGTGTAATCATGTTTTACAGCAGACCTCCTCCAGAGTGTTTGAGATAAAAAACAAATTAATGGAAACGAAACAAAATGACTCCTTAACACAGTATTTTGGTGTTTGACCTGATTATTCTGGATATACAATCATTTTTTAAACAAACACAATAATCTCTTGTGTATTTTGCTGAAGCCTGGTCACGTGACTCTGTGGAACAAACCTGATTGGTCAATGTTCTGTAACTGTTTGTCTTGTTTCTGAAACAAACACTGTTTAATCCTGAGCGCTTTGTGTGTCATGTGACTGAGGGGGCGTGGCTTGTAAGAACATGGGCGTGGCTTGTTTGTGAGGTTTCGGCTGCACCTTGTTCGTGTTTACATTTGTACATAAATCAGAGTTTATATAAAGTCTTCAAAGGGATTCTGTCTTGTCCAAACAGACGCCGCGTAATAATCACATGACCTTTGTTTGTTAAATTTTATTCTAATATATTATTGTTGTGGGAGTGGCCTTTGAGACAATGCAATATGTGAGAAAATAGAAAAGAGGGGAGGTTATTTTTTATTTAAATTTTTTAATCTTGTTTGGGATTTTTTTTGTTTGAGATATTTTGCTTTAATAAAGTGCTTTTCATCGGTTCGTTTGGGTTCAAACTGACTGTGACTCGTTATTTCTGCAAAAACAGTTTAGGGACATTGTGTAGTAATAAGTGTTTATAAAATCCACTTCAGAGTCAGTAACAATCTGAGCTGAATATAACACTGAGGATGAGGTATTAGTCCCAGTCTTAGACGCGATATCGAGCAGAAACCTTTAAAAGCAAAACCCTGGTCAGTCTAATGACTCTAGGCACAGGAAAGTGATAAACCTTTTTCAAACAGCATAAGGTTTAACGATGCATTTAGCATTTCAAAAAGCACGGGACATTTATACTTCATATATAGATGCTCCTGAGGAAGGACTTGGTGCAGTTTTGTACCAGAGGCAAGAGGGTGAACTCAGGGTTAGAGCAAAACGCTCCAGTGGGACGTTACAGAGCGCTTCAGAGACTTGTTTTATGCCCCGTCTGTAACTGTCTAGACTAATGTATTTGTGAAGGTTCTCAGTCATCCAGGTCATCTTAAAAAAAAAAGTTACAGTAAAATCATCTGAACTTTTGGAGGTGAAGACGTTTTGTCTCTAATTCCACGAAACGTCTTCACCTTGAAAACTGCAGGAATGGATAATTCAAAAACTGCACCCTCCCACCCACAGGCAACCCAACAGAAACATTCAAGCGCACCTTGCTTTTCTGCTGCAGACCCTGGATGAAGACGAAACGAGGGACTGGAGTGACTATGTAACCCAAAGTTGTTGATGCCTATAACTGTACAACTGTCTAACTTCCAATAGATTCAATATTTGGACTGAATGAGAAACAGCACTGAGTCCGAACAGAGTCCACAACGCTTGTTG
The DNA here is from genome assembly GCA_024349245.1 of Neodontobutis hainanensis. Taxonomy (NCBI): domain Eukaryota; kingdom Metazoa; phylum Chordata; class Actinopteri; order Gobiiformes; family Odontobutidae; genus Neodontobutis; species Neodontobutis hainanensis. The sequence continues at coordinate 447,545 of JALDNG010000146.1, read as the reverse complement.
TTCAAAGCTTGTCATCACCTCAAAGTCATTAAAGAAAATATGAATCGAGAAATTCATATTTAAACAAAAGTGCAGGAAGCTCTGATAAACCCAGGGCTCAGCCTGGAAGAACTATTACTGAGGCTACTGCTTCTGACAGTATCCCTCAGACGACTCTTTACTCAGTGATACTTATCAATGTCTAATAAATGAAAATGTTAACAGATTTATTTATTATGCAGCTCTGTAGAAACTATAAGGCTTCATGTGTAAGAAGCACATTAACTAAAGAGAAGCACGCTCACAAATGGATAACACGTACAGTATTTAGTGTTTTAGAGCGTAGTATCAATAGTGTCCAGTGCAGTTCAACAGGGCCCCCCCAACAGGCCACGGGGCCCTCAGCAGCCGTTTAAGAGAAAGGCTTTTGAGTTCAGGTTCAGCTTTTCATTAAATACAAAATAAAAACATGCACTACACACATTTACTAGATTATGATTTTTTATTTATTTTAAATCATTTTCAATAAAACATTGTGATTTTAGTAAAAGGCCACAGTAAAAAGTCATTTAAAGTGTTCAAGCATCTAATCATTTAAGCACCTGTTTTTGATCAACAGTCTTATTTTTATTCCCAAATTCAAACAAATTCATTTTGATGAAACAGTTTGACCTCATTAACCCTGATGACAGATTCTTGAAGAGTCTCTGGGTCAAAGAATCGCTCTCGGACGGGTTCTAATGCTTCAGAACAAACGTGTCCGGACCGGGTTCTAACGCTTCAGAACAAACGTGTCCGGACCGGGTTCTAACGCTTCAGAACAAACGTGTCCGGACCGGGTTCTAACGCATCAGAACAAACGTGTTCGGACCGGACCGGGTTCTAACGCTTCAGAACAAACGTGTCCGGACCGGGTTCTAACGCTTCAGAACAAATGTATCTGGACCGGACCGGGTTCTAACGCATCAGAACAAATGTGTCCGGACCGGGTTCTAACGCTTCAGAACAAATGTATCCGGACCGGACCGGGTTCTAACACATCAGAACAAACGTGTTCGGACCGGACCGGGTTCTAAACGCTTCAGAACAAATGTGTCTGGACCGGACCGGGTTCTAACGCTCTCAGAACAAACGTGTCCGGACCGGGTTCAAACGCTTCAGAACAAACGTGTCCAGACCGGGACGGGTTCTAACGCATCAGAACAAATGTGTCCGGACCGGACCGGGTTCTAACGCATCAGAACAAATGTGTCCGGACCGGGTTCTAACGCTTCAGAACAAATGTATCCGGACCGGACCGGGTTCTAAACGCTTCAGAACAAATGTGTCTGGACCGGACCGGGTTCTAACCCTCTCAGAACAAACGTGTCCGGACCGGGTTCGAAACGCTTCAGAACAAACGTGTCCAGACCGGGACGGGTTCTAACGCTTCAGAACAAATGTGTCCGGACCGGACCGGGTTCTAACGCTTTCAGAACAAACGTGTCCGGACCGGGTTCGAAACGCTTCAGAACAAACGTGTCCGGACCGGGTTCTACCGCTTCAGAACAAATGTGTCCGGACCGGACCGGGTTCTAACGCTTCAGAACAAACGTGTCCGGACCGGACCGGGTTCTAACGCTTCAGAACAAACGTGTCCGGACCGGACCGGGTTCTAACGCTTCAGAACAAACGTGTCCGGACCGGACCGGGTTCTAACGCCCAAGCTCCAGGACACTCACTTTATTTATGTGTTCTTTATTTAAACAATTTTGATATTTTCTATTTTTAACAACATACTATCTGGAGTTGGAAAATAAATTATTAAAGCTCAGGAAGTCAATTTAACTAAAAAATTGGAGGTAGCTCCAAATTTTTGCCACAACCTTATGTTTTTGGGAATATTCGGGACATGGGTACCAGCCCAGAAAATGTTCTAAAAGAACTTTTGAATTTAATCATCATCCAAACTGTCCAGATTTGCCAAAGTATAGTTTATGTTTTGGATCAACCTGAAATACTCTGAAGCATCTAATAATTCCATTTTATTTGCTGGTCAAATAAAACTTCTCTTTTAGGTTAATAATTCAAAAATGAATCATATTTTAAAGAATTTCATTGTTGCCGTTTGACATTTATTATCAACAAAACAACTCTAAATTATTCATGTCAATTAGAACAGTTTATGTATAACTACACTGTAGCCAGAACCAGGACCAGAACCAGGACCAGAACCAGGACCAGAACCAGGACCAGGACTAGAACCAGGACCAGAACCAGAATTAAACTGATCCGGGTAATGAGGTTTACAGAGACACAAACAGATCCAGGAAACTTAGGTGAATGTGAACAAACAAGTCCGGGTCATCCAGAGATCAGAGCTGGTTTACAGTCAGGATTTACTTGGACTTGAACAAGTTTCAGTTGGATTTGAACAGGCTTTAGTTGGGCTTGAACAGGTTTTAGTTGGTTCAAAGTCACAGTGTGAACAGGATGAAGCCAGAGAAGATGCTGAAGTTGCGGGCGTCGTCATAGAGACGGTAGGAGGCAGGTAACCGTAGCGACACGGTGTCCCCCGGCTCCAGCCTCAGGACCACGCTGTTGCACGTGGACGCGTAGCCTCCGTGCGCGTTCAGGGCCAGGTTGAAGCTGATTGGCCGATGGTTGTGGTAAAGGTACACGCCCATGTAGCCTTTAACGAAGTCCATCGCCGAGAACGAGAAGAAGTACAGGCCTCGGACCGGAGCCGAGAAGAGTCCTGCAGGGACAGGTTAGACCAGGATCTAAACCAGGACTAAACAGGGTCTAAACCAGGACTAAACCAGGTCTAAACAGGGTCAAAACCAGGACTGAACCAGGACTAAACCAGGTCTAAACAGGGTCAAAACCAGGACTGAACCAGGACTAAACCAGGACTAAACAGGGTCTAAACCAGGACTAAACCAGGTCTAAACAGGGTCAAAACCAGGACTGAACCAGGACTAAACCAGGTCTAGACAGGGTCTAAACCAGGACTAAATAATAATAATAATAATAATAATAATAATGGATTGGTTTTATGTAGCACGTTTTCAAGGCTCTCAAAGCCTTTACAGAGTCCATTATTCAGTCACTCCACAGTCACACACTGGTGGTGGAGACGTGGCAGCCATTTTGCGCCTACAGACTCCAACCTCCAAACATTCTCACACATTCATTCACATTCATTCACATTCGTAGACCGGAGCTGTGGCACTGGAGGCAAGGTGGGTTAAGTGTCTTGCCCAAGGACACAACAACAGTATGAACTGTGGAGAAAGCGGGAATCGAACCAACTACCTTCCAGTTGAAGGACGACCGCTCTACCCACTGAGCTACTGCCGCCGCATCATGTCTAAACCAGGCCTAGACCAGGACTAAACCAGGTCCATCAAAATCCTCATTTTGGCCATAAGCCTTAACAATAGGGAACAGGACCCCCAGCAAACATCTGTCAAACAAATGAGTTCACTGAACAGACCTTCCCTAATGCAGATATATACTTTCTTATAATACATTTTTCTCTCAATATCCCTCAAAAAGGAAAACCTTAGTTTAATAAATACGTTTCTACCCACTTTCCCTCTCTAGTAGAAATCAAGACACCTTCATTACCCTTGCAGATAATATCCACTGGACACCTACCACCGCGAGCACTATACTCAATAACTGGCTCCGTCAACTAAATTTAATCTAGATCACTACTCCAACCGGTCTCCCCCAAATACAACTCCCCATTTATTGCCCAGTCCTCTTTTACCACTTCACCAACCACAGTGGACCTGGAGCTCGGCCTCCAACATCTTAAACTTATCCACCCTCTTCATGCCAACTACCGCACAGGTGAGCTGCTGGAGAGAGGCCTCACTTTTATAGCACGTCCCCCAAAACCTAACCAGGAGGAGCTTCAAAAGGACCTCCACTACTATCACCGTTGCCTCAAAACAGCCTCTTATTTAAACAATAGAACCTCCTCCAGTGGCTGACCCTTTACCCATCCATCTTTGTGTGAACCAGCTACTTCTCAAATAAACGTATCCATCCAACGGTATATCAGCAGCTACCTCTGTACTCTCCTTTTTCCAACCCACACCAGATATTAAAGATATCCTCGCCCCTCCGTCAAGATTATCAAACTGCAGACGAAGGTTCCTAAATTGTAATTCTAGACCGACAACAATACCTCTTAGAAGCAAATCGTCAACTCAATAATCCCCACCAGGAATGATTAAAACCAGGACCAAACCAGGACTAAACCTGGATTAAACAGGACCTGTGCTGCGGTCGTACGCGGCTCCGTCGTTGGTGAGGACTTTGGTGAACAGTAGAGTGGTCTCTGAGTCAAAGGGTCCCACGGCTCCAGAGTCTGTCAGACCGGCCGAGAACGCCACCTTCTGGACGTCTGTGGTATTACACACAGGACAGGCTTGGGTTTAAATGACAACACTTGTTCACGCTGGTCTCATGATAAGGTCAGAGGTCAGACCTGCTGCGGTGTCCGAGAGCAGCAGCAGGCGGTCTTCAGTGGAGTTCAGTCTCAGAGTCAGAGCTGGAACAAACACAGTTATAGCCAACAGCTTTAACACAGGTTTATAGATTCATTCTGAAAAGTGTGAGGAACCTGTGGCGAGAGACTGGAGCTGCTTCAGGAGCTGTTCACTGAGCCTCAGTCTGACGTCCAGCTCTGAAACAGGAGACCTCACAATTATTCTCAATTTTCTGTTTCGGACATGAAAAGTCTGACTCTTCAGAAGAGTTTGTGGAGCAGAGTCTGTGTGGAGTCCTTCAGCTCCTTCTGTAAAACTACATCAGCTTCATTCGGTCACTGTCTCTTTAAGATAAATGTATAACTCTGTCCAAACCTAGTGTTACCTTCAGAGTTTGTCCTCAGACTCGTCCTCAGAGCGAGCAGGTCGGAGCTTTGGGCTGGACACAAACACAGACAGTTCTTGTTAAAAAGAAGGAGCCTTGTGTCTGAGACACATCCAGTGTTCCTCTAACCCTACTTTAAAATACTGCTTTACTCCAGCACTCTCTAAAAGGGTAAACACTACAAAAGTTAAAAGTCAGATTTTGTTTCTTATCTGAGCTGAGAATTTACCTGAGCTGAGTATTTACCTGAGCTAAATACTTACCTGAGCTGAGTATTTACCTAAGCTGAGTTGAGTATTTACCTGAGCTGAGTTTTTACCTGAGCTGAGTATTTACCTGAGCTGAGGTAAGTATTTAGCTGAGGTGAGTATTTACCTGAGCTGAGGTGAGTATTTACCTGAGCTGAGTATTTACCTGAGCTGAGTATTTACCTGAGCTGAGTATTTACCTGAGCTGAGGTGTGTATTTACCTGAGCTGAGTATTTACCTGAGCTGAGTATTTACCTGAGCTGAGTTGAGTATTTACCTGAGCTGAGGTGTGTATTTACCTGAGCTGAGTATTTACCTGAGCTGAGCTGAGTATTTACCTGAGCTGAGGTGAGTATTTACCTGAGCTGAGTATTTACCTGAGCTGAGTTGAGTATTTACCTGAGCTGAGTTTTTACCTGAGCTGAACTGAGTAATTACCTGAGCTAAGTATTTACCTGAGCTGAGGTAAGTATTTAGCTGAGGTGAGTATTTACCTGAGCTGAGGTAAGTATTTAGCTGAGGTGAGTATTTACCTGAGCTGAGGTGAGTATTTACCTGAGCTGAGTATTTACCTGAGCTGAGTATTTAGCTGAGGTGAGTATTTACCTGAGCTGAGGTGTGTATTTACCTGAGCTGAGTATTTACCTGAGCTGAGCTGAGTATTTACCTGAGCTGAGTTTTTACCTGAGCTGAACTGAGTAATTACCTGAGCTAAGTATTTACCTGAGCTGAGTATTTACCTGAGCTGAGGTAAGTATTTAGCTGAGGTGAGTATTTACCTGAGCTGAGGTAAGTATTTAGCTGAGGTGAGTATTTACCTGAGCTGAGGTGAGTATTTACCTGAGCTGAGTATTTACCTGAGCTGAGTATTTACCTGAGCTGAGTATTTACCTGAGGTGAGTATTTACCTGAGCTGAGGTGAGTTTTTAGCTGAGGTGAGTATTTACCTGAGCTGAGGTGTGTATTTACCTGAGCTGAGTATTTACCTGAGCTGAGCTGAGTATTTACCTGAGCTGAGGTGAGTATTTACCTGAGCTGAGGTGTGTGAGCTCTGTCCTGGTTCTGTTCAGACTCAAAGTCAGGTCTGAGGAGTCGTTGAGCAGATCCTGGATCAGTTTCTCTCCACGGCTCAGTCTCAGGCTCAGGTCTGACGCAGAAAGAGATTAATACAGATTATTAGAGATTAATTGAGTTCAGTATGTACCTGAGCTGAGTATTTACCTGAGCTGTGGTGAGTATTTACCTGAGTTGAGTATTTACCTGAGCTGAGTATTTACCTGAGCTGAGCTGAGTATTTACCTGAGCTGAGTTGAGTATTTACATAAGCTGAGTTGAGTATTTACATGAGCTGAGTTGAGTATTTACCTGAGCTGAGGTGAGTATTTACCTGAGCTGAGTATTTACTTGAGCTGAGGTGAGTAGTTACCTGAGCTGCGGTGAGTATTTACCTGAGCTGAGTATTTACCTGAGCTGAGTAGAGTATTTACCAGAGTTGAGTATTTACCTGACCTGAGTATTTACCTGAGCTGAGGTGAGTAGTTACCTGACCTGAGGTGAGTATTTACCTGAGCTGAGTATTTACCTGAGCTGAGTTGAGTATTTACCTGAGCTGAGGTGAGTATTTACCTGAGCTGAGGTGAGTATTTACCTGAGCTGAGTATTTACTTGAGCTGAGTTGAGTATTTACCTGAGCTGAGTATTTATCTGAGCTGCGTATTTACCTGAGTTGAGTTTTTACTTGAGCTGAGCTGAGTAATTACCTGAGCTGAGCTGAGTGTTTACCTGAGCTGAGTATTTACCTGAGCTTAGCTGAGTATTTACCTGAGCTGAGCTGAGTATTTACCTGAGCTGAGCTGAATATTTAGCTGAGCTGAGATGAATATTTAGCTGAGCTAAGTATTTAGCTGAGATGAGTAATTACCTGAGCTGAGGTGTGTATTTACCTGAGCTGAGTATTTACCTGAGCTGAGGTGAGTATTTACCTGAGCTAAGTATTTACCTGAGCTGAGGTGAGTATTTAGCTGAGGTGAGTATTTACCTGAGCTGAGGTGAGTATTTACCTGAGCTGAGGTGAGTTTTTACCTGAGCTGTGGTGTGTATTTAGCTGAGGTGAGTATTTACCTGAGCTGAGGTGTGTATTTACCTGAGGTGAGTATTTACCTGAGCTGAGGTGTGTATTTACCTGAGCTAAGCATTTACCTGAGCTGAGGTGTGTATTTACCTGAGTTGAGTATTTACCTGAGCTGAGGTGAGTATTTACCTGAGCTGAGTATTTACCTGAGCTGAGCTGAGTATTTACCTGAGCTGAGGTGAGTATTTACCTGAGCTGAGGTGAGTATTTACCTGAGCTGAGCTGAGTAATTACCTGAGCTGAGTTGAGTATTTACATAAGCTGAGTTGAGTATTTACCCGAGCTGAGTATTTACATGAGCTGAGTTGAGTATTTACCTGAGGTGAGTATTTACCTGAGCTGAGTATTTACTTGAGCTGAGGTGAGTAGTTACCTGAGCTGCGGTGAGTATTTAACTGAGCTGAGTATTTACCTGAGCTGAGTTGAGTATTTACCAGAGTTAAGTATTTACCTGAGCTGAGGTGAGTAGTTACCTGACCTGAGGTGAGTAGTTACCTGACCTGAGGTGAGTATTTACTTAAAACTGAGTTGAGTATTTACCAGAGTTGAGTATTTACCTGAGCTGAGTATTTACCTGAGCTGAGCTGAGTAATTACCTGAGCTGAGTATTTTCCACAGCTGAGTATTTACCTGAGCTGAGTTGAGTATTTACCTGAGCTGAGGTGAGTATTTCCCCGAGCTGAGGTGAGTATTTACCTGAGCTGAGGTGATTATTTACCTGAGCTGAGTATTTACTTGAGCTGAGTTGAGTATTTACCTGAGCTGAGTATTTACCTGAGCTGAGTATTTACCTGAGATGAGCTGTGTAATTACCTGAGCTGAATATTTACCTGAGCTGAGCTGAGTATTTACCTGAGCTGAGTAATTACCTGAGTTGAGTTTTTACCTGAGCTGAGTATGAACCTGAGCTGAGCTGAGTAATTACCTGAGCTGAGTATTTATCTGAGCTGAGTTGAATATTTACCTGAGCTGAGTATTTACCTGAGCTGAGCTGAGTAATTACCTGAGCTGAGTATTTATCTGAGCTGAGTATATACCTGAGCTGAGTATTTACCTGAGCTGAGCTGAGTAATTACCTGAGCTGAGTATTTACCTGAGCTGAGCTGAGTATTTACCTGAGCTGAGTATTTACCTGAGCTAAGTATTTACCTGAGCTGAGTATTTACCTGAGCTGAGGTGAGTATTTATCTGAGCTGAGTAATTACCTGAGCTGAGCTGAGTATTTACCTGAGCTGAGCTGAGTGTTTACCTGAGTTGAGTATTTACCTGAGCTGAGCTGAGTGTTTACCTGAGCTGAGCTGAGTATTTACCTGAGCTGAGCTGAGTATTTACCTGAGCTGAGTAATTACCTGAGCTGAGTTTTTACCTGAGCTGAGAATTTACCTAAGCTGAGTATTTACCTGAGCTGAGTTGAGTATTTACCTGAGCTGAGGTGAGTATTTACCTGAGCTGAGTTTTTACCTGAGCTGAGCTGAGTAATTACCTGAGCTGAGTATTTACCTGAGCTGAGTATTTACCTGAGCTGAGCTGAGTAATTACCTGAGCTAAGTATTTACCTGAGCTGAGGTAAGTATTTAGCTGAGGTGAGTATTTACCTGAGCTGAGGTGTGTATTTACCTGAGCTGAGTATTTACCTGGGCTGAGGTGTGTATTTACCTGAGCTGAGTATTTACCTGAGCTGCGCTGAGTATTTACCTGAGCTGAGGTGAGTATTTACCTGAGCTGAGTATTTACCTGAGCTGAGCTGAGTATTTACCTGAGCTGAGCTGAGTATTTACCTGAGCTGAGGTGTGTGAGCTCTGTCCTGGTTCTGTTCAGACTCAAAGTCAGGTCTGAGGAGTCGTTGAGCAGATCCTGGATCAGTTTCTCTCCACGGCTCAGTCTCAGGCTCAGGTCTGACGCAGAAAGAGATTAATACAGATTATTAGAGATTAATTGAGTTCAGTATGTACCTTAGCTGAGTATTTACCTGAGCTGTGGTGAGTATTTACCTGAGTTGAGTATTTACCTGAGCTAAGTATTTACCTGAGCTGAGCTGAGTATTTACCTGAGCTGAGTTGAGTTACATGAGCTGAGTTGAGTATTTACCTGAGCTGAGGTAAGTATTTACATGAGCTGAGTATTTACTTGAGCTGAGGTGAGTAGTTACCTGAGCTGCGGTGAGTAATTACCTGAGCTGAGTATTTACCTGAGCTGAGTAGAGTATTTACCAGAGTTGAGTATTTACCTGACCTGAGTATTTACCTGAGCTGAGGTGAGTATTTACCTGACCTGAGGTGAGTATTTACCTGAGCTGAGTATTTACCTGAGCTGAGGTGAGTATTTACCTGAGCTGAGGTGAGTATTTACCTGAGCTGAGTATTTACCTGAGCTAAATATTTACCTGAGCTGAGTTGAGTATTTACCTGAGCTGAGCTGAGTAATTACCTGAGCTCAGTATTTACCTGAGCTGAGTATTTACTTGAGCTGAGTTGAGTATTTACCTGAGCTGAGGTGAGTATTTACCTGAGCTGAGTTGAGTATTTACCTGAGCTGAGGTGAGTATTTACCCAAGCTGAGGTGAGTATTAACCTGAGCTGAGTTGAGTATTTACCTGAGTTGAGTATTTACCTGAGCTGAGTATTTACTTGTGCTGAGTTGAGTAGTTACCTGAGCTGAGCTAAGTGTTTACCTGAGCTGAGTATTTACTTGTGCTGAGTTGAGTAGTTACCTGAGCTGAGCTGAGTATTTACCTGAGCTGAGGTGAGTATTTACCCGAGCTGAGGTGAGTATTAACCTGAGCTGAGTTGAGTATTTACCTGAGCTGAGCTAAGTGTTTACCTGAGCTGAGTATTTACTTGTGCTGAGTTGAGTAGTTACCTGAGCTGAGCTAAGTGTTTACCTGAGCTGAGTATTTACTTGTGCTGAGTTGAGTAGTTACCTGAGCTGAGCTGAGTATTTACCTGAGCTGAGGTGAGTATTTACCCGAGCTGAGGTGAGTATTAACCTGAGCTGAGTTGAGTATTTACCTGAGCTGAGCTGAGTATTTACCTGAGCTGAGTTGAGTATTTACCTGAGCTGAGGTGAGTATTTACCTGAGCTGAGGTGTGTGAGATCTGTCCTGGTTCTGTTCAGACTCAAAGTCAGGTCTGAGGAGTCGTTGAGCAGATCCTGGATCAGTTTCTCTCCACGGCTCAGTCTCAGGCTCAGGTCTGACGCAGAAAGAGATTAATACAGATTATTAGAGATTAATTGAGTTCAGTATGTACCTTAGCTGAGTATTTACCTGAGCTGTGGTGAGTATTTACCTGAGTTGAGTATTTACCTGAGCTAAGTATTTACCTGAGCTGAGCTGAGTATTTACCTGAGCTGAGCTAAGTATTTACCTGAGCTGAGTAATTACCTGAGCTGAGTTTTTACCTGAGCTGAGGTAAGTATTTAGCTGAGGTGAGTATTTACCTGAGCTGAGGTGTGTTTTTACCTGAGCTGAGTATTTACCTGAGCTGAGGTGTGTATTTACCTGAGCTGAGTATTAACCTGAGCTGAGCTGAGTATTTACCTGAGCTGAGGTGAGTATTTACCTGAGCTGAGTATTTACCTGAGCTGAGGTGAGTATTTAGCTGAGGTGAGTATTTACCTGAGCTGAGTTTAGTATTTACATGAGCTGAGTTGAGTATTTACCTGAGCTGAGTTGAGTATTAACCTAAGCTGAGCTGAGTATTTACCTGAGCTGAGTATTTACCTGAGCTGAGCTGAGTATTTACCTGAGCTGAGATGTGTATTTACCTGAGCTGAGTATTTACCTGAGCTGAGGTGAGTATTTACCTGAGCTGAGGTGAGTATTTACCTGAGCTGAGGTGTGTGAGATCTGTCCTGGTTCTGTTCAGACTCAAAGTCAGGTCTGAGGAGTCGTTGAGCAGATCCTGGATCAGTTTCTCTCCACGGCTCAGTCTCAGGCTCAGGTCTGACGCAGAAAGAGATTAATACAGATTATTAGAGATTAATTGAGTTCATTATGTACCTTAGCTGAGTATTTACCTGAGCTGTGGTGAGTATTTACCTGAGCTGCGGTGAGTATTTACCTGAGCTGAGTATTTACCTGAGCTGAGTAGAGTATTTACCAGAGTTGAGTATTTACCTGACCTGAGTATTTACCTGAGCTGAGGTGAGTATTTACCTGACCTGAGGTGAGTATTTACCTGAGCTGAGTATTTACCTGAGCTGAGGTGAGTAGTTACCTGACCTGAGGTGAGTATTTACTTGAGCTGAGTTGAGTATTTACCAGAGTTGAGTATTTACCTGAGCTGAGTATTTACCTGAGCTGAGGTGAGTAGTTACCTGAAATGAGGTGAGTATTTACCTGAGCTGAGTATTTACCTGAGCTAAATATTTACCTGAGCTGAGTTGAGTATTTACCAGAGTTGAGGTGATTAGTTACCTGAAATGAGGTGAGTATTTACCTGAGCTGAGTATTTACCTGAGCTAAATATTTACCTGAGCTGAGTTGAGTATTTACCAGAGTTGAGTATTTACCTGAGCTGAGTATTTACCTGAGCTAAATATTTACCTGAGCTGAGTTGCGTATTTACCTGAGCTGAGCTGAGTAATTACCTGAGCTCAGTATTTACCTGAGCTGAGTATTTACCTGAGCTAAGTTGAGTATTAACCTGAGCTGAGTTGAGTATTTACCTGAGCTGAGTTGCGTATTTACCCGAGCTGAGTATTTACTTGAGCTGAGTATTTACCTGAGCTAAGTTGAGTATTAACCTGAGCTGAGTTGAGTAGTTACCTGAGCTGAGCTGAGTGTTTACCTGAGCTGAGTATTTACCTGAGCTTAGCTGAGTAATTACCTGAGCTGAGCTGAGTGTTTACCTGAGCTGAGTATTTACCTGAGCTGAGGTGAGAATTTACCTGAGCTGAGGTGAGTATTTACCTGAGCTGAGTTGAGTTTTTACCTGAGCTGAGGTGAGTATTTACCCGAGCTGAGTTGAGTATATACCTGAGCTGAGTTGAATATTTACCTGAGTTGAGTTTTTACTTGAGCTGAGCTGAGTATTTACCTGAGCTGAGTTGAGTATTTACCTGAGCTGAGGTGAGTATTTACCTGAGCTGAGTGTTTACCTGAGCTGAGTAATTACCTGAGCTGAGCTGAGTGTTTACCTGAGCTGAGTATTTACCTGAGCTGAGCTGAGTATTTACCTGAGCTGAGCTGAGTATTTACCTGAGCTGAGTAAATACCTGAGCTGAGTTTTTACCTGAGCTGAGTATTTACCTGAGCTGAGCTGAGTATTTACCTGAGCTGAGCTGAGTATTTACCTGAGCTGAGCTAAGTATTTACCTGAGCTGAGGTAAGTATTTAGCTGAGGTGAGTATTTACCTGAGCTGAGGTGTGTATTTACCTTAGCTGAGTATTTACCTGAGCTGAGTATTTACCTGAGCTGAGGTGTGTATTTACCTGAGCTGAGTATTTACCTGAGCTGAGGTGAGTATTTACCTGAGCTGAGTTGAGTAGTTACCTGAGCTGAGCTGAGTGTTTACCTGAGCTGAGTATTTACCTGAGCTTAGCTGAGTAATTACCTGAGCTGAGCTGAGTGTTTACCTGAGCTGAGTATTTACCTGAGCTGAGGTGAGTAGTTACATGAGCTGAGGTGAGTATTTACCTGAGCTGAGTATTTACCTGAGCTAAATATTTACCTGAGCTGAGTATTTACCTGAGCTGAGTTGAGTATTTACCTGAGCTGAGGTGAGTATTTACCCGAGCTGAGGTGAGTATTTACCTGAGCTGAGTATTTACTTGAGCTGAGTTGAGTATTTACCTGAGCTGAGTATTTACCTGAGCTGCGTATTTACCTGAGTTGAGTTATTACTTGAGCTGAGCTGAGTAATTACCTGAGCTGAGCTGAGTGTTTACCTGAGCTGAGTATTTACCTGAGCTTAGCTGAGTATTTACCTGAGCTGAGCTGAGTATTTACCTGAGCTGAGGTAAGAATTTAGCTGATGTGAGTATTTACCTGAGCTGAGGTGTGTATTTATCTGAGCTGAGTATTTACCTGAGCTGAGTATTTACCTGAGCTGAGCTGAGTATTTACTTGAGCTGAGGTAAGTATTTACCTGAGCTGAGTATTTACCTGAGCTGAGGTGAGTATTTAGCTGAGGTGAGTATTTACCTGAGCTGAGGTGATTATTTACCTGAGCTGAGTATTTACCTGAGCTGAGCTGAGTATTTACCTGAGCTGAGCTGAGTATTTACATGAGCTGAGTTGAGTATTTACCTGAGCTGAGTTGAGTATTTACATGAGCTGAGTTGAGTATTTACCTGAGCTGAGTTGAGTATTTACATGAGCTGAGTTGAGTATTTACCTGAGCTGAGGTGAGTATTTACCTGAGCTGAGTATTTACTTGAGCTGAGGTGAGTAGTTACCTGAGCTGAGTATTTACCTGAGCTGAGTAGAGTATTTACCAGAGTTTAGTATTTACCTGAGCTGAGGTGAGTAGTTACCTGACCTGAGGTGAGTATTTACTTGAGCTGAGTTGAGTATTTACCAGAGTAGAGTATTTACCTAAGCTGAGTATTTACCGGAGCTGAGTATTTACCTGAGTTGAGGTGAGTAGTTACCTGAGCTGACATGAGTATTTACCTGAGCTGAGTATTTACCTGAGCTAAATATTCACCTGAGCTGAGTATTTACCTGAGCTGAGTTGAGTATTTACCTGAGCTGAGCTGAGTATTTACCTGAGCTGAGCTGAGTATTTACCTGAGCTGAGTAATTACCTGAGGTGAGCTGAGTGTTTACCTGAGCTGAGTATTTACCTGAGCTGAGCTGAGTATTTACCAGAGCTGAGCTGAGTATTTACCTGAGCTGAGTAATTACCTGAGCTGAGTTTTTACCTGAGCTGAGTATTTACCTAAGCTGAGTATTTACCTGAGCTGAGGTGAGTATTTACCTGAGCTGAGTTTTTACCTGAGCTGAGCTGAGTAATTACCTGAGCTGAGTATTTACCTGAACTGAGTATTTACCTGAGCTGAGGTAAGTATTTAGCTGAGGTGAGTATTTACCTGAGCTGAGTTGTGTATTTACCTGAGCTGAGTATTTACCTGAGCTGAGCTGAGTATTTACCTGAGCTGAGTTGAGTATTTACCTGAGGTGAGTATTTACCTGAGCTGAGGTGAGTTTTTAGCTGAGGTGAGTATTTACCTGAGCTGAGGTGTGTATTTACCTGAGCTGAGTATTTACCTGAGCTGAGCTGAGTATTTACCTGAGCTGAGCTGAGTATTTACCTGAGCTGAGGTGTGTGAGCTCTGTCCTGGTTCTGTTCAGACTCAAAGTCAGGTCTGAGGAGTCGTTGAGCAGATCCTGGATCAGTTTCTCTCCACGGCTCAGTCTCAGGCTCAGGTCTGACGCAGAAAGAGATTAATACAGATTATTAGAGATTAATTGAGTTCAGTATGTACCTTAGCTGAGTATTTACCTGAGCTGTGGTGAGTATTTACCTGAGTTGAGTATTTACCTGAGCTAAGTATTTACCTGAGCAGAGGTGAGTATTTACCTGAGCTGAGTTGAGTTACATGAGCTGAGTTGAGTATTTACATGAGCTGAGTTGAGTATTTACCTGAGCTGAGGTGAGTATTTACCTGAGCTGATTATTTACTTGAGCTGAGTTGAGTAGTTACCTGAGCTGAGCTGAGTGTTTACCTGAGCTGAGTATTTACCTGAGCTTAGCTGAGTAATTACCTGAGCTGAGCTGAGTGTTTACCTGAGCTGAGTATTTACCTGAGCTGAGTTGAGTATTTACCTGAGCTGAGGTGAGTATTTACCTGAGCTGAGTTGAGTATTTACCTGAACTGAGGTGAGTATTTACCCGAGCTGAGTTGAGTATTTACCTGAGCTGAGTTGAGTATTTACCTGAGTTGAGTTTTTACTTGAGCTGAGCTGAGTAATTACCTGAGCTGAGCTGAGTTTTTACCTGAGCTGAGTATTTACCTAAGCTTAGCTGAGTAATTACCTGAGCTGAGATGAGTGTTTACCTGAGCTGAGTATTTACTTGAGCTGAGCTGAGTATTTACCTGAGCTGAGCTGAGTATTTACCTGAGCTGAGTAATTACCTGAGCTGAGTTTTTACCTGAGCTGAGTATTTACCTGAGCTGAGCTAAGTATTTACCTGAGCTGAGGTAAGTATTTAGCTGAGGTGAGTATTTACTTGAGCTGAGGTGTGTATTTACCTGAGCTGAGTATTTACCTGAGCTGAGCTGAGTTTTTACCTGAGCTGAGTATTTACCTGAGCTGAGCTAAGTATTTACCTGAGCTGAGGTAAGTATTTAGCTGAGGTGAGTATTTACCTGAGCTGAGGTGTGTATTTACCTGAGCTGAGAATTTACCTTAGCTGAGGTGTGTATTTACCTGAGCTGAGTATTTACCTGAGCTGAGGTGAGTATTTACCTGAGCTGCGTTGAGTGTTTACCTGAGCTGAGTATTTACCTGAGCTGAGGTGAGTAGTTACATGAGCTGAGGTGAGTAGTTACATGAGCTGAGGTGAGTATTTACCTGAGCTGAGTATTTACCTGAGCTAAATATTTACCTGAGCTGAGTATTTACCTGAGCTGAGTTGAGTATTTACCTGAGCTAAATATTTACCTGAGCTGAGTATTTACCTGAGCTTAGCTGAGTATTTACCTGAGCTGAGCTGAGTATTTACCTGAGCTGAGTAAATACCTGAGCTGAGTTTTTACCTGAGCTGAGTATTTACCTGAGCTGAGTTGAGTATTTAACTGAGCTGAGGTGAGTATTTACCTGAGCTGAGCTGAGTATTTACCTGAGCTGAGTTGAGTTACATGAGCTGAGTTGAGTATTTACATGAGCTGAGCAGAGTATTTACCTGAGCTGAGCTGAGTATTTACCTGAGCTGAGTTGAGTTACATGAGCTGAGTTGAGTATTTACATTAGCTGAGTAGAGTATTTACCTGAGCTGAGGTGAGTATTTACCTGAGCTGAGTATTTACTTGAGCTGAGTTGAGTATTTACCAGAGTTGAGTATTTACCTGAGCTGAGTATTTACCTGAGCTGAGTATTTACCTGAGGTGAGGTGAGTAGTTACCTGAGCTGAGGTGAGTATTTACCTGAGCTGAGTATTTACCTGAGCTAAATATTTACCTGAGTTGAGTTGAGTATTAACCTGAGCTGAGCTGAGTATTTACCTGAGCTGAGGTGAGTATTTACCCGAGCTAAGTTGAGTATTAACCTGAGCTGAGTTGAGTATTTACCTGAGCTGAGTTGAGTATTTACCTGAGCTGAGTATTTACTTGAGCTGAGTTGAGTATTTACCTGAGCTGAGTATTTACCTGAGCTGAGTATTTACCTGAGCTGAGCTGAGTATTTATCTGAGCTGAGCTGAGTATTTACCTGAGTTGAGTAATTACCTGAGCTGAGTATTTACATGAGCTGAGTTGAGTATTTACCTGAGCTGAGGTGAGTATTTACCTGAGCTGAGTATTTACTTGAGCTGAGGTGAGTAGTTACCTGAGCTGCAGTGAGTATTTACCTGAGCTGAGTAGAGTATTTACCAGAGTTGAGTATTTACCTGACCTGAGTATTTATCTGAGCTGAGTATTTACCTGAGCTGAGTATTTACCTGAGCTGAGGTGAGTAGTTACCTGACCTGAGGTGAGTATTTACTTGAGCTGAGTTGAGTATTTACCAGAGTTGAGTATTTACCTGAGCTGAGTATTTACCTGAGCTGAGTATTTACCTGAGCTGAGGTGAGTAGTTACCTGAGCTGAGGTGAGTATTTACCTGAGCTGAGTATTTACCTGAGCTGAGGTGAGTAGTTACCTGAGCTGAGGTGAGTAGTAACCTGACCTGAGGTGAGTATTTACCTGAGCTGAGTATTTACCTGAGCTGAGGTGAGTAGTTACCTGACCTGAGGTGAGTATTTACTTGAGCTGAGTTGAGTATTTACCAGAGTTGAGTATTTACCTGAGCTGAGTATTTACCTGAGCTGAGTATTTACCTGAGCTGAGGTGAGTAGTTACCTGAGCTGAGGTGAGTATTTACCTGAGCTGATTATTTACCTGAGCTAAATATTCACCTGAGCTGAGTATTTACCTGAGCTGAGTATTTACCTGAGCTGAGTTGAGTATTTACCTGAGCTGAGGTGAGTATTTACCCGAGCTGAGGTGAGTATTTACCTGAGCTGAGCTGAGTATTTACCTGAGCTGAGTTGAGTATTTACCTGAGCTGAGTATTTACCTGAGCTAAATATTTACCTGAGCTGAGTTGAGTATTTACCTGAGCTGAGTATTTACCTAAACTGCCTATTTACCTGAGTTGAGTTATTACTTGAGCTGAGCTGAGTAATTACCTGAGCTGAGCTGAGTGTTTACCTGAGCTGAGTATTTACCTGAGCTTAGCTGAGTATTTACCTGAGCTGAGCTGAGTATTTACCTGAGCTGAGGTGAGTATTTACCTGAGCTGAGTTGAGTTACATGAGCTGAGTTGAGTATTTACATGAGCTGAGCTGAGTATTTACCTGAGCTGAGTAAATACCTGAGCTGAGTTTTTACCTGAGCTGAGTATTTACCTGAGCTGAGTTGAGTATTTACCTGAGCTGAGGTGAGTATTTACCTGAGCTGAGGTGAGTATTTACCTGAGCTGAGTATTTACCTGAGCTGAGTATTTACTTGAGCTGAGTTGAGTATTTACCAGAGTTGAGTATTTACCTGAGCTGAGTTGAGTTACATGAGCTGAGTTGAGTATTTACATGAGCTGAGTTGAGTATTTACCTGAGCTGAGGTGAGTATTTACCTGAGCTGAGTATTTACTTGAGCTGAGTATTTACCTGAGCTGAGGTGAGTAGTTACCTGAGCTGAGGTGAGTATTTACCTGAGCTGAGTATTTACCTGAGCTAAATATTTACCTGAGCTGAGTTGAGTATTTACCTGAGCTGAGCTGAGTAATTACCTGAGCTGACTATTTACCTGAGCTGAGTATTTACCTGAGCTGAGCTGAGTATTTACCTGAGCTGAGGTGAGTATTTACCCGAGCTAAGGTGAGTATTAACCTGAGCTGAGTTGAGTATTTAACTGAGCTGAGTTGAGTATTTACCTGAGCTGAGTATTTACTTGAGCTGAGTTGAGTATTTACCTGAGCTGAGTATTTACCTGAGCTGAGTATTTACCTGAGCTGAGCTGAGTATTTATCTGAGCTGAGCTGAGTATTTACCTGAGTTGAGTAATTACCTGAGCTGAGTATTTACCTGAGCTGAGCTGAGTATTTACCTGAGCTGAGGTAAGTATTTAGCTGAGGTGAGTATTTACCTGAGCTGAGATGTGTATTTACCTGAGCTGAGTATTTACCTGAGTTGAGTTGAGTATTTACCTGAGCTGAGGTGAGTATTTACCTGAGCTGAGTATTTACCTGAACTGAGGTGAGTATTTAGCTGAGGTGAGTATTTACCTGAGCTGAGTTGAGTATTTACATGAGCTGAGTTGAGTATTTACATGAGCTGAGTTGAGTATTTACCTGAGCTGAGGTGAGTATTTACCTGAGCTGAGTATTTACTTGAGCTGAGGTGAGTAGTTACCTGAGCTGCAGTGAGTATTTACCTGAGCTGAGTAGAGTATTTACCAGAGTTGAGTATTTACCTGACCTGAGTATTTATCTGAGCTGAGTATTTACCTGAGCTGAGGTGAGTAGTTACCTGAGCTGAGGTGAGTATTTACCTGAGCTGAGTATTTACCTGAGCTAAATATTCACCTGAGCTGAGTATTTACCTGAGCTGAGTATTTACCTGAGCTGAGTTGAGTATTTACCTGAGCTGAGGTGAGTATTTACCTGAGCTGAGTATTTACCTGAGCTGAGTTGAGTATTTACCTGAGCTGAGTATTTACCTGAGCTGAGGTGAGTATTTACCCGAGCTGAGGTGAGTATTTACCTGAGCTGAGGTGAGTATTTACCTGAGCTGAGCTGAGTATTTACCTGAGCTGAGTTGAGTATTTACCTGAGCTGAGTATTTACCTGAGCTGAGGTGAGTAGTTACCTGAGCTGAGGTGAGTATTTACCTGAGCTGAGTATTTACCTGAGCTAAATATTCACCTGAGCTGAGTATTTACCTGAGCTGAATTGAGTATTTACCTGAGCTGAGTATTTACCCGAGCTGAGGTGAGTATTTACCTGAGCTGAGTTGAGTATTTACCTGAGCTTAGGTGAGTATTTACCTGAGCTGAGTATTTACCTGAGCTGAGATGAGTAGTTACCTGAGCTGAGGTGAGTATTTACCTGAGCTGAGTATTTACCTGAGCTGAGGTGAGTATTTACCTGAGCTGAGTATTTACCTGAGCTGAGTATTTACCTGAGCTGAGGTGAGTAGTTACCTGAGCTGAGGTGAGTATTTACCTGAGCTGAGTATTTACCTGAGCTAAATATTTACCTGAGCTGAGTATTTACCTGAGCTGAGTGTTTACCTGAGGTGAGTATTTACCTGAGCTGAGTTGAGTATTTACCTGAGCTGAGTATTTACCTGAGCTGAGCTGAGTATTTACCTGAGCTGAGTTTTTACCTGAGCTGAGTATTTACCTGAGCTGAGGTGTGTATTTACTTGAGCTGAGGTGAGTATTTACATGAGCTGAGCTGAGTAGTTACCTGAGCTGAGTATTTACCTGAGCTGAGCTGAGTATTTACCTGAGCTGAGGTGTGTGAGCTCTGTCCTGGTTCTGTTCAGACTCAAAGTCAGGTCTGAGGAGTCGTTGAGCAGATCCTGGATCAGTTTCTCTCCACGGCTCAGTCTCAGGCTCAGGTCTGACGCAGAAAGAGATTAATACAGATTATTAGAGATTATTACAGATTAATACAGATTAATGCAGACTAAAATGTTCTGAGGCTTCAGAGGCAGGACATGAGCAGCTACAATCGTCAGAAGCATTAATATTTGTGTTCCTGTTGGACTTTGACCTGCTGTAGTGTCCGAGACCAGCAGCAGTCGCTCTTCAGTAGAGGTCAGTCTCTCTCTCACATCTGTAAACACACACAGTCTTCATATTCTTCTATATTCTACTTAATAAACTTGGCAAAACACATTTTGCATTTGATTTACTACAAAAGTCTGAAAATGGAGAGAAAAGCTTTTCATGTGAAATGTTGACGTTTATGGGGCTTATTCCATTGGTGACATCTAAATTTGTATTTCCTGTTCTATACAATTGTCTCACAAAATGGCATCTAACTCCCATCAGCCACCGGGGTTTGACAGATAAAGTGTGAGGAACCTGTGGCGAGAGACTGGAGCTGCTTCAGGAGCTGTTCACTGAGCCTCAGTCTGACGTCCAGCTCTGGGACAGAAACAGGAGAAGAGTCTTTGTGGATCATTGCTCCCAGACACAAACTTTTTTAAAGTGAACAAAAGGAGTTACCGCTGTGGAGTCGCTGAGCAGAGGAGAGTCTGGAGATGACGTCTGAGAGCTGAGCTGGAAACAGAGAGACACCATCAGAGACGAGAGACCAACAGAGAGACGAGTGTAGAGTCTGTGGCTCACCTTCAGTTTTCCTCCTGAGCTCCTCTTCTCCAGCTCGGACCGACATCTGCAGATCTGACATAGACAATGGATTATTGTGTGAATCTAAACTATTAAAAAACAAATATATGGGTTTAACTCAGAATCTGATCTCTGACTGGCCACACCAGGACTCATCTGACATTTGTTTCAGAGATTCTGACGGACACACAGAGACCTGCTCACACTAGAGTCTGAGTTTAGGGAATGTTGAGAAACGTGAACAGTGTTGATTAGTTCTGACTCCAGTTCTGTTGAGTCCTCACCTTTATTCTCCGTCTGCAGCTGCTCCAGGTGCGTCTCCACTGTCTTCAGTTGAATGCTTTGTCCCGACACACTCCTCCTCAGCTCCGTTACTTCATCTTTCATTTCTGTAATATCAGCTGAAACCAAAAAACTTTTCAAACTAAAATCCCCCTCAAAAAAAAAAAAAAAACATTCTTCTGATATCACACAAATACAAATTATTTTTCTACCTCTGAGCTGTGACAAAACTGCAGATAAGTACGGATTTATTCATTTTCTAACGCATACCCTGTTACAGTGACGTGAGGGCAGTTTTTAAAACCTGACCAGTTCATGAGAATGGTCATAAAAGTAAAAAAAAAAAAAAAAAGGATGTAAAAACATAAAATCCAAAGTTTGGTGTTTGCTTCAGACGTAACCCTGACTGGAAACAACTGTGGAATCAAAGAAAAGAAATCCTTTAGAATAAAAGGCCTGGATCAGACTTTATAAAAAGAGGAGTTTCCTGGTTCATGTAAAGTGCATGTCTTGTTGTCCACATTCAGTTGTGCTCATACGTTTACACCATCAATGACAGCTTGAAGTCTTTTGTGGAAGTTTGTGGATGAGGCTCTTTATTTTCTCAGATGTAAAGCTGTCCATTCTTTTTGTCAAAAAGCCTCCAGTTCCTGTAAATTCTTGGGCTCTTGTATGAACTCCAGGTTTGAGATCTCAGAGTGTCTCAATATTTTCTGAAAACATGCTGCATTCATCTTTTCCTGTGCCTTAGTAGCTCACACATCCCCAAAACATCAGCTCCACCTCCATGTGTCACAGTAGGACTGTGTACCTTTCATCAGAGCCTTGTTGACTCCAAATGTAATGTTTATGGTTGTAGCCAAAAAGTTAAATTTTGGTCTCATTACTCCAGAGAGTCCTGTATTTCAGCTGTTATTTGTGGGATTTTCTTAGCATCCCGAAAAACTTTCCTGCAGTTGTGGCTGAAAATTTTGTTGGTCTACGTGACCTTTGTTTGGTATTAACAGAATCATTAATTTTCCACTTCTTAATTAGAGTTTTAACACTGCTAATTGACATTCTCAATTCCTTGGATATCTTTTTATATCCCTTTTCTGTTTTAAACAGTTCAATTACCTTTTCCCGCAGATCCTTTGACAATTCTTTTTCTTTCCCCATGACTCAGACAGAAACATCAGCAGCACTGGATGAAAGATGCAAGGGTCTGTCAGGAGCCCAGAAACTCACTGACCTTTTATACACACACTGATTACAAGCAAAAAAATATCACAGCTGAGGATGGTTACCTTTAGTAGCCATTTAAACCTGTTTGTGTCACTTGTGTGCATGTTATCAGGCCAAAATCACCAGGGTATGTAAACTAAGGAGCACAACTGGATGTGTACAACAAAGAATGATGACATTAAATATAAAACAAAACCAGTTGTTGGATCCGGCTGCTGCTAAATAAAACCTCCAAATAGAGCTTTCACCTTCTCTGTCCGTCTGCAGCAGCTCCAGATGCATCTTCACTGACTCCAGTCGGTCCAGGATCTGGAGACTCGTGGCTGAAAACTGAGCTGAAATCAGATGAAATGTTCATTCATATTTTTAAAGGTGAGATACTCTGTGTACAGTGTTAGTAAAGATTTAATCACTTTACAGCTGGTTCCAAAAACCTGGCTGACTTTAAATCCATTAATTCTGAGAAGTTAAATAGAGCTGATGGAGAATGAAACAAGGACCTGAATTCTCATAAGAACATTTGTAATTTAAGTTAAAGGATAAAATACATGGTCACTTTAGACTTTCATAATTTTTAATCTGCCTCAGACTCACCTTCTCTTTCTGTCTGCAGCTGCTCCAGGTGTTTCTCTACTGACAGAACTCGATCAGACTGAGCTACAACAGAATACAACACAAGAAGAAAAAATATTTTTAATTATTAATATAAATCTCTCAGGAGTTCCTCAGGGCTCCACCTTTGACCCGCTCTGAATCCAGTCCAACAGACTCTAGGCACTTTATTATCCAGGTGAACAGTTACATTTGGATTTTTTTCACAGGCCAGATTAAAATCTTTTTCATTGTCCTCACCTTCTCTCTCTGTCTGCAGCTGCTCCAGGTGTTTCTCCACAGACTCCAGTCGAACATATTCAGCTGAAACATTAACAATCAGAGGTTTATTCAAAATAACATCAGTAAAAACCAGCGTATCTGCCATGTGACAGGTGTGCGTGCGTCATTTGACCGATGTACGTCATGTGGGCGGCAGTAGCTCAGTGGGTAGAGCAGTCGTCTTTCAACCAGAAGGTAGGTGGTTCGATTCCCGCTCTCCCCACAGTTCATACTGTCGTCCTTGGGCAAGACTTTTAACCCACCTTGCCTCCAGTGGCTGTAACACTGGTGATTACTGTAGAACAATGTAAGTCGCTTTGGATAAAAGCGTCAGCTAAATGAATAAATGTAAATGTGACAGATGTACGTCATGTGACCGGTGTGTGACATGTGACCGTGTGTGTTATGTGACCGATGTACGTCATGTGACCGGTGTGCGACATGTATCCGGTGTACGTCATGTGACTGGTGTGCGACATGTATCCGGTGTACGTCATGTGACCGATGTGACGAGTGTGCGTCATGTGACCGTGTGCGTTATGTGACCGGTGTACACCCTGTGACCGGTGTGCGACATGTAACCGGTGTGCGTCATGTGACCATGTGCGTTATGTGACCAGTGTTCGTCATGTGACCGGTGTGCGTTATGTGACCAGTGTGCATCATGTGACCGGTGTGCGTCATGTGACCGTGTGCGTCATGTGACCATGTGCATTATGTGACCGATGTACGTCATGTGACCGGTGTGCGTCATGTGACCGTGTGCGTTATGTGACCGGTGTGGGTCATGTGACCGGTGTGCGACATGTAACCGGTGTGCGTCATGTCACTGTGTGCGTGCGTCATGTAACCGGTGTGCGTCATGTGACCGTGTGCGTTATATGACCAGTGTGTGTCATGTGACCAGTGTGCGTCATGTGACCAGTGTGCGTCATGTGACCGTGTGCGTTATGTGACCAGTGTGCTTCATGTGACCGTGTGCGTTGTGAACAGTGTGCATCATGTGACCGGTGTGCGTCATGTGACCGTGTGCGTTATATGACCAGTGTGCGTCATGTGACCGTGTGCGTTATGTGACCAGTGTGCGTCATGTGATCGTGTGCGTTATATGACCAGTGTGCGTCATGTGACGTGTGCGTTATGTGACCAGTGTGCATCATGTGACCGTGTGCGTATATGACCAGTGTGCGTCATGTGACCGTGTGCGTTATGTGACCAGTGTGCATAATGTGATTGGTGTGCGTCATGTGACCGTGTGCATCATGTGACCAGTGTGCGTCATGTGACCGTGTGCGTTATATGACCAGTGTGCATCATGTGACCAGTGTGCGTTATGTGACGGTGTCGTCATGTGACCGTGTGCGGTATGTGACCAGTGTCGTCATGTGACCGATGTAAGTCATGTGACCAGTGAGCGACATGTAACCGGTGTGCGTCATGTGACCATGTGCGTTATGTGACCGATGTGCGTCATGTGACCGTGTGCGTTATGTGACCAGTGTGCATCATGTGACCAGTGTGCGTTATGTGACCGTGTGCGACATGTGACCGATGTACGCCATGTGGCGGTGTGCAACATGTGACCAGTGTGCGTCATGTGACCGTGTGCGACTTGTGACTGTGTGCGTTATGTGACCAGTGTGCATCATGTGACCAGTGTGCGTCATGTGACCGATGCGTCATGTGACCGTTGTGCGTCATGTGACCATGTGTGTCATGTGACCGTGTGCGTCATGTGACGATATGCGTCATGTGACGGTGTGCGTCATGTGACCGTGTGCGTTATGTGACGGTGTAGGTCATGTGACGGTGTGCGACATGTAACCGGTGTGCGTCATGTCACTGTGTGCGTGCGTCATGTAACCGGTGTGCGTCATGTGACCGTGTGCGTTATATGACCAGTGTGTGTCATGTGACCAGTGTGCGTCATGTGACCAGTGTGCGTCATGTGACCGTGTGCGTTATGTGACCAGTGTGCTTCATGTGACCGTGTGCGTTGTGAACAGTGTGCATCATGTGACCGGTGTGCGTCATGTGACCGTGTGCGTTATATGACCAGTGTGCGTCATGTGACCGTGTGCGTTATGTGACCAGTGTGCGTCATGTGATCGTGTGCGTTATATGACCAGTGTGCGTCATGTGACCGTGTGCGTTATGTGACCAGTGTGCATCATGTGACCGTGTGCGCTATATGACCAGTGTGCGTCATGTGACCGTGTGCGTTATGTGACCAGTGTGCATAATGTGATTGGTGTGCGTCATGTGACCGTGTGCATCATGTGACCAGTGTGCGTCATGTGACCGTGTGCGTTATATGACCAGTGTGCATCATGTGACCAGTGTGCGTTATGTGACCGGTGTGCGTCATGTGACCGTGTGCGGTATGTGACCAGTGTGCGTCATGTGACCGATGTAAGTCATGTGACCAGTGAGCGACATGTAACCGGTGTGCGTCATGTGACCATGTGCGTTATGTGACCGATGTGCATCATGTGACCGATGTGCGTCATGTGACCGTGTGCAATATGTGACCAGTGTGCATCATGTGACCAGTGTGCGTTATGTGACCGTGTGCGACATGTGACCGATGTACGCCATGTGAGCGGTGTGCAACATGTGACCAGTGTGCGTCATGTGACCGTGTGCGACTTGTGACTGTGTGCGTTATGTGACCAGTGTGCATCATGTGACCAGTGTGCGTCATGTGACCGTTGTGCGTCATGTGACCATGTGTGTCATGTGACCGTGTGCGTCATGTGACCGATGTACGCCATGTGAGCGGTGTGCGACATGTAACTGGTGTGCGTCATGTGATTATGTGTGTTATGTGACCAGTGTGCGTCATGTGACCGGTGTGCGTCATGTGACCGTGTGCGTCATGTGACCGGTGTGCATCATGTGACCGGTGTGCGTCATGTGACCGTGTGCGACATGTGACCGGTGTACGTCATGTCACTGTGTGCGTCCTGTGACTGTGTGCGTTATGTGACCAGTGTGCATCGTGTGACCAGTGTGCGTTATGTGACCAGTGTGCGTTATGTGACCAGTGTGCGTCATGTGACCGATGTGCGTCATGTGACCAGTGTGCGTTATGTTACCAGTGTGCGTCATGTGACCGGTGTGCGTCATGTGAAAATGTGCGTTATGTGACCAGTGTGCGTCATGTGACCGGTGTGCATCATGTGACCGATGTGCCTCATGTGACCAGTGTGCGTTATGTTACCAGTGTGCGTCATGTGACCGGTGTGCATCCTGTGACCATGTGCATCATGTAATCGGTGTGCGTCATGTGACCGTGTGCGTCATGTGACCGATGTACGCCATGTGAGCGGTGTGCGACATGTAACCGGTGTGCGTCATGTGATTATGTGTGTTATGTGACCAGTGTGCGTCATGTGACCGGTGTGCGTCATGTTACCGTGTGCGTCATGTGACCGATGTACGTCATGTGACCGGTGTGCGTCATGTAACCGGTGTGCGTCATGTGACCGTGTGCGACATGTGACCGGTGTATGTCATGTCACTGTGTGCGTCCTGTGACTGCGTGCGTTATGTGACCAGTGTGCATCGTGTGACCAGTGTGCATCATGTGACCAGTGTGCTTTATGTGACCAGTGTGCGTCATGTGACCAGTGTGCGTCATGTGACCAGTGTTCGTCATATTACCGATGTACGTCATGTGACCTGTGAGCAACATGTAACCGGTGTGCGTCATGTGATCGTGTGCGTCATGTGACCGTGTGCTTCATGTGACCATGTGCGTCATGTGACCGTGTGCGTTATGTGACCAATGTGCGTCATGTGACCGATGTGCGTCATGTGACCGGTGTGCGTCATGTGACCATGTGCGTCATGTGACCGATGTGCGTCATGTGACCAGTGTGCGTTATGTTACCATGTGTGTCATGTGACCCTGTGCGTTATGTGACCAATGTGCGTCATGTGACCGGTGTGCGTCATGTGACCATGTGCGTCATGTGACCGATGTGCGTCATGTGACCAGTGTGCGTTATGTTACCAGTGTGCGTCATGTGACTGGTGTGCGTCATGTGAAAATGTGTGTTATGTGACCAGTGTGCGTCATGTGACCGATGTGCGTCATGTGACCAGTGTGCGTTATGTTACCAGTGTGCGTCATGTGACCGGTGTGCATCCTGTGACCATGTGCATCATGTAATCGGTGTGCGTCATGTGACCGTGTGCATGCCACATGTAACCGGTGTGCGTCATGTAACAATGTGCGTTATGTGACCGATGTGCGCCATGTGACCGATGTGCGTCATGTGACCGTGTGCATTATGTGACCGTGTGCGTTTTGTGACCAGTGTGCGTCATGTGACCGGTGTGCGTCATGTGACCGGTGTGCGTCATGTGACCGGTGTGCGTCATGTGACCAGTGTGCGTCATGTGACCAGTGTGCGTCATGTGACCGTGTGCGTTATGTGACCAGTGTGCGTTATGTGACCAGTGTGCGTCATGTGACCGGTGTGCGTCATGTGACCAGTGTGCGTTATGTTACCAGTGTGCATCATGTAACCGGTGTGCGTCATGTGACCGGTGTGCATCAAGTGACCGGTGTGCGTCAAGTGACCGGTGTGCATCATGTGACCGGTGTGCATCAAGTGACCAGTGTGCGTTATGTGACCGGTGTGCGTTATGTGACCGTGTGCGTTATGTGACCGTGTGCGTCATGTGATCGTGTGCGTTATGTGACCAGTGTGCGTCATGTGACCGTGTGCGTTATGTAACCCGTGTGCGTCATGTGACCGTGTGCGTTAAGTGACCGTGTGCGTCATGTGACCGTGTGCGTTATGTGACCGGTGTACGTCATGTGACCAGTGTGCGACATGTGACTATGTGCATTATGTGACCAGTGTGCGTCATGTGACCGTGTGCGTTAAGTGACCCGTGTGCGTCATGTAACCGGTGTACGTCATGTGACCATGTGCGTCATGTGACCATGTGCGTTATGTGACCATGTGCGTTATGTGACCAGTGTGCGTTATGTGACCAGTGTGCGTCATGTGACCAGTGTGCGTCATGTGACCGTGTGCGTCATGTGACCTTGTGCATGCGTCATGTGACCAGTGTGCGTCATGTGACCAGTGTGCGTCATGTGACCAGTGTGCGTCATGTGACCAGTGTGCGTCATGTGACCATGTGCGTTATGTGAATAGTGTGCGTCATGTGACCGCGTGCAAGCGTCATGTGACCGATGTGCCTCATGTGACCCGTGTGCGCCATGTGACCCGTGTGCGTCATGTGACCTGTGTGCGTCATGTGACCGTGTGCATGCGTCATGTGACCGATGTGCGCCATGTGACCCGTGTGCGCCATCTGACCCGTGTGCGTCATGTGACCTGTGTGTATACCAACCTTCTGAAGAGCTCCTCAGGTCCAGGATCTGACTCTGACTGGAGTTCATTCTCAGAGTCAGCTCTAAAACATTATCTGAGAAGAAAACCAGAGAATAACATTTCTAATCAGAGTTCATCAGAATTATCACACTATCCGAACACTTCATCAGTGTCGCTTTGTTCAAACGTTGGTTCAGTCGAGTCTTAAGATCAGAGCCAGCCTCAGCCGGCATTCTGGGAAAATAATTTTAAAAGTGAAATGAGGAAAAAGTTTGAGTTGAGTACAGACAGAGGACAGAGAGACTGGGGACAGAGAGAGAGGACAGAGAGAGAGTAAGGGGAGAGAGAGAGAGAGAGAGAGGACAGAGCGAGAGAGAGGGGAGAGAGAGGACAGAGAGGGGACAGAGCGAGAGAGAGAGGACAGAGAGCGGGGACAGAGAGAGAGAGGACAGAGAGTTAGAGAGAGGGGACAGAGAGAGAGGACAGAGAGAGGACAGAGGACAGAGAGAGAGGACAGAGAGAGAGAGGGGGGACAGAGAGAGAGAGAGAGAGAGAGGACAGAGAGAGAGAGAGAGGGGACAGAAAGAAGACAGGGAGAGAGAGAGGGGACAGAGGGGACAGAGAGAGAGGACAGAGAGAGGACAGAGAGAGAGGACAGAGGACAGAGAGAGAGAGAGAGAGGTGACAGAGAGAGAGAGAGAGAGAGAGAGAGAGGGGACAGAGAGAGAGAGAGAGGGGGGACAGAAAGAAGACAGAGAGAGAGAGAGGGGACAGAGGGGACAGAGAGAGAGGGCAGAGAGAGAGAGAGGGGACAGAGAGAGAGACAGAGAGAGGGGACAGAGAGAGAGGGGACAGAGAGAGGACAGAGGACAGAGAGAGAGAGAGCGAGAGGACAAAGAGAGAGAGAGGATAGAGAGAGAGAGAGAGAGAGAGAGAGAGAGAGAGAGAGAGAGAGAGAGGACAGAGAGAGGGACAGAGAGAGAGAGGACAGAGAGAGAGAGAGAGGACAGAGAGAGAGGACAGAGAGAGAGAGAGAGAGAGGGACAGAGAGAGGGGACAGAGAGAGAGTGGACAGAGAGAGAGAGGACAGAGAGAGAGAGAGAGGACAGAGAGAGAGAGAGAGAGAGAGAGAGAGGACAGAGAGAGAGAGAGGACAGAGAGAGAGAGGGACAGAGAGAGAGAGGACAGAGAGAGAGAGAGGACAGAGAGAGAGAGAGGTGACAGAGAGAGAGTGGACAGAGAGAGAGAGGACAGAGAGAGAGTGGACAGAGAGAGAGAGGACAGAGAGAGAGGACAGAGGACAGAGAGAGAGAGAGGTGACAGAGAGAGAGAGAGAGGGGACAGAGAGAGGACAGAGAGAGAGAGAGAGGGGACAGAGAGAGGACAGAGAGAGAGAGAGAGGGGACAGAAAGAAGACAGAGAGAGAGAGAGGGGACAGAGGGGACAGAGAGAGAGGGGACAGAGAGAGAGAGAGGGGACAGAGAGAGGACAGAGAGAGAGATATCGAGAGGACAAAGAGAGAGAGAGAGGGGGGACAGAGAGAGAGGGGACAGAGAGAGAGAGAGAGATGACAGAGAGAGAGTGGACAGAGAGAGAGAGGACAGAGAGAGAGAGGACAGAGAGAGAGAGAGAGGACAGAGAGAGAGGGGACAGAGAGAGAGGACAGAGAGAGAGAGAGAAGGGACAGAGAGAGAGAGGACAGTGAGAGAGAGGACAGAGAGAGAGAGGGGACAGAGAGAGAGAGGACAGAGAGAGAGAGACAGAGAGAGAGGACAGAGAGAGAGAGGACAGAGAGAGAGAGAGAGACAGAGAGAGAGGACAGAGAGAGAGAGAGGACAGAGAGAGGACAGAGAGAGAGGACAGAGAGAGAGAGAGAGAGGGGACAGAGAGAGGACAGAGAGAGAGAGAGAGAGAGAGCGAGGGGAACAGAGAGAGAGAGAGAGAGAGAGAGAGAGAGAGAGAGGGGACAGAGAGAGAGACAGAGAGAGAGAGATGACAGAGAGAGAGTGGACAGAGAGAGAGAGGACAGAGAGAGAGAGGACAGAGAGAGAGAGAGGACAGAGAGAGAAAGAGGACAGAGAGAGAGAGAGGACAGAGAGAGAGAGAAGGGACAGAGAGAGAGAGGACAGTGAGAGAGAGGACAGAGAGAGAGAGGGGACAGAGAGAGAGGGGACAGAGAGAGAGGACAGAGAGAGAGGGGACAGAGAGAGAGGACAGAGAGAGAGAACAGAGAGAGAGAGAGGGGACAGAAAGAAGACAGAGAGAGAGAGAGGGGACAGAGTTAGAGAGGACACAGAGAGAGAGGGGACAGAGAGAGAGAGAGGGGGGTACAGAGAGAGAGAGAGGGGACAGAGAAAGAGGACAGAGAGAGGGGACAGAGAGAGAGCGAGGGGAACAGAGAGAGAGAGAGAGGACAGAGAGAGAGGGGGCATAGAGAGGGTACAGAGAGAGAGAGAGAGAGGGGACAGAGAGAGAGAGGACAGAGAGAGAGAGAGAGAGAGGGGACAGAGAGAGGGTACAGAGAGAGAGAGAGTTCAGAGAGAGAGGGGACAGAGAGAGAGGAGACAGAAAGAGAGAGAGAGGTCAGAGAGAGAGAGGACAGAGAGAGAGAGGATAGACAGAGAGGGGACAGAGAGAGAGAGAGAGGGGACTGAGAGTGAGAGAGAGGGGACAGAGAGAGAGAGAGAGAGAGAGGGGACAGAGAGAGAGAGAGAGAGAGAGGACAGAGAGAGGACAGACCTGAGCTGTGTCTCTTCAGATGCTGCAGTTCAGTCTCACAAACGCACAGTTTTGATGCAAAAACTGGAAAAACACAAAAAAGTATGACAGAACTTTGAATAAAAAGCAATGATTGTGAATGTAACACAAAACCTGAGCTCTTAGTCTTGAGCTCCTGGAGGCCGCTCTCTGTTGCCCCGAGTCTGGTCTGAAGGAACGGCAGCTCAGATTCTAAAGCTGCAGACAAGAACCAGGGAAAACCTCCATAAACCAGGATCAGACCAGGATTGAACCAGGACTGGAACAGGACTAAGGCTTAGACTGACCTTGGTTCTTCAGCTGCAGGTCTTCAGTCCAGATCTGGGTCTGGTTCAGTCTGGACTTGATCTCAGAGACTTCAGACCTGAGACCTGAAAACTGGACTAAACCACAGAGAACACATCAGACCGGGCTTAGTCCTGGTCCAGGTCTGGTCCTGGTCTGGTCCTGGTCAGACCTGTCGTCTCCCGCTGCAGTAGTTCCAGCCGGTCTTGGTTCTCCCTGATGGTCTTGCTCAGACTCTGGGTCCTGGTGAGACTATCTTCGGTCGAGTCCTTGAGTCTGGTCTCAATGGTCCTTAAGGCCTGGTTCCGGTCCACGTCCCGGGCTTTTAGGACCAGGACCAGTTTTCTCAGACCCTTCACCTCGTCCCAGAGACTGGAGGCCCAGGCCGGGACCGGGTCTGAGGACTGGGACAGAGGTCATGTTCAGGGGTCGGTCATTTAAAAAACATACGACCAATCAGAAAAACAGAGAGGTGCATAATGCCCGCCCCTGTTTTAGATAAACTGTTCTGATTGGTCGGTGGTGTAGAACTCAGTGGAAGTCCTGGAGAAGTTCCTGATCCAA
The DNA here is from genome assembly GCA_024349245.1 of Neodontobutis hainanensis. NCBI lineage: Eukaryota > Metazoa > Chordata > Actinopteri > Gobiiformes > Odontobutidae > Neodontobutis > Neodontobutis hainanensis. Next base: position 415,471 of record JALDNG010000146.1, on the reverse strand, counting down.
GTGAAACTAAACTGAATTTAACTCAGACTTACCTCAAACTGGACTTCATGATCCTTCTCTGGGTCCACCTCAGTCCAGGTTCGATTCAGACCTGGTCCTTTGGCCTCATCCAGATCCAACACCAGGTCTGACAGATCCTTCCCCGGTCCGGTCTCCAGTCCGGTCTCAAGTCCGGTCCCCAGTCCAGTCTCCAGTCCGGTGTCCAGTCCGGTCCCTAGTCCGGTCTCCAGTCCGGTCATGACAGACTCCAGATCCTTGATGCTGCGGTCCTCGGTCTGTAGTCCGTGTAAGTCCTCTATCACGTCCACGTCCTGGTCCGGTCTGAATGGTTCTCGGTGGTTTCCCAGTTCTGTCCCGAGGTCGTCTAAAACCCGGACTCCATGGGTCTGACAGTCGTCCAGGTCTCGTACTGGTCTGAGTTTGATGGTCTTCAGCTCTGGTTCTGAAGGTTCTTGAACGCTCTCTTTTGGACTTGTCATTTCGACTACAAGCATCTTTTGAATATTTCCCTGCTTTTTGTTAGACCTCTCTCTGAAGTTCTCTTTTTTGTTCCTAAAGTCTTCTTTTCCCATTTTGACATCCTGTCTCGTCTCTGAATCGTCTTGTTTTTCGTACACACTAACATCTCTCTCTCCCGGTTTGTCCACTTCATTCTCATTCATCTTCGTCTGAATACTTTGTAGTTTCCCACTTCTTCTCTGTTCCTTTTCTCCCTCGGTTTGATCCTCGTCCACTTTTTGCTCTTGGCTCTGCGTCTTCAACCCTTCAATGTTTTTCTCTTCTCTCTGAACATCCACTTCTGAAACCATATCTTTCTCATTTTTCACACCTCTTGTTTTGTAGTCTGCCATTTTGTCGGTTGCTATGTTTCTGATGTGATCTTCCAAATTTGTTGCCTCCTTTATACCATCCTTTTTTTGTTGTTTTTGTTTTCTGCTTGGATTCTCCACTTTAGCCTCACCCTCTGACACATTCTCTGCTCGAGCGTCTCTTGTGACTTCCTCTAATCCTGATTTATCCACATTTATATTTATTTTGTCATAGTTAGATAATGGTTTTGTAGCTTCTGTGGCTTCATCCTTTCCCGTGACTTTATCAAAAATCCTAAATTTGTTTTTTACAACACGGTCCATTTCATTTCCGTCGTGTTTTTTGCTCACATTAAAGTGAACCGTTTGCTTCAGTTCATGATCTTCTCGTCCAGATTTTTCCATTACATTTTTGTCGTCCAGTCCTTTGTTGATGATGTTAACCACTTCTCGTTGATCTTCCTTATTTCTGGAGACATTTTGTTGATTGTTAACTTCACCCACTTTTCCTTTACCAGCTTCTTCCTGCTTCATGCCCTCGTCCTTCTGCTGTAGGATCCTCTCAAACCCCGTCTTGTCCCAGCTGTGGTCCTGGTTTTTGAAGACCCTGTCCTCGTCACTGAATCCTTGAACCCTGAACAGAGTCAGACGGACACCGAGGAAGAGCAGCAGAAACACAGACTTCATCCTGAAACGACTCGAACGTCTCGCAGCAGCAGCTCATAATCTGCTTTTACACAACTCCCTCTCAGATGTTTGGGCTTTAATCGAAGTGCCACAGAGTTAACCCTGAACCTACCAGACCAGACCTGGACCAGACCAGACCTGGACCAGACCTGGACCAGGACCAAACCTGGACCAGGACCAGGACCAGGACCAGACCAAGACCAGACCAGGACCAGACCAGACCTGGACCAGACCTGGACCAGACCTGGACCAGGACCAAACCTGGACCAGGACCAGGACCAGACCAAGACCAGACCAGGACCAGACCAGACCTGGACCAGACCTGGACCAGACCTGGACCAGGACCAGGACCAAACCTGGACCAGGACCAGGACCAGACCAAGACCAGACCAGGACCAGACCAGACCTGGACCAGACCTGGACCAGACCTGGACCAGGACCAGGACCAGACCAAGACCAGACCAGGACCAGACCAGACCTGGACCAGACCTGGACCAGACCTGGACCAGGGACCAGGACCAAACCTGGACCAGACCTGGACCAGACCTGGACCAGGACCAGACCAGACCTGGACCAGACCTGGACCAGACCAGACCTGGACCAGACCTGGACCAAGGACCAGGACCAAACCTGGACCAGACCTGGACCAGGGACCAGGACCAAACCTGGACCAGACCTGGACCAGACCTGGACCAGGACCAGACCAGACCTGGACCAGACCTGGACCAGACCAGACCTGGACCAGACCTGGACCAAGGACCAGGACCAAACCTGGACCAGACCAGACCTGGACCAGACCTGGACCAGGACCAGGACCAGACCTGGACCAGACCTGGACCAGACCAGTTTCGTTGAGCTACTGTCTCTCGATCAAATAAAGGCAAAAACAAAAACTTGTATCAGCAGTAAATTAATATTCACTTAAACTTTTTTGGTGCAGCTGGCCCAAACCTCCTGCTCTCTACTCTCCCTGCTGTAAAGTCTGAAAGTAGAGCGCCCCCTGGTGGACAGGCAGTTACAGTGGTGGTAAATTAAAGCTGCTCTGTTTTTGAGCTGATCGGTTTACACTCGTGCCACACATTTCAGAGCAGATAATCCAGGGTCTCAGAGGGCAGAGGTCACGTGCACACTCATGTGCACACTAAACTCTCTGAAGGTGGACAAAAGAAAATGCACTGTTGTCTGAAAGAAGTTTACCGTCCTGTGTTCTTCCAGTTCTCCAGGAACTTTATCAAAACTTTGTTAAAAACTAGTCCCTTTGTTTGTCGGCACGAGGTCGGACCATAAGAACACTCGGCTTCCAGAACAGCCACAGCAGCAGCAGGACTAGAAGCAACAGAACTGGGCAGATCTGACCTGGATTAAACATCACAGACTTCTGACAGAACTGACAGAAGGAGCAGGGAGGGTCTGAAGCTAACGCAGAGTTAGAGCCGTTAGGGCCTGACATTATTAGAAACATGGTTCTTTCCTCT
>JALDNG010000146.1:237500-407500 GCA_024349245.1 Neodontobutis hainanensis | reverse complement strand
CACACACTGTCTCTGCACAAACACAAACACACACACACACTGTCTCTGCACAAACACAAACACAAACACACACACACACACACACACACACACACTGTCTCTGCACAAACACAAACACAAACACAAACACACACACACACACACACACACACACACACACACACTGTCTCTGCTCAAACACAAACACAAACACACACACACTGTCTCTGCACAAACACAAACACAAACACAAACACACACACACTGTCTCTGCACAAACACAAACACAAACACAAACACACACACACACACACACACACTGTCTCTGCACAAACACAAACACAAACACACACACACACACACACACACACACACACACACACACTGTCTCTGCACAAACACAAACACAAACACAAACACACACACACACACACACACTGTCTCTGCACAAACACAAACACAAACACACACACACACACTGTCTCTGCACAAACACAAACACACACACACACACACACACTGTCTCTGCTCAAACACAAACACAAACACAAACACACACACACACACACACACTGTCTCTGCACAAACACAAACACACACACACACACACTGTCTCTGCACAAACACAAACACACACACACACACACACACTGTCTCTGCACAAACACAAACACAAACACACACACACACACACACACACACACACTGTCTCTGCACAAACACAAACACAAACACACACACACACACACACACACACACACACACACACTGTCTCTGCTCAAACACAAACACAAACACACACACACTGTCTCTGCACAAACACAAACACAAACACAAACACACACACACACACACACACTGTCTCTGCACAAACACAAACACAAACACACACACACACACTGTCTCTGCTCAAAGAAGAAGAAAGTTTATGTATATAGGACTTTCTCAGACATAGTCAAAGTGCTTCACGTGCACAGTCGTGCAGACATTATTCAGGATGCTGTGGTCTTCAGGAAAATGAACATTTGTAGTTACACATTAAACAAACATTACACACGTGCTCGCAATAACAGTGGCCGTTAAACATACGTAACATAAACGGGACGAGGAAACATGAGTCAAACAGGACAGATGGCAGACGGATTGGAGACTAAAGTTGGCCGATGTTGGAGAGGCTCAGTGGGCTTGAGGGACTTCCAAGAGGGACCAGGCGTGCGTCCATTTCCTGGAGTAACCTTGATGTTTCCTTCTGTCAGGCCTGATACAACGCAGCTCACCGGTCAGTTTCTGGATGTTATCTCTCTTCTCTGGATGAAAACCCTTCATTTCTGTTAAGCTGTGTAGCAGCTCACAGGTCTTTTCTGTAGGTCCACAGTCTGCGCTGAAGGTCAGCTCCTCGGACTGTACTCTTTGATGTAATCCTTTAAACTCTCACTCACGTCACAGAAGCACACCTTGTCGACTCTTAGGAGTCCAGCAGGCAGTAGAGTCCAGGAAATAAGAGAAAAATACGAGGCTAAACATAAGCACACACTGATAAGCAGACAGCAGGAGCAGAGGGAAAGACGTCCGCCTTGCCCAAGAGCAGGAAGTGAAGTTAGGGTCAGGACACGTTAGAGATGTCTCTTGGTTGGCCTGTGAACACATCTGTATCCCCCTGGAAGAGCTGGAGGAAGTGTCTGTTTATCAGAAGAAGATGGATGGGACTTGTTCTCAGACACATTATTGTTATTAGTTCTTTTTGTTCAATAATTCCACTGAAGCTGAACAGCCCTGGCCTGTGTCATGTGGCTGTCCTTTTACTAAAAATACTCTTCCAGGTCAGTTGTTTCAGTCGGGAGCACAATAACTACAGTATTCTTCATTACATTGATACTTTGTAGAGTTTACAAAGAAATGTCTATCTAAATGAAACAAATCTCTCTTTTCATTAATAAATGCAGACTGTAAAATAGGACCAGAGGGAGTCTTCTTGACCTCGCTCAGAGAGCAGCTCTGTAAAGAACCATATGTGCATTAACACGTTCATCCAACATTATTTAAACATTTCCTTTTAATTAAAACTAGAATGTTTGTTTTAAGTGAAGTCCGAGGTATCTGTGGGTTCGACCACCAGGGGGCAGCTTGTGATTGTCATTAGTCTCAGATGGCTTTACATCAAAGCATTCGGGCGATAAAGTTTGAATACACAAATCGTATTTAGAAGTTATGACTGTCTGACCACGGCACCAGAAAGTCTGTCCTCTTTACACACATCTCAGTGTTTGTGGCTTTTCTGGTACCAGGTGCGGCAATAACACCTGGCCGTTAATCACGGTGTCCTGAGCTTAACAAAAACACTTTGGCCGTCTTCTTATGTGGAAGGAAACAGTGTTAATCAAATCTTCTTCAGGCTTCTTTAAACAAACACTTCTCAGTGTCTGAAAAGAGTTCATCCATGAGGAGGACGTATCCGGTGGGGATCACTGGTGACCGTTTAAACACAGTTACTGAGAGTCTGCAAAAGATAAAGTCTGTGAACAAGCACATACCTGTATACCTCCAGCTCGACACACCTGCCCTGGGGCCCAGCCCTGGATCAGAGGGAGAGGGGTCATCAGAGTTCACAGTCCTTCTGTCGCAGAAGACGGTCCGATCGAGCGACTCAAGCAGAAAAGTGTCAGAACAAAAACAGGGAAATGTAGAGAAATAATATTTGTGTCATTATCAAATTCACACAGATTTTATTTCAGAAGAAAAACTCCAGTATTTTATAATCAAACATATTTTATTCAAACTCTTTTCAAACAGAAATGTACATGTTTCTGATTAAACCTCAATTTTTCTCAAGTGACTCTGGATTCAGTCCAGTGTCGATAAGGTCAGAATAAAACCAGGAGGTCAGAGGTCAGGGGTTCTAAATACTGACTGTGAAGGTTCTCAGTCATCCAGGTCATCTTGAAGAAAAGGTTAAAGCAAAAGCATCTGGACTCAGTTTTCAAGGTGAAGACGTTTCGTCTCTAATTCCAAGAGACTTCATCAGTTCTAAGACCAACTGGCTTTATCTCTAAAGGGAGGAGTTTCCTCTGAAAATGGGACCAGGCTGTTCTGGTCTCGTATTTGTTAGCTATAAAAATTTTAACAAAATACAGATTATATTTCATTTGAAAAGAATAGGTTCCCTTTAGAGAGTTTCTGATGTTCTTTATCAGTCCGCACCAAACTGACATGTGACTTCTGCTGTAAACCCGCTCTTTTCAAAATGTCTTCTGCAGAATTTTCAAGAAGAAAGATAATCCTTTAACAGTGGAAATGCCTTTTATTCCGTCCGTGCGTCCCTCTGAGGTGAATGTAACTCTGTATTTCACATTTTCAGTCCTCGTCCCAACACAGCTCACAGAGAGGACGATACAGCAGAAATAAAACAGGACTCAATAAAGGGCAAAAAGAGCAAGGTTTCAAACAAATATTGTCCTGAAAATCTTGCAGAGGCCTTTAACGGTTCTGAGACTGAGGGTGGGTCTGTGTAAAGTCTCAGTCTATAATAAACAGAAACCATAAAAACCTGACCTCGTTCCTCCGTCTTTAAAGCCTCGGAGACGTGCTCTGACTCGGTCCTGAGCAGCTGAGGTCTGGTTTTTTATATAAAAACATCCAAATAAATGTAGTATCGACATCAACACAGTCATAATGTCACAGCTTTTTGTTCAACACGATCCACGGCCGAAGCAGCCCTGAGGTCTGGGTCTGGTCCCGGTCTCAGCGTTGTCCGGTGTAGGCTCTGAACCAGGACGTGACAGAGGCGGCTGCAGAGGAGATCATTCCCCCGGTGTTGGCCGAGGGCTGAGAGACCTGCAGAGCGCTCTGAGACAGATCCATGGACTGAACACACACAGAGACAGGTGTGCAGGTTAGGAACCGGAACTGGGGCTGACGATGGAGTCAAATAAAACACACACCTATAAGAAACTCACTGAAGCAGTACCTGAGAGGGGATGTCGCAGAAGCGGGGACTGGGGACGGTCTCCCAGTCCGTTCCCAGGTCAGTCTCTTCGTCCGTCACCGTCTCATCTCCGCTCTCCTCCATCGGACCTCCCTCCGGCTCCAGGAACTCCATCGACTCCTCTAGACCTCCGTAAACCTCGAAAGGACCGGTCCTTCAGAACCAGAACACAGGTGTAAGCCCCTGTAGGCCCGTTTTCAGAATCTGTCTTTTATGTGGAACAGGTTTCTGTGCCTCACCTGCCCAGGTGTTTGTTGTCGGAGGAAATCAGAAACATGATGTTCCTCAGAGTGTGGTGAGGATGAAGCTTCTCACTGTCCACCAGCTGCTCACGGACACAGTTACATAAAGAGGAGACAGAAGCACAAAGCCAGAGGATTCAACAATAAAAATATGTTTAAACTTCAATTATTGAGTTTACTTTAATAACCTGCTTAATTTAATGCTTTTGATTTATTGACTTTTAGTGACCGTCCCATTGGTGTGGATCTTTGAGTACAATTTACAGAACTTCACCTGAGAGTGTAAAGGTGCGTTTGTGTTCTTAACCTGAGAGAGTAAAGGTGTGTTTGTTTCACTCACCTGAGAGAGTAAAGGTGTGTTTGTTTCACTCACCTGAGAGAGTAAAGGTGTGTTTGTTTCACTCACCTGAGAGAGTAAAGGTGTGTTTGTTTCACTCACCTGAGAGAGTAAAGGTGTGTTTGTTTCACTCACCTGAGAGAGTAAAGGTGTGTTTGTTTCACTCACCTGAGATATTAACGGTGTGTTTGTTTCACTCACTTGAGATAGTAAAGGTGTGTTTGTTTCACTCATCTGAGAGAGTAAAGGTGTGTTTGTTTCACTCACCTGAGAGAAGCAGAGGTGCAGGACGTTGGTGTTGAGTTTGTTCAGAGCTCTGGTGAATCTGTAGCGGCTCAGGTTTTCTCCACAGAACTCACTGAAACAGAGGAGCATCGTCAGAGACAGGTCTGACTTCATGTTACCTAACTTTACTAAACCCCTCCCTTCAGTCGGTTCCACTCAAATTTTATCAAACCATCCAAACAGTTTATTGTCATGTGATGCTTCTTTTCTCATTAATTAAACTGTATTTACACTAATATCTAATAATCTAATCTAATATCCTTTTTTGTTCATTAAAGCACACTTGTTGTCTGGGCACGGTGGGCAAGTGCAGAATGTCAAGCCTTGATTGATGTTATTTTTACTTTAACCAAAGTGCAATTTTGTTTAACTACAAAAAGTACTGTAAAGTTTTATCCTGCAAACATTGTGTGTGTTCGTGCTGTTTGTTTTGTTCGTTGCTCAAAATGTCGACTCTTTACTCTTGTATGATCGCCAAGCTTTACTAAGTATTCGACTTTCTGCCAATAAACTCATCCAATTTGAGCATAGTGGACACAGGACATTGCCCCCATTCCTATCGGAGGTTCCAGCTTACCTCTCCCGTTTTCCGGCTTTACATCAACGGCGTAAGCGTCATCGTCGCCGAGGAAAACGTAGTGGACGACTGGTGAGAATGAAAGTTTGCCCTGCGCACCTTTCCATGCGTTCCTGGGTCAAGTGCCAAGCGGGGCTCCGCTTAATTTCTCGCCGATCGCTGGACCCGATTGGGGCCTGGCTGGTACCTGTCGTCGGCCTGGATGAGGCGTTCCAGCCCCGCGCACCTTGCTCTCCTCGCCCTCGCCGCCAACGTGGAGTGAATTTACGAGACCTGCGGCTTCTGCGCCGGGTTTCTCCAATGGACATTACTGTGGATTTCCCGGCTCCTGCCAAGTTTGCCCTAGTTAATGCTAGATCTCTAGCAAATAAATCTTTCATTTTAAAGGAATTTTTCACAAATCGGGGATTGGATTTTCTCTGTGTGACTGAGACGTGGCTGAGTGTCGGTGAGTCCAGCGTTTTCTCTGAACTTCTACCGCATGATTGCAGCTATTTAAATTCCCCGCAAATGTCGGGACGAGGTGGAGGTATAGCAACTGTTTATAAGAACGTCTACAAATGTAAACAGCTGTCGCTATCATCAGCATCAGGCAGCTTCGAACTGAGTTTATTTGAGCTGGGTCATCGTTCTCACATAGTGTTAATCGCAGTGGTCTATCGGCCTCCTAAATATAACAAGGATTTTATCAATGACTTTTCTGTTTTCCTGGCTGATGTTATGCCTAAGTATGACCGCGTCCTCATTATTGGGGATTTTAATGTCCATGTCTGTTGCCCTCAGAGCCCTATGGCATCGGACTTTCTCCACCTTATCGACTCATTTAATCTCAAGCAGTCTGTGTCTGGACCCACACATGAACGTGGGCACACACTCGATCTGTCTTATCATCCGGTCTGTCTATTTTTAACCTAGAAGTCAGCGATTTAGCTTTCTCTGACCATATGCCTATATTGTTTGAGATTCCTCTCTCTTGCAGTACTACATTTAAACGTCGCGCGCTGCTCGCCCTGTCGAGTTATTAACCCCTCCACTGCCGCCAATTCTCATCTGTTTTCAGTCAGCATTTCAGTATACCTGGAAAACTACGCAATAACCCAGAGGAGCTAAGCTCTTGGTTGTATTCCAGCTGCCAAACGGTTTTAAATACTGTGGCTCCTATGAGACTCAGGCACCCAAAAACTAAATCCGAGCCATGGATGAATGACACTGTTCGTGCTGTTAGGGCAACTGTCGTAGAGCTGAGCGCAAGTGGAAAAAGGACAAACTGCAAGTTTACTTTCAAATGTTGTGGGACTGTTGGCATCAGTATCAGACAACTGTGAAAGATGCTAAAATGAAACACATCTCCGAGATAATAATGTCAAACTGTAATAAGCCCCGTGTTTTATTTAAAACAATAGATTCAGTTCTTAATGTTCCTGTCTGTGTTGATGCCTCCCCGGCGCTCTGTGAAGACTTTCTCAGCTTTTTTAATGATAAGGTCTCTTCCACTAGGGCTCTGATCTCACCTTCTGCCTATGACCCCTCAGTCTCTGTTCTCTGCACTGCTGTTTTTGATGAGTTTGAGCCTGTGACTTTGTCTGTGCTACATGAAAATGTTAGTAAGCTAAAGCCCTCAGGTTCTTCACTTGATGCTGTCCCTGCTCGATTGTTTAAGGAGGTTTTTTCCACTCTTGTTGAAATTGTAAACAGCAGTCTATCCTCAGGTGTGGTCCCTGAGAGTTTTAAACATGCAATAGTTCATCCCCTGATCAAAAAGTCAGGTCTGGATCGAGCAGATTTGTCAAATTTCAGGCCTATTTCAAATCTTCCTTTTATTTCTAAAATTCTAGAAAAAATTGTTTGCAGCCAATTAATGGGTTTTTTAAAAGACTACAATATTCTTGAAGTGTTCCAATCTGGTTTTAAATCTCTACACAGCACAGAATCTGCTCTTCTGAAGGTTTTAATGATATTTATTTAGCTACTGATGCTGGAGAGTGCGTAGTTCTTGTGCTTCTCGATTTAACTGCTGCATTTGACACTGTGGACCACAAAATTCTGATCTCTCGTTTGGAGAGCTGGGTGGGCATAAAGGGCATCGCACTTCAAGGGTTCAGGTCCTATTTGGAAGGTAGGACTTTCTGTGTTAGTTACGGGAACTTTGAGTCCTCCTCTGCACCCCTCTCCTGTGGAGTCCCACAGGGGTCAGTTTTGGGCCCTCTGCTTTTCTCTCTCTACCTGCTGCCACTTGGCTCAATAATTAGGAAGCATGGTGGTCATTTCACTGTTATGCGGATGATAGTCAGATCTCGTGCCTCTTAAAAAGAATGACACTGTTAGACCGCTGTTGGAGTGTCTTGAGGATATAAAGGCCTGGATGGCTGTAAACCTTTTAAGTGTTAATTGAAACAAAACGGAAGTAATGATTTTTGGTGACACCACTGGGACCCGTTCTGTTGAGTTGGGTGCTTTGGCTCAGTACATCAAGCCAACCATTACAAATTTAGGGGTTAAAATGGACCCTGACCTTAAGCTCAACAGTCAGATCAGGGCTGTGGTTAAATCCAGTTTCTTCCAATTGAGACAGTTGGCCAAAATAAAGCCTTTTCTTCAAAGGCAACATTTTGAGACAGTAATACATGCCTTTGTTACTACCCGGCTGGATTACTGTAATGCTCTGTAGATGGGGGTCAGTGGGTCTTCTGTTGCACGTCTGCAACTGGTTCAGAACGCTGCAGCTCGTCTGGTCACGGGAACTCGTAAATATGAGCATGTTTCCCCATCTTAGCCTCCTTACACTGGTTACCTGTACAGTTCAGGATTCATTTTAAAATTCTTTTATTTGCATTTAAATCTTTAAATGGTTTTGCTCCACCATACATTTCTGAGCTACTTATTCCATATAGTCCCACACGTTCTCTTAGGTCAGCTGATCAACTGCTCCTGAAAGTGCCCAAAACAAGGCTTAAATTAAGAGGGGATCGTGCTTTTGCGGTGGCTGCACCAAAAATGTGGAATGGCCTGCCACTGCACATTAGACAGGCCACTTCAATGTCTCGTTTTAAATCTCTTTTAAAAACCCACCTCTTTTCCTTGGCTTTTATCACTTGAATTTGACATTTTGTGTATTATTATTTTAATTTATTTTAATCTTCTTCTTTCTGTACAGCACTTTGGTCTACTTCGGTAGTGTTAAAGTGCTTTATAAATAAAGTTTGTTGTTGTTGTTGTTGTTGTTATGTTTTAGTAACATTTTCATGATTTCATAATTATCATGACAATATTGTTAATCACAATTATTGTGGCCAGAATAACCTTGAAACAAAATTATATATATAAATTATATAAAGTAATATTGTCCTGCACCTGCCCCAGAGCGAATGGTCACAGGCAAAACCCAGAACATCAGCCTTGTTAATCATTTAAGGAGCCAGATATACAAAGATACGGATCTAAGTCCAATTTGATAAATAAGACCTGGATCTAAATTCACTGAATGAGCCAAAAATGTTCCTGCAGCTCCTGTACCTGTTGAAGAGCCTCACCTGTTGCAGAGTTTCTTGGGCAGGTTGATGTCCAGGATGTGGGACAGGATGGTGGTGAGCTGAGTGGTGTAGCACAGAGCAGCGCTGATGGTGTGGATGGGGTTTATGTGCTCCAGCTCTGAGCAGAGGAATACACAGGTTAGAACTTCTCTGGGACAAACACCGGGACAGGTCTGGACTCACCCGGACCGGGACAGGTCTGGACTCACCCGGACCGGGACAGGTCTGGACTAACCTGGACTGGGACAGATGTTGTCTGGACTGACCTGGACCAGGGCAGGTCTGGACTCACCTGGACCAGGACAGGTCTGGACTCACCTGGACCGGGACAGGTGTGGTATGGACTCACCTGGACCGGGACAGGTCTAGAATAACCTGGACCGGGGCAGGTCTGGACTCACCTGGACCAGGACAGGTCTAGAATGACCTGGACCGGGGCAGGTCTGGACTCACCTGGACCAGGACAGGTGTGGTATGGACTCACCTGGACCGGGACAGGTGTGGTCCCAGCTGTAGTAGGCGGAGCAGTCCCCGTTGCTGGGCAGGTTGACGGAGGAGGTGGTGATGCTGATGGATGTGTCTCCGTTCTGGTCGTCCCAAACCCAGCGGCCGGACAGGTATGTTGTCCTGCGGGCTTGGCCAGCTCTGAGACCGTACTGGAGTTCACCGAGAAGTCCGGGTCTAGTGCCGGGTCTGCCAGGTCTCTGAGGACAGAACCGGGTTTTAAAAAGAGATGGATAAATGTATTTAAACTGGTTTTAGTTGGATCTGAACAGGTCTTAATTAACTTGGACATACTTTTAGCGAGATTAAAAACTCTTGCTGGTTTTACTCTGGACTGAGTGGGATTAGACAAGTTTTGGCTGAATTTGACATGGACTTGATCTGGTCCAGACCTGGTTTCGCAGGTTCTCCATACCCGTTGTGCTTGTCCTCCTTCAGGGGATTAAACCCGGTCAGAACCTGGTTTCGGCAGGTTCTCCTCACCTGTTGTGCTTGGCCTCCTTCAGGGGGATTAAACCCGGTCAGAACCTGGTTTCGGCAGGTTCTCCTCACCTGTTGTGCTTGGCCTCCTTCAGGGGGATTAAACCCGGTCAGAACCTGGTTTCGGCAGGTTCTCCATACCCGTTGTGCTCGTCCTCCTTCAGAGGGATTAAACCCGGTCAGAACCTGTTTCGGCAGGTTCTCCTCACCTGTTGTGCTTGTCCTCCTTCAGGGGGATTAAACCCGGTCAGAACCTGGTTTCGGCAGGTTCTCCATACCCGTTGTGCTTGGCCTCCTTCAGGGGGATTAAACCCGGTCAGAACCTGGTTTCGGCAGGTTCTCCTCACCTGTTGTGCTTGTCCTCCTTCAGGGGGATTAAACACGGACAGGACCTGGTTTCGGCAGGTTCTCCATACCCGTTGTGCTCGTCCTCCTTCAGGGGGATTAAACCCGGTCAGAACCTGGTTTCGGCAGGTTCTCCTCACCTGTTGTGCTTGTCCTCCTTCAGGGGGATTAAACACGGACAGGACCTGGTTTCGGCAGGTTCTCCTCACCTGTTGTGCTTGTCCTCCTTCAGGGGGATTAAACACGGACAGGACCTGGTTTCGGCAGGTTCTCCTCACCTGTTGTGCTTGTCCTCCTTCAGGGGGATTAAACACGGACAGGACCTGGTTTCGCAGGTTCTCCTCACCTGTTGTGCTTGTCCTCCTTCAGGGGGATTAAACACGGACAGGACCTGGTTTCGGCAGGTTCTCCTCACCTGTTGTGCTTGTCCTCCTTCAGGGGGATTAAACACGGACAGAACCTGGTTTCGGCAGGTTCTCCATACCCGTTGTGCTCGTCCTCCTTCAGGGGGATTAAACCCGGTCAGAACCTGGTTTCGGCAGGTTCTCCTCACCTGTTGTGCTTGGCCTCCTTCAGGGGGATTAAACCCGGTCAGAACCTGGTTTCGGCAGGTTCTCCTCACCCGTTGTGCTCGTCCTCCTTCAGGGGGATTAAACACGGACAGGACCTGGTTTCGGCAGGTTCTCCTCACCTGTTGTGCTTGTCCTCCTTCAGGGGGATTAAACACGGACAGGACCTGGTTTCGGCAGGTTCTCCTCACCTGTTGTGCTTGTCCTCCTTCAGGGGGATTAAACACGGACAGGACCTGGTTTCGGCAGGTTCTCCATACCCGTTGTGCTTGTCCTCCTTCAGGGGGATTAAACCCGGTCAGAACCTGGTTTCGGCAGGTTCTCCTCACCTGTTGTGCTCGTCCTCCTTCAGGGGGATTAAACCCGGTCAGAACCTGGTTTCGGCAGGTTCTCCATACCCGTTGTGCTCGTCCTCCTTCAGGGGGATTAAACCCGGTCAGAACCTGGTTTCGGCAGGTTCTCCATACCCGTTGTGCTCGTCCTCCTTCAGGGGGATTAAACCCGGTCAGAACCTGGTTTCGGCAGGTTCTCCTCACCTGTTGTGCTTGTCCTCCTTCAGGGGGATTAAACACGGACAGGACCTGGTTTCGGCAGGTTCTCCTCACCTGTTGTGCTTGGCCTCCTTCAGGGGGATTAAACCCGGTCAGAACCTGGTTTCGGCAGGTTCTCCATACCCGTTGTGCTCGTCCTCCTTCAGGGGGATTAAACCCGGTCAGAACCTGGTTTCGCAGGTTCTCCTCACCTGTTGTGCTTGGCCTCCTTCAGGGGATTAAGCCGGTCAGAACCTGGTTTGGCAGGTTCTCCATACCCGTTGTGCTCGTCCTCCTTCAGGGGGATTAAACCCGGTCAGAACCTGGTTTCGGCAGGTTCTCCTCACCTGTTGTGCTTGGCCTCCTTCAGGGGGATTAAACACGGACAGGACCTAGTTTCGGCAGGTTCTCCTCACCTGTTGTGCTCGTCCTCCTTCAGGGGGATTAAACCCGGTCAGAACCTGGTTTCGGCAGGTTCTCCTCACCTGTTGTGCTTGTCCTCCTTCAGGGGGATTAAACACGGACAGGACCTGGTTTCGGCAGGTTCTCCTCACCTGTTGTGCTTGTCCTCCTTCAGGGGGAAGATGTGTGAGGTCAGCTCCTGGATGTGCTCTCTGCGGACCGTTCCTAACTGCTCCAGACGGCTGCTTAGTTCTCGGTTCCGTTTGTCCTTCAGATCCGTCAGACGCTTGTTGTGTCGTTCGATCTTGTCCCGTTTCTCCTGGTGCCGTCCGGCTCGACGCTGCAGCCGCTGGGCCTCCTCCTGAGACCGGGCCAGCAGGTCTTTGTCTGGGAACAGACACAAAAAGAACGGAACAGGGTTTTGGAGTCTTGAACATGAACAATATGATGTGCACATAAATCCTGCCTAAAGCATTTCTAAACCTACAACAGAACAGTTGTAAACATGGTCTGGACTTTTCCAGATCAGACATGGTAACTTTCAGGCGGAACATATCTGCTCCGTTTCCTCCTTCCTCCTGTGTCGAGTGTTTCTGATCCTTAACCCGGAGCAGTGTGAAGGCTTTACAGAGACACCAGGCCGAGCAGAGCCAGAAGAGTTTGGTTAAAGATAAAAGGATCAGAGACTCGTCCGTCACTCAGGCTGAAGTCACTGAGGTAGTTGGGAAGCTCCTCGGTGGCAAGGCACCGGGAGTGGATGAGTGCGCCCTGAGTACCTCAAGTCTCTGGATGTTGTGGGGCTGTCTTGGCTGACACGCGCTCTGCAACATCGCGTGGCGTTTGGGGACAGTACCTCTGGACTGGCAGACCGGGGTAGTGGTCCTCTTTTTAAGAAGGGGGACCGGAGGGTGTGTTCCAACTACAGAGGATCACACTCCTCAGCCTCCCGGGAAAGTCTATGCCAGGTACTGGAGAGGAGATTGCGGCGATAGTCGAACCTCAGATCCAGGAGGAACAATGCGGTTTCGTCCCGGTCGTGGAACACTGGACCAGCTCTATACCCTCTCCAGGGTGCTGGAGGGTTTATGGGAGTTTGCCCAACCAGTCCACATGTGCTTTGTGGATCTGGAGAAGGCATTCGACTGTGTCCTCGTGGTGCCCTGTGGGGTGCTCTGGGAGTATGGAGTCCGGGGCCCTTTGCTAAGGGCTACCCGGTCCCTGCGACGACCGGAGCAGGAGCTTGGTTCATTGCCGGCAGTAAGTCAGACCTGTTCCCAGTGAATGTTGGACTCCGGCAGGGCTGCCCTTTGTCACGGTCCTGTTCATTATCTTTATGGACAGGATTTCTAGCGCAGCCAGGGGCCGGAGGAGTCTGGTTTGGGGACCACAGGATTTCATCTCTGCTTTTTGCAGATGATGTTGTCCTGTTGGCTCCATCAAGCCAGGACCTTCAGTGTTCACTGGGGACGGTTTGCAGCCGAGTGTGAAGCGGCTGGGATGAGGATCAGCACCTCCAAGTCTGAGACCATGGTTCTCAGTCGGAAAAGGGTGGCTTGCCCCCTCCAGGTTGGTGGAGAGCTCCTGCCTCAAGTGGAGGAGTTTAAGTATCTCGGGTCTTGTTCACGAGTGAGGAAGGAGGGGCGTGAGATCGACAGGCGGATCGGTGCAGCTTCTGCAGTAATGCGGTCGATGTACCGGTCTGTCGTGGTGAAGAAGGAGCTGAGCTGTAAGACAAAGCTCTCGACCCTAACCCTAACCCGGTCGATCTACGTTCCTACTCTCACCTATGGTCATGAGCTTTGGGTCATGACCGAAAGAACAAGATCCCGGATACAAGCGGCCGAAATGAGCTTTCTCCGCAGAGTGGCAAGGCGGTCCCTTAGAGATAGGGTGAGGAGCTCGGTCACTCGGGAGGAGCTCAAAGTAGCTCATCTGTTTCGGATGCCTCCCGGACGCGTCCCTAGGGAGGTGTTCCGGGTATGTCCCACCGGGAGGAGACCTCGGGGAAGACCTAGGACACGCTGGAGGGACTATGTCTCTCAGCTGACCTGGGAACGCCTCGGTATCCCCCCGGAAGAGCTGGAGGAAGTGTCTGGGGAGAGGGAAGTCTGGGCTTCTCTACTTAGACTGCTGCCCCCGCGACCCGGCCCCGGATAAGAGGAAGAAGATGGATGGATGGATGGATGGATCAGAGACAGACCGTTCTTGAGCTGCTCGTTCCCCAGAGCCACAGCCTCCTTCAGCTGCTGGATCTTCATCTTACACGACATCAGCTTCCATTTCTAAACAAAACACAAGAGGAACTGTAGGTGATAGTTAAATATATTAAAGTAATGTTCTGTAAACTTCTACTTTTACTCTAGGGTTCAAGCGAAGTGGACAAACTTTTACACCTGTACCTGATCCTCCAGGGACCTAGTGTGGAGTCCGGAGCTTTTAGATGAGCCATTATTTATTTTAAAGTGTATTTAATGATTTAATGCCATGCTTTAGTCTCAAATGGAAGAGCCAGTACAAAGCTGATGGCGATCAACAATAAATACATGGAAATGTCATTTCAAACAGAAAATATTAAGTGTTATATCTGTTTATTTGGACTGTGCTGAACTTTTTTTTTTAAATATACAGTTACTTCATTTATCCAAATACTTGATTAATCAAACCAAATAATCAACAGATTACTCGATTACTAAAATAATCGATAGCTGCAGCACTCATCCACCTCTGCCTCAGTGAAAGTCTCACAGGTTACACAAACACCGACTGTAAAAGTCTTTGTTCATGTTCTTTCAGGTGTAACTCACCATCTCATCAGCCTGGAGCGTCGTGTCCATGGCCCCGATGACTCTGTGAACAAACCAACACTTCATAAACCGTATAAAACGCTCCAGGCTGTTCTTTTACCCAGAGCGAGAGATTGTACCTCTGCTGCAGCTGCTCTTTCTCCTCCTTCAGCTTCTTCAGTCTCTCCAGCTTCTCTATGTATCTGAAAAAGAAAACCCAACTGTTAAACATTTGAATAAACCCTCCTCCAGCTCCAGAGCGACCCCCAGTGGGCCCCGGACCGCAGCTTGAACCCCTCTGAAGGCAGCCTTAACCAAAATAACAGATTCTGAAATGAGAAGGTAAGCTGACACTGCACTGATTCTGAGGTGCTCCTGTAGTTTGGACTGAGCCAGGAGCCTCCAGATGGTCTGGGCCCGGAGTTTACAGGAGGAGAAAACTGGAAAAGGATTTTCTGAAACAGTTTGTATTGAGGCAGTGACCATGTCATGGTTAAGGCCAGATAGAGCGGTGTTTGTCAAAGAGGTTCATGCAAAGTCCTTTAGACTTTACTGTTGGGGACTATCATTTCAGGTTCACATAAGCAGCAGGTGGAAGCTTTTTAAACAGGCTTGGAAGCTGGAGTGTGTCAAGTTTTTGTACTTTCAGGCAGTTTCTGGTGGAGAAAGTGCAGACTGCAGTTCCACTCCTTACACTAAGTTTCTAAAAGCCTGTAACCCAGACCCAAGGGAAATAAGTCTAATGGAGTTTTTACTTCAAACATCTTGAAAAAACAAAAATAAAAACATAACTAGGCCTGGGACAGAGAGTTACCTTTGATAAAATATCACGATTTTCATGGGTACAACTTAAAGTGCTTTTTATTTCCAGGTAAATGAAACAAAGATAAATGTTTGGGTAGGTTTAACTGGTAAATTTTAAAATAAAATAAATATGAATTTCTTGTGTGTGTACATGCATACATGTTAAAATCATGTATTAAACTATTTGGATGTTTTTCACGTAAATGAATAGGACATAAATGTCAGGTGGTGCGACTGTCAATCATCTTAAAATTAATTTACTAATTCAACATATTTAACTTTCTTTTCCCAAGTTCTTTGAAATATGAAGTGTATATTAACTAATTATTTGCATTTCTGTTGAATTGTCATACATACTGATATAATTATCATTCCGGTAAGGTCACAGTCAGCTTTTGCCTGTAGTTTCTTGTAAACTGCATAAAAATATGAAAATGTAAAGAAAATGCAATTAACTTCAGCTTTTCTTATCAGTGATTAAGTATCTGCCACAGAAAGAAGGCATTTCCGTTTTCATTCTTGTACAGATATTGCCATCAATGGTTGCACCAAATGACAAAACCATCGTATAGCTCTTAAAAATCAATAGAACAGTATTAAACACACATTTCTTTTCAATTTTATTTCTATTCAATTCATTTTGGCAACACATTTCACAGCACTGATATTTGTAAATCAAGTGAACTGCACGTTCAAGAGACATCAAACATGAAAACATTGAACTGTTCATATTGGAGATGGAGTTATTTCCTTAACCCCAGGAACTCCCAAACTTCTCCCCGTGCTGGCTTCTCAACTTTGAACAGCGAGAAGTTGCTGGTTCAGTTTCTGAGATGACAGCATGGACATCTTTCTTGTAGTAGAAACCAGCATCAGTAGCTTGTGGCCACATGAATAAGTTTTATTCCCTGACTGACGCATGGCATTGACCTGGATCTTCTCCACAACTTCAAGAACCTGGCCTACATATGGATGTTTATCGTAGGTTTGCCACGTCTGTCCTGATCACTATCCCCCCCCTCGGTGACAGATGTAGAGGACCCTTTGGTGTTGGATGTGGTGTTCCTCAGGTCAACTTTTACAGGCGGGTAACATGAGCAGGCTTTTATTTCAGCGTGTTTGCAAAAGCACGACACCTGCCTGTGCCTGATTTGTGCTGCGTCTAAGTTGATCAGCATTTTCTGATGGCTCTGGAGCTGCAGCTACATCAATCTGAACCGAGGAGTGTTCTCCAGAGATGGCGGTGTGAGGTCTAATACCACCTTATCTTTTTCCTTTCACTATAGTCACTGGATGCACTCTTCCATTTCCTCTTTGCTTCTTCCGCTCTCTGTCTGGCAGCTCACTTGACTTTACATAAGGATCTTTCTTTGCTGCTTTCTTCTCTGGTAGCTCAAACAAATGTAGCATTGTGTCAAACTGCAATGTACACAGATTGTCTTTTTTCAGATTTAGCCAATTGATATTTCAATGATATTTTTCATGATTTGAAATGTCCTCCACTCAAGATAAGTGTAGTTCAACTTGCTTTTCAGTTTATTGTTTAATTGTTTTCTGCTTTTACAACAGGCGTTTCTCTTCTCCTTGAAAAGTACCCTGCTCTTGCTGCAGGGTCAGAGTTGACCGTCTTGTCTTTATCTGATAAAAATAGATTTAAACACTCAAAAATTATAACATTTTAGCAAAACGACATGCTCTAAATCATCATTATTTTTCTCAATCAATATTATCTACCAGGATTTAACATATGCCATTGTCTCTGAAATGCATAAGAAAAGAAAAAGCACAATTTTATTGTTTAAATAATATAACAATTAAGTATTTGTATCATATATATATTTTTAAATTATACTAAAACATAAGATGTGTACAACTCATGGTAAGCGCACTTCATTGGTCGCTCCACATGACATTTTTAAGTTCAATCAAAATCTACAGGCATAGCATTGGACACCTAAACAACACTAGCTCTTTTCTCACGAACGTTCAAGATGACATTTACAAAATATAAATTTATCACAGTAAATCAATATTCATCATGTTTTTGAGGTCATACCACATCCAGATTTGGAAACTACCTACTAGACATTTTAAAAGCTCTATTTTTTTAAAGTTGAGAGAGGGTTACAAACCTGCTTGCTTCTTTGATGGGTCCTTTGCAAAGGGTTGTATGATAGAACGTTCTGTCTTGGCGTAGCTTTCATATTAAAAGCTCCAAATGAGTAGTTATTTCATGGTCGCACCACATGATATTTCATAAAATGGACATACTCGGACAAAAACTCACAAAATAATAGAGAAAATTATTACAAGAACCCTGTAATTTCACGAGGTTAAAAACACTTCCAAATTTATGCAAAATAGGGCTGAAAATAAATTTGAATAGATTTAGAATAATTTTGAATAAATGTCCCAAACTGGATTTGTGACGAGGCGGTCACACCACATGATATTCTGACACTTTCAGTACCAAAACAATTGCAAATGCCTAACTATATTTGAAAAATGTAGGTGGTTACACATAGTGAATAAGAACTAGTATATATGGAATATGTTAGTGTTATAGAATAAAAATTAACAAGAAAAAAATAGAGTTGGACAGTATATTTAGCCGTCACGTCATTGACCCAAATACATTTCTAAATAAAAAGGACATTAATCATTTTCTGGTCCACAGAATATGATGAACGTGACGGTGAACTGGATTGGTAGCTCTCTCTGGGCTCAGGGTGTCCTGTCCATAGTAGCTTAAACAACTGGGGTCTCCATGTCCATGTTTAGACCCCGTTATGTCTTGTTTTAGGCCCGGTTTTGACATTTTCTCCTTAAGAAAAAACTAAAAACAAAAACTAACTAAATAAATGTGCAAAATAACCAAAAAATACGCTGTAGTGTAGCCCATTTGTACTGTTTATACCCCACCAGCATGGGTCTTACCCCCGCAGACCCCTCACCTCTCCGAGCAGCGGCCGTTCAGGTGCACAAAGTCCCCGCTCTGGACGCAGCGGGCGCAGGTAAGTCTCCTCCGTGAGGTCCCGCAGAGAGGACACCGCTCCACGGCCACGCACAGGCCCTCCGCGTCGTCCACAGACTCTGCCATCACGCAGCGCAGAGGCCCAGGCAGAGGAGGCCTATCCGCGGCCAAAGGTTCAGCGCGCTCCGGGGCCAGCGCCATGGAGCTAACGGCTAAGCTAACGGCTAAGGGCTGACTCACGAAGAAGCCGTTAACGCTTAATTAACTTATTAAATACTGGATTTAACACGTTCCACGGGTCTTTATGTTGATATATTATCGGATATAGTGACAATATTCTGGATTGAAGGTTAAAAAGCAGCAGAAAACATTTAGAAGTGGTTTGTTTTGATGAGAGCTACAGGAGCAGAGCTGTGCACCACTTCCGGTTTACCATAAAATGTGAAAGTTGTTTACGTTTGACGTCCGTGCAGTGGGCGGGGCGTAGACCTTGTTTAGTCCTAGTTTTAGTCCTAGTTTTAAGGTTTTAACCAAAGAACAAACATTTCAGCGCTTTTAAATAATTTATTCAAGTTTAACAATATACCGTTAATGTTAATTTTGTGACATTTGTATTTCAAATGCTGAGAGCAATAATAGTGGTTCATATAAAATTCAACATAACACTCTGCAGGTGAAGTCTCAAACATAAACAAACATGTCTTTCTCGGCATTGTATCAAACTTAATCTCATAAATACAGTCTTTTACAGAGGAAGAGGTTAAAGGTGAAGGATCACTGTTTCCTGAAGCCTCTGAGAATGGGGTAAATGTTCTCAAAGGCCTCGTAGATCTCGCCTCGCTCCTTCGCTCCTGGAACAACAAAGAAAGGACACACATCAGAGACAGAGACACACCAGAAACAACCTAGAGACGCGCCGGAAACACCACAGAAACAACCTTGAACTTTGCACCCGCTGATCCTCTGCCCTTCATACACTGCCCCCTCCTCACTGTGCACACCCCTTCTCAGTGTCTTGGCTGGACTGTCTATACATAGCATTATTTTTACTAGAACTATTTGCACTGCCAACTGTTCATTTACAGAACCTACTGTTCACACATGCACTACTGCACTTTACAGAAATATGCAATAACTTCCACTGCACTACTGTTATTATCTGCACTATAACTATTGCACTACTGCTCACCATAGCCTCACCTATCATTGTATATATCCATCCATACAATTCTGTTTATAGGAATTACCGTTGTGTTTTATGTTTATAGTACATATCCAAATTACATATCTAAAATTACTTCTATAATATAATCTATTTCTGACTTCAGTTTATAGCGCACCATGTCTATCATTGTATATAACCACTTTATCATTTCTGTTTATAGCAACAGCCATCTGTGTATTATTGTATAGTATGTACATATCCATCAGCAAATTACTTTCCATACTAACCTATTTAAGCAACACTGGATATCTTGCACTTGCTACTATTGCACTTCTGGTTAGACCTAAACTGCATTTCATGCATTGTACTTGTGCATAATGACAATAAAGTTGAATCTAATCTAATCTAATCTAGAGACACGCTGGAGACAACCTAGAGACAACCTAGAGACGCCACAGAGACAACCTAGAGACATGCCAGAGACACCACAGAGACAACCTAGAGACACGCCAGAGACAACCTAGAGACACGCCGGAGACAACCTAGAGACAACCTAGAGACACCACAGAGACAACCTAGAGACATGCCAGAGACACCACAGAGACAACCTAGAGACACGCGGAGACAACCTAGAGACACCACAGAGACAACCTAGAGACACCACAGAGACACCACAGAGACAACCTAGAGACACCATAGAGACAACCTAGAGACACCACAGAGACAACCTAGAGACACCGAGACAACCTAGAGACAACCTAGAGACACGCCGGAGACAACCTAGAGACACCACAGAGACAACCTAGAGACACCACAGAGACAACCTAGAGACACCATAGAGACAACCTAGAGACACCACAGAGACAACCTAGAGACACGCCGGAGACAACCTAGAGACAACCTAGAGACACGCTGGAGACAACCTAGAGACAACCTAGAGACGCCACAGAGACAACCTAGAGACACCACAGAGACAACCTAGAGACACGCCAGAGACAACCACAGAGACAACCTAGAGACACGCCGGAGACAACCTAGAGACACGCCGGAGACAACCTAGAGACACCACAGAGACAACCTAGAGACACGCCGGAGACAACCTAGAGACACGCCGGAGACAACCTAGAGACACCACAGAGACACCACAGAGACAACCTAGAGACACCACAGAGACAACCTAGAGACACCACAGAGACAACCTAGAGACACCACAGAGACAACCTAGAGACACGCCGGAGACAACCTAGAGACACGGAGACAACCTAGAGACACCACAGAGACACCACAGAGACAACCTAGAGACACCACAGAGACAACCTAGAGACACCACAGAGACAACCTAGAGACACCACAGAGACAACCTAGAGACACCACAGAGACAACCTAGAGACACCACAGAGACAACCTAGAGACACGCCGGAGACAACCTAGAGACACGCCGGAGCAACACTGGATATCTTGCACTTGCTACTATTGCACTTCTGGTTAGACCTAAACTGCATTTCATGCATTGTACTTGTGCATAATGACAATAAAGTTGAATCTAATCTAATCTAATCTAGAGACACGCTGGAGACAACCTAGAGACAACCTAGAGACCACAGAGACAACCTAGAGACATGCCAGAGACACCACAGAGACAACCTAGAGACACGCCAGAGACAACCTAGAGACACGCCGGAGACAACCTAGAGACAACCTAGAGACACCACAGAGACAACCTAGAGACATGCCAGAGACACCACAGAGACAACCTAGAGACACGCCGGAGACAACCTAGAGACACCACAGAGACAACCAAGAGACACAACAGAGACAACCTAGAGACACCATAGAGACAACCTAGAGACACCACAGAGACAACCTAGAGACACGCCGGAGACAACCTAGAGACAACCTAGAGACACGCTGGAGACAACCTAGAGACAACCTAGAGACGCCACAGAGACAACCTAGAGACACCACAGAGACAACCTAGAGACACGCCAGAGACAACCTAGAGACAACCTAGAGACACGCCGGAGACAACCTAGAGACACGCGGAGACAACCTAGAGACACCACAGAGACAACCTAGAGACACGCCGGAGACAACCTAGAGACACGCCGGAGACAACCTAGAGACACCACAGAGACACCACAGAGACAACCTAGAGACACGCCGGAGACAACCTAGAGACACGCCGGAGACAACCTAGAGACACCACAGAGACAACCTAGAGACACGCCGGAGACAACCTAGAGACACGCCGGAGACAACCTAGAGACACCACAGAGACACCACAGAGACAACCTAGAGACACCACAGAGACAACCTAGAGACACCACAGAGACAACCTAGAGACACCACAGAGACAACCTAGAGACACCACAGAGACAACCTAGAGACACCACAGAGACAACCTAGAGACACGCCGGAGACAACCTAGAGACACGCCGGAGCAACACTGGATATCTTGCACTTGCTACTATTGCACTTCTGGTTAGACCTAAACTGCATTTCATGCATTGTACTTGTGCATAATGACAATAAAGTTGAATCTAATCTAATCTAATCTAGAGACACGCTGGAGACAACCTAGAGACAACCTAGAGACACAGAGACAACCTAGAGACACCACAGAGACAACCTAGAGACACGCCAGAGACAACCTAGAGACAACCTAGAGACACGCTGGAGACACCACAGAGACAACCTAGAGACACCACAGAGACAACCTAGAGACACGCCGGAGACAACCTAGAGACACGCCGGAGACAACCTAGAGACACGCCGAGACAACCTAGAGACAACCTAGAGACACCACAGAGACAACCTAGAGACATGCCAGAGACACCACAGAGACAACCTAGAGACATGCTAGAGACAACCTAGAGACATGCTAGAGACACCACAGAGACAACCTAGAGACACCACAGAGACAACCTAGAGACACCACAGAGACAACCTAGAGACACGCTGGAGACAACCTAGAGACACGCTGGAGACAACCTAGAGACACGCCGGAGACAACCTAGAGATACGCTGGAGACAACCTAGAGACACGCTGGAGACAACCTAGAGACACCCCAGAGACACACCAGAGACACCCCAGAGACAACCTAGAGACACCACAGAGACAACCTAGAGACACCACAGAGACAACCTAGAGACATGCCGGAGACACCACAGAGACAACCTAGAGACACGCCGGAGAAAACCTAGAGACATGCCAGAGACAACCTAGACACATACCAGAGACAACCTAGAGACATGCCAGAGACACGCTGGAGACAACCTAGAGACACGCTGGAGACAACCTAGAGACATGCCAGAGACACGCCGGAGACAACCTAGAGACATGCCAGAGACACCACAGAGACAACCTAGAGACACGCCGGAGACAACCTAGAGACACGCTGGAGACAACCTAGAGACATGCCAGAGACACCCCAGAGACAACCTAGAGACACGCCAGAGACACCACAGAGACAACCTAGAGACGCCACAGAGACAACCTAGAGACACGCCAGAGACAACCTAGAGACACGCCAGAGACAACCTAGAGACAACCTAGAGACACGCCGGAGACAACCTAGAGACACGCCGGAGACAACCTAGAGACACGCCGGAGACAACCTAGAGACACCACAGAGACAACACCACAGAGACAACCTAGAGACACGCCGGAGACAACCTAGAAACAACCTAGAGACACAGAGACAACCTAGAGACATGCCAGAGACACACATAGAGACATGCTAGAGACAACCTAGAGACATGCTAGAGACACCACAGAGACAACCTAGAGACACCACAGAGACAACCTAGAGACACCACAGAGACAACCTAGAGACACGCTGGAGACAACCTAGAGACACGCTGGAGACAACCTAGAGACACGCCGGAGACAACCTAGAGACACGCCGAGACAACCTAGAGATACGCTGGAGACAACCTAGAGACACCCCAGAGACACACCTAGAGACACCCCAGAGACAACCTAGAGACACCACAGAGACAACCTAGAGACACCACAGAGACAACCTAGAGACATGCCGGAGACACCACAGAGACAACCTAGAGACACGCCGGAGAAAACCTAGAGACATGCCAGAGACAACCTAGAGACATGCCAGAGACAACCTAGAGACATGCCAGAGACACGCTGGAGACAACCTAGAGACACGCTGGAGACAACCTAGAGACATGCCAGAGACACGGAGACAACCTAGAGACATGCCAGAGACACCACAGAGACAACCTAGAGACACGCCAGAGACAACCTAGAGACAACGCTAGAGACAACCTAGAGACATGCAGAGACCACCACAGAGACAACCTAGAGACACGCCAGAGACACCACAGAGACAACCTAGAGACGCCACAGAGACAACCTAGAGACACGCCAGAGACAACCTAGAGACACGCCAGAGACAACCTAGAGACACGCCAGAGACAACCTAGAGACAACCTAGAGACAACCAGAGACAACCTAGAGACACGCCAGAGACAACCTAGAGACACGCCGGAGACAACCTAGAGACACCACAGAGACAACCTAGAGACATGCCAGAGACACCACAGAGACAACCTAGAGACATGCTAGAGACAACCTAGAGACATGCTAGAGACACCACAGAGACAACATAGAGACACCACAGAGACAACCTAGAGACACCACAGAGACAACCTAGAGACACGCCAGAGACAACCTAGAGGCACGCTGAGACAACCTAGAGACACGCCGGAGACAACCTAGAGACACGCCGGAGACAACCTAGAGATACGCCGGAGACAACCTAGAGACACCCCAGAGACACACCAGAGACACCCCAGAGACAACCTAGAGACTCCACAGAGACAACCTAGAGACTCCACAGAGACAACCTAGAGACATGCCGGAGACACCACAGAGACAACCTAGAGACACGCCGGAGAAAACCTAGAGACATGCCAGAGACAACCTAGAGACATGCCAGAGACAACCTAGACACATGCCAGAGACAACCTAGAGACATGCCAGAGACAACCTAGAGACATGCCAGAGACACGCTGAGACAACCTAGAGACATGCCAGAGACACGCCGGAGACAACCTAGAGACATGCCAGAGACACCACAGAGACAACCTAGAGACAACCTAGAGACATGCTAGAGACACCACAGAGACAACCTAGAGACACCACAGAGACAACCTAGAGACACCACAGAGACAACCTAGAGGCACGCCGGAGACAACCTAGAGACACGCCGGAGACAACCTAGAGACACGCCGGAGACAACCTAGAGACACCCCAGAGACAACCTAGAGACACCACAGAGACAACCTAGAGACATGCCGGAGACACCACAGAGACAACCTAGAGACACGCCGGAGAAAACCTAGAGACATGCCAGAGACAACCTAGACACATGCCAGAGACAACCTAGAGACATGCCAGAGACACGCTGGAGACAACCTAGAGACACCACAGAGACAACATAGAGACACCACAGAGACAACCTAGAGACACGCCGGAGAAAACCTAGAGACATGCCAGAGACAACCTAGACACATGCCAGAGACAACCTAGAGACATGCCAGAGACACGCTGGAGACAACCTAGAGACACCACAGAGACAACATAGAGACATGCCAGAGACAACCTAGAGACACCACAGAGACATGCCTAGAGACACCACAGAGACAACCTAGAGACACCACAGAGACAACCCAGAGACAACCTAGAGACACGCCGGAGACAACCCAGAGACAACCTAGAGACATGCCAGAGACACCACAGAGACAACCTAGAGACATGCTAGAGACAACCTAGAGACATGCTAGAGACACCACAGAGACAACCTAGAGACACCACAGAGACAACCTAGAGACACGCCGGAGACAACCTAGAGACACGCCGGAGACAACCTAGAGACACCCCAGAGACACACCAGAGACACCCCAGAGACAACCTAGAGACTCCACAGAGACAACCTAGAGACACCACAGAGACAACCTAGAGACTCCACAGAGACAACCTAGAGACACCACAGAGACAACCTAGAGATATGCCGGAGACACCACAGAGACAACCTAGAGACACGCCGGAGAAAACCTAGAGACATGCCAGAGACAACCTAGAGACATGCTAGAGACACCACAGAGACAACCTAGAGACACCACAGAGACAACCTAGAGACACGCCGGAGACAACCTAGAGACATGCTAGAGACAACCTAGAGACAACCTAGAGACTCCACAGAGACAACCTAGAGACATGCTAGAGACACCCCAGAGACAACCTAGAGACTCCACAGAGACAACCTAGAGACACCACAGAGACAACCTAGAGACTCCACAGAGACAACCTAGAGACACCACAGAGACAACCTAGAGACATGCCGGAGACACCACAGAGACAACCTAGAGACACGCCGGAGAAAACCTAGAGACATGCCAGAGACAACCTAGACACATGCCAGAGACAACCTAGAGACATGCCAGAGACACGCTGGAGACAACCTAGAGACACCACAGAGACAACATAGAGACATGCCAGAGACACGCCGGAGACAACCTAGAGACATGCCAGAGACACGCCGGAGACAACCTAGAGACACGCCGGAGACAATCTAGAGACATGCCAGAGACAACCTAGACACATGCCAGAGACAACCTAGAGACATGCCAGAGACACGCTGGAGACAACCTAGAGACACCACAGAGACAACATAGAGACATGCCAGAGACACGCCGGAGACAACCTAGAGACATGCCAGAGACACGTCCGAGATAGAGACACTCCAGGGATGTGAGAAATGTCCTAAACTAGTCCATAGTGTATCCTGCCGGTCACCTGTGAGGACAACCTTCCCCGAGACGAAGATGAGCAGAACGATGCGAGGCTTCACCATCCTGTAGATCAGCCCCGGGAACAGCTCCGGCTCGTAACTGGAACAAAACAGAAGTTTTTAATTCAATTAGGCCACTGCTGATCCAATCATGTCCAAAAAGGTGTAGGCTGAGGCTAATGGGGCGGCAGTAGCTCAGTGGGTAGAGCGGTCGTCTTTCAACCGGAAGGTAGGCGGTTTGATTCCCACTCTCCCCGCAGTTCATACTGTCGTTGTGTCCTTGAGCAAGACACTTAACCCACCTTGCCTCCAGTGGGTGTAACACTGGTAATTACTGTAGAACAATGTAAGTCGCTTTGGATAAAAGCGTCAGTAAATGAATAAATGTAATGTGTCAAGGGCACAACGACAGTATGGACATTATACAGCGGGATATTTTGGGATGCATCACGTGGAGCTCGAACCGCCCACCCACAGGACGAAGGACGGCTGCTCTACCCGCTGAACTACTGCCTCCTTGACCTTTCTACAATGTCTTACAGAATAAACATTTTACAAGCAAGAATTTCAAGAATAAAACATAATATATTTGTACTATTCAGGTCACAGACTAGGATTTTGAGTTCAGATATAACACATTTTTTAATGTGTTATATCTATAATTTTAACAACTGTTCCAGAGATCTACTCCTTTCACAGACACAGGATAGTGTTGGTTCTAAAATGTTTCTTTATAAATATTTAAATAGAACTGTACCGGGTCAGTACCTGCTCCGGACCGGGTCAGTACTGGGTTAGTACCGGGTCAGTACCTGCTCCGGACTGGGTCGGTACATGCTCCTGACCGGGTCGGTACATGCTCCTGACCGGGTCAGTACCTGCTCTTGACTGGGTCAGTACTGGGTTAGTACCGGGTCAGTACCTGCTCTGGACCGGGTCGGTACATGCTCGGACCAGGTCAGTACATGCTCGGACCGGTCGGTACCTGCTGAACTGCTGGTGGGTCAGGACCAGGCCCTCCAGTCTGATGGGGAAGCACACGTCACAGCTGGCCACCATGTTCTGGATTTTAAAGTCCAGGAACCGAGCAGGAAACCCCAGCTTCTGAACCACACGGGCGTATTTACGAGCAGCAAGCCTGGACTGCTCCTCACTGAGACCAGGAAAGACCAGAGAAAGACCGAGTAACACCAAGGTTAGACAACAGAGACCTGTTGGGATTAAAGGAGGAATAAACCTTGATATAAAAGTGGACAAACAGACCTTTTGGCTCCAGTGCAGACCATTTTTCCAGAGCTGAAGATCAGAGCTGTGGTCCGAGGTTCTCTGATTCTCATGATCACCGCCGCAAAACGCTACTCCCAGAAATTAGATGAGAAACCAGTCACAAATAAAAGGACTTGTCTCGGCTCAGGTCACTCAAACACCGCAGTTGGAAAATGAGAGCTGTCCAAGGCAGTACCTTCGGGTTGTACTCTGCGTTTCGAGCCTGAAGAGCGATGAACTTCAGATCCAGAGGACAGCCCAAGTTCGTCGTTGACACAATATTTCTGTAAAGCAGAAACCAATAACTAAACCTAAAGCAGAGGCACAGACAGGAACAGAGGCTGAGGGGACTGAATATCCCACTGATGGGTTCATTTGCGTTAGCTTTAAAACTCTTACTGCAGCTGTGGGATGATCCTGACCTTTCTGTCACTGGGGTCATCGGGTCATAGGGGTCATGGGGGTCATGGGGGTCATGGGGCAAAAGGAGGAGGAGCCTAACCCTGAGACAGATGCCCCCTGAGTCTGCTCAGCCGTCGCTATGGGCAACCCCATCGTGGCATCATGGGAAGTGTAGTCCAGACCCACTCCACTGTCGACAGAGTCATCCAGAGCTGAGGTCTGAGCAGGTCCTGGGTCTGAGACCAAGTTAGACCAGGGTTAGACCAGGTCTAAAACGAGTCCAAACCATGACTAAACCAGGTCTAAATCTGGTCTTACCGTGGCTGAGTTCATCTGGGAGGAAGCTTAGGTCCAGTTCGTTTGTGTTTGGCCCCGTACCTTGTCCCTTAGACCTTGCCCCTTCTGGCTGTAAAGGGTGGGCAGGGCTCTGGAGGTCAAGCCCCTCCTCCAAACTGAAGTCCAGCTCCTGCAGAGACAACAGACCTGTCTTTATCATCAACAAGAACAAGCCTGAACCTGACAAACATTTTAGATGATTTAAATCGAACGTGGACATCTGGACAGGTGTGAGAAGCTTTTAACTAATCTATTAGTTTTTTTTAATTGGTTGTGAGGTGCACAGTTCAATACTAAAAGAAAAACCGTGGACCGACTCAGACGCTCTTTAAGATGTTTCAGCTGAAGTCAGTTTCCAAATACTGAGTTAAAGACATGCTCTGACCTGATCCACTCACATTTGCGATAGAGTCGTCAAAATACCGCTCCAAAGCTGATTCATCCATCAGTCCTTCAGACCAGCCAAATCCAGATCAAGACCAGGCCTCAGACCAGGAGGAAGACCAGCTGAGTCCAATCCCATAATGAGGCTCATAGATGAGTCTCAGCTGAAGAGGAGCTGCTGGAGCCACTCTGACCTCAGGCTTTAACGGCAGTCTTTGGTTTAGTGAAGACAGAGAAGATGTTACATTTATAGTTTTTAATGTGGTTAAATGGCACATCAACATTGAGACTGAGTTTTTGGAATGGCCAAATTTATATTTACATGTCAGCAACTGAGCTGAACCATGTCTCTAACTGAGCCTGTGAGCCAGACTTTCAACCCTTGTTTGCTAAATATTAAAATATTAAATAACATGAGCAAAGTTTCTTTCTGTTTAAAACATTAGTTGTGCCTCCAACCACTAAATGAATGTTTCCAGCCACAACCGACAAAGTAATTTCCTCTTAAAAAAAAAAAACGCCTAAAGTTTAAAACAATTTAATAAAATAAATGAATTTGAACCCGTTTGAGGTCCTTTTGAATTATTGCAGTTCCTCCTCCCGCCTGCAGAGGGAGCTACACCACAGGAAACTGGGCTGTACGCATGCGCCGTGGATGTAAACACAGCAGCATGGCCCCGGCAGCAGTCTCCTGTCACTGATCAGACCTGTTCTAGATTAATCCTGAAATCTGGGCTCGATCTGTGACGTCATAAGGATGGAGGATGTGAGGAGGAAACTGGAGGAGACTTCACGAGAGGCTCACGGTGAGACACAGATGACCCTCAGAGGTTTTTCACTGAACGTTCAGCGGAAGTTTCATTAGACTTTGTGATGAATTTATCCAGAGCCTCAGGGAAATATTAAAGACACGGATATCTTCAGCAACAAAAAACCTTTCCCTTAAAATCTGTCTCCTTTTAACCAGGACTAAAGACGGGACTAAACCAGGACTAAAGCAGGTCTAAACCAGGACTAAACCAGGACTAAACCAGGACTAAAGCAGGACTAAAGCAGGTCTAAACCAGGACTAAACCAGGACTAAAGCAGGTCTAAACAGGACTAAACCAGGTCTAAACCAGGTCTAAAGATGGGACTAAACCAGGACTAAAGCAGGTCTAAACCAGGACTAAACCAGGACTAAACCAGGACTAAACCAGGACTAAAGCAGGTCTAAAGCAGGTCTAAAGCAGGTCTAAACCAGGACTAAACCAGGACTAAAGCAGGTCTAAACCAGGACTAAAGCAGGTCTAAAGCAGGTCTAAAGATGGGACTAAACCAGGTCTAAACCAGGTCTAAACCAGGTCTAAACCAGGTCTAAACCAGGACTAAACCATGTCTAAAGCAGGTCTAAACCAGGTCTAAACCAGGTCTAAACCAGGTCTAAAGCAGGTCTAAACCAGGACTAAAGCAGGACTAAAGCAGGACTAAACCAGGACTAAACCAGGACTAAAGCATGTCTAAACCAGGACTAAAGCAGGTCTAAAGCAGGTCTAAAGACGGGACTAAACCAGGTCTAAACCAGGTCTAAACCAGGTCTAAACCAGGTCTAAAGACGTGACTAAACCAGGTCTAAACCAGGTCTAAAGCAGGTCTAAAGCAGGACTAAACCAGGACTAAACCAGGACTAAAGCAGGTCTAAACCAGGACTAAAGCAGGTCTAAAGCAGGTCTAAAGACGGGACTAAACCAGGTCTAAACCAGGTCTAAAGCAGGTCTAAAGCAGGTCTAAAGACGGACTAAACCAGGTCTAAACCAGGTCTAAAGCAGGTCTAAAGCAGGTCTAAAGACGGGACTAAACCAGGTCTAAAGCAGGTCTAAAGCAGGTCTAAAGCAGGTCTAAAGACGGGACTAAACCAGGTCTAAACCAGGTCTAAAGACGGGACTAAACCAGGTCTAAACCAGGTCTAAACCAGGTCTAAACCAGGTCTAAAGCAGGTCTAAAGCAGGTCTAAACCAGGTCTAAAGCAGGTCTAAAGCAGGTCTAAACCAGGACTAAACCAGGTCTAAACCAGGTCTAAAGCAGGTCTAAAGCAGGTCTAAACCAGGACTAAACCAGGACTAAACCAGGACTAAAGCAGGTCTAAACCAGGACTAAAGCAGGTCTAAAGCAGGTCTAAACCAGGACTAAACCAGGACTAAACCAGGACTAAAGCAGGACTAAACCAGGACTAAACCAGGACTAAACCAGGACTAAACCAGGACTAAAGCAGGTCTAAACCAGGACTAAAGCAGGTCTAAACCAGGTCTAAAGCAGGTCTAAACCAGGACTAAAGCAGGTCTAAAGCAGGTCTAAACAGGACTAAAGCAGGTCTAAAGCAGGTCTAAAGACGGGACTAAACCAGGTCTAAAGCAGGTCTAAAGCAGGTCTAAAGCAGGTCTAAAGACGGGACTAAACCAGGTCTAAAGCAGGTCTAAAGCAGGTCTAAAGCAGGTCTAAAGACGGGACTAAACCAGGTCTAAACCAGGTCTAAAGACGGGACTAAACCAGGTCTAAACCAGGTCTAAACCAGGTCTAAAGCAGGTCTAAAGCAGGTCTAAAGCAGGTCTAAACCAGGTCTAAAGCAGGTCTAAAGCAGGTCTAAACCAGGTCTAAAGCAGGTCTAAACCAGGACTAAACCAGGACTAAACCAGGACTAAAGCAGGTCTAAACCAGGACTAAAGCAGGTCTAAAGCAGGTCTAAACCAGGACTAAACCAGGACTAAACCAGGACTAAACCAGGACTAAACCAGGACTAAAGCAGGACTAAACCAGGACTAAAGCAGGTCTAAACCAGGACTAAAGCAGGTCTAAAGCAGGTCTAAAGACGGGACTAAACCAGGTCTAAACCAGGTCTAAAGCAGGTCTAAAGCAGGTCTAAAGACGGGACTAAACCAGGTCTAAAGCAGGTCTAAAGCAGGTCTAAAGACGGGACTAAACCAGGTCTAAACCAGGTCTAAACCAGGTCTAAACCAGGTCTAAAGATGGGACTAAACCAGGACTAAAGCAGGTCTAAACCAGGACTAAACCAGGACTAAAGCAGGACTAAACCAGGTCTAAAGCAGGTCTAAACCAGGTCTAAACCAGGTCTAAACCAGGTCTAAAGACGGGACTAAACCAGGTCTAAACCAGGTCTAAAGCAGGTCTAAAGACGGGACTAAACCAGGTCTAAACCAGGTCTAAAGCAGGTCTAAAGCAGGACTAAACCAGGTCTAAACCAGGACTAAACCAGGACTAAAGCAGGTCTAAACCAGGACTAAAGCAGGTCTAAACCAGGACTAAAGCAGGTCTAAACCAGGACTAAACCAGGACTAAAGCAGGTCTAAACCAGGACTAAAGCAGGTCTAAAGCAGGTCTAAACCAGGACTAAACCAGGACTAAAGCAGGTCTAAACCAGGACTAAACCAGGTCTAAACCAGGACTAAACCAGGACTAAAGCAGGTCTAAACCAGGACTAAAGCAGGTCTAAAGACGGGACTAAAGCAGGTCTAAACCAGGACTAAACCAGGACTAAAGCAGGTCTAAACCAGGACTAAAGCAGGTCTAAAGACGGGACTAAACCAGGTCTAAACCAGGTCTAAACCAGGTCTAAAGCAGGTCTAAAGCAGGTCTAAACCAGGTCTAAAGCAGGACTAAAGCAGGTCTAAACCAGGACTAAACCAGGTCTAAACCAGGTCTAAACCAGGTCTAAAGCAGGTCTAAACCAGGTCTAAAGCAGGACTAAAGCAGGTCTAAACCAGGACTAAACCAGGTCTAAAGCAGGTCTAAACCAGGACTAAACCAGGTCTAAAGCAGGTCTAAAGCAGGTCTAAACCAGGTCTAAACCAGGTCTAAAGATGGGACTAAACCAGGTCTAAACCAGGTCTAAACCAGGACTAAACCAGGACTAAAGCAGGTCTAAACCAGGACTAAAGCAGGTCTAAAGACGGGACTAAAGCAGGTCTAAACCAGGACTAAAGCAGGTCTAAACCAGGACTAAACCAGGTCTAAAGCAGGTCTAAAGACGGGACTAAACCAGGTCTAAAGCAGGTCTAAACCAGGTCTAAACCAGGTCTAAACCAGGTCTAAAGATGGGACTAAACCAGGTCTAAACCAGGTCTAAACCAGGACTAAAGCAGGTCTAAAGCAGGTCTAAAGCAGGTCTAAACCAGGTCTAAAGCAGGACTAAAGCAGGTCTAAACCAGGACTAAACCAGGTCTAAACCAGGACTAAAGCAGGTCTAAAGCAGGTCTAAAGCAGGACTAAACCAGGTCTAAACCAGGTCTAAACCAGGTCTAAAGCAGGTCTAAAGCAGGTCTAAACCAGGTCTAAAGCAGGACTAAAGCAGGTCTAAACCAGGACTAAACCAGGTCTAAACCAGGTCTAAACCAGGTCTAAAGCAGGTCTAAAGCAGGTCTAAAGCAGGACTAAACCAGGTCTAAACCAGGACTAAACCAGGACTAAAGCAGGACTAAACCAGGACTAAAGCAGGTCTAAACCAGGACTAAAGCAGGTCTAAAGCAGGTCTAAAGACGGGACTAAACCAGGTCTAAAGCAGGTCTAAAGCAGGTCTAAACAGGACTAAACCAGGTCTAAAGCAGGTCTAAAGCAGGTCTAAAGCAGGTCTAAAGCAGGTCTAAACCAGGTCTAAACACGGGACTAAACCAGGACTAAACCAGGTCTAAAGCAGGTCTAAAGCAGGTCTAAACAGGACTAAACCAGGTCTAAAGCAGGTCTAAAGCAGGTCTAAAGCAGGTCTAAAGCAGGTCTAAAGACGGGACTAAACCAGGTCTAAACCAGGTCTAAACCAGGTCTAAACCAGGTCTAAACCAGGTCTAAACCAGGACTAAACCAGGACTAAAGCAGGTCTAAACCAGGACTAAACCAGGACTAAAGCAGGTCTAAAGCAGGTCTAAACCAGGTCTAAACAAGGACTAAAGCAGGTCTAAAGCAGGTCTAAACCAGGACTAAACCAGGACTAAAGCAGGTCTAAACCAGGACTAAAGCAGGTCTAAACCAGGACTAAACCAGGACTAAAGCAGGTCTAAACCAGGACTAAAGCAGGTCTAAACCAGGACTAAAGCAGGTCTAAAGCAGGTCTAAACCAGGACTAAACCAGGACTAAAGCAGGTCTAAAGCAGGTCTAAAGATGGGACTAAACCAGGTCTAAACCAGGTCTAAACCAGGTCTAAAGATGGGACTAAACCAGGTCTAAACCAGGACTAAACCAGGTCTAAACCAGGACTAAACCAGGACTAAACCAGGACTAAACCAGGACTAAAGCAGGTCTAAACCAGGTCTAAACCAGGACTAAACCAGGACTAAAGCAGGTCTAAAGCAGGTCTAAAGATGGGACTAAACCAGGTCTAAACCAGGTCTAAACCAGGTCTAAACAAGGACTAAAGCAGGTCTAAAGCAGGTCTAAACCAGGACTAAACCAGGACTAAAGCAGGTCTAAACCAGGACTAAAGCAGGTCTAAACCAGGACTAAACCAGGACTAAAGCAGGTCTAAACCAGGACTAAACCAGGACTAAAGCAGGTCTAAAGCAGGTCTAAAGATGGGACTAAACCAGGTCTAAACCAGGTCTAAACCAGGTCTAAAGATGGGACTAAACCAGGTCTAAACCAGGACTAAAGCAGGTCTAAACCAGGTCTAAACCAGGACTAAAGCAGGTCTAAAGCAGGTCTAAACCAGGACTAAACCAGGACTAAAGCAGGACTAAACCAGGACTAAAGCAGGTCTAAACCAGGACTAAAGCAGGTCTAAACCAGGACTAAACCAGGACTAAACCAGGTCTAAAGCAGGTCTAAAGATGGGACTAAACCAGGTCTAAACCAGGACTAAAGCAGGTCTAAACCAGGTCTAAACCAGGACTAAAGCAGGTCTAAAGCAGGTCTAAACCAGGACTAAACCAGGACTAAAGCAGGACTAAACCAGGACTAAAGCAGGTCTAAACCAGGACTAAACCAGGACTAAAGCAGGTCTAAACCAGGACTAAAGCAGGTCTAAAGCAGGTCTAAAGATGGGACTAAACCAGGTCTAAACCAGGTCTAAACCAGGTCTAAAGATGGGACTAAACCAGGTCTAAACCAGGACTAAACCAGGTCTAAACCAGGACTAAACCAGGACTAAAGCAGGTCTAAACCAGGACTAAACCAGGACTAAAGCAGGTCTAAAGCAGGTCTAAACCAGGACTAAACCAGGACTAAAGCAGGACTAAAGATGGGACTAAACCAGGTCTAAACCAGGACTAAAGCAGGTCTAAACCAGGTCTAAACCAGGACTAAACCAGGACTAAAGCAGGACTAAACCAGGACTAAAGCAGGTCTAAACCAGGACTAAACCAGGACTAAAGCAGGACTAAACCAGGTCTAAAGCAGGTCTAAAGATGGGACTAAACCAGGTCTAAACCAGGACTAAAGCAGGTCTAAACCAGGTCTAAACCAGGACTAAAGCAGGTCTAAAGCAGGTCTAAACCAGGACTAAACCAGGACTAAAGCAGGACTAAACCAGGACTAAACCAGGACTAAAGCAGGACTAAACCAGGACTAAAGCAGGTCTAAACCAGGATTAAACCAGGACTAAAGCAGGTCTAAACCAGGACTAAAGCAGGTCTAAAGCAGGTCTAAACCAGGACTAAAGCAGGTCTAAACCAGGTCTAAACCAGGACTAAAGCAGGTCTAAAGCAGGTCTAAACCAGGACTAAACCAGGACTAAACCAGGACTAAACCAGGACTAAAGCAGGACTAAACCAGGACTAAAGCAGGTCTAAACCAGGATTAAACCAGGACTAAAGCAGGTCTAAACCAGGACTAAAGCAGGTCTAAAGCAGGTCTAAAGACGGGACTAAACCAGGTCTAAAGCAGGTCTAAACCAGGACTAAAGCAGGTCTAAACCAGGACTAAACCAGGTCTAAACCAGGTCTAAACCAGGTCTAAAGATGGGACTAAAGTCCCGTACCTGTACGCCTGTCTCTCTGATTGGCTGTTGTCTCCTCAGAGCTGTACCTGTCCAGGTGTGTGCCGTACCTGGATGGACCTCCTGACCCTCTGGACTTCTACAGATCCTGGATCAGTCCAAACAAACCTTGTATCATCAGAGACGCTCTGCAGCACTGGGACGCGCTCCGGCTCTGGGACTGGGACTACCTCAGGTCAGAACCAGACCCAGACCTGACAGAACCTGGGTCTGGCCATAAGGTCCAGGCAGGTTTGGTAACTGGATATATTAGAAGCTTTTCAAAAGAAACTCGAAGAAGCGTCAAAATCAAGAGACAAGACAATTACAAAGAACACATAAATAAGACAGACATAATTGGAGGTTAAATGAAATCTGGAAAAGATTTTGAGCAGTTTTTTGAACGTGTAAGTGAGTCAGAGTTTCTGGGGACAGAGGGGACTCCGGTGGAGAAGGCTCGGTCCCACGAGGTCCGGAGCCTGGAGTTAGAAGTGAGGAGGTCGGAGTCAGCTGAGCGAGGCGACGGGAGGGGCAGGTTATGGAGTGGAGCTGTTGGAGGACGGGACCACACATAAATTCCCCGCAAATGTCGGGACGAGGTGGAGGTATAGCAACTGTTTATAAGAACGTCTACAAATGTAAACAGCTGTCGCTATCATCAGCATCAGGCAGCTTCGAACTGAGTTTATTTGAGCTGGGTCGTCGTTCTCACATAGTGTTAATCGCAGTGGTCTATCGGCCTCCTAAATATAACAAGGATTTTATCAATGACTTTTCTGTTTTCCTGGCTGATGTTATGCCTAAGTATGACCGCGTCCTCATTATTGGGGATTTTAATGTCCATGTCTGTTGCCCTCAGAGCCCTATGGCATCGGACTTTCTCCACCTTATCGACTCATTTAATCTCAAGCAGTCTGTGTCTGGACCCACACATGAACGTGGGCACACACTCGATCTGTCTTATCATCCGGTCTGTCTATTTTTAACCTAGAAGTCAGCGATTTAGCTTTCTCTGACCATATGCCTATATTGTTTGAGATTCCTCTCTCTTGCAGTACTACATTTAAACGTCGCGCCGCTGCTCGGCCCTGTCGAGTTATTAACCCCTCCACTGCCGCTCAATTCTCATCTGTTTTCAGTCAGCATTTCAGTATACCTGGAAAACTACGCAATAACCCAGAGGAGCTAAGCTCTTGGTTGTATTCCAGCTGCCAAACGGTTTTAAATACTGTGGCTCCTATGAGACTCAGGCACCCAAAAACTAAATCCGAGCCATGGATGAATGACACTGTTCGTGCTGTTAGGGCAACTGTCGTAGAGCTGAGCGCAAGTGGAAAAAGGACAAACTGCAAGTTTCTTTTCAAATGTTGTGGGACTGTTGGCATCAGTATCAGACAACTGTGAAAGATGCTAAAATGAAACACATCTCCGAGATAATAATGTCAAACTGTAATAAGCCCCGTGTTTTATTTAAAACAATAGATTCAGTTCTTAATGTTCCTGTCTGTGTTGATGCCTCCCCGGCGCTCTGTGAAGACTTTCTCAGCTT
Source organism: Neodontobutis hainanensis (assembly GCA_024349245.1). Classification (NCBI taxonomy): domain Eukaryota; kingdom Metazoa; phylum Chordata; class Actinopteri; order Gobiiformes; family Odontobutidae; genus Neodontobutis; species Neodontobutis hainanensis. The sequence goes on along the minus strand of JALDNG010000146.1, from coordinate 370,304 downwards.
TTTTAATGATAAGGTCTCTTCCACTAGGGCTCTGATCTCACCTTCTGCCTATGACCCCTCAGTCTCTGTTCTCTGCACTGCTGTTTTTGATGAGTTTGAGCCTGTGACTTTGTCTGTGCTACATGAAAATGTTAGTAAGCTAAAGCCCTCAGGTTCTTCACTTGATGCTGTCCCTGCTCGATTGTTTAAGGAGGTTTTTTCCACTCTTGTTGAAATTGTAAACAGCAGTCTATCCTCAGGTGTGGTCCCTGAGAGTTTTAAACATGCAATAGTTCATCCCCTGATCAAAAAGTCAGGTCTGGATCGAGCAGATTTGTCAAATTTCAGGCCTATTTCAAATCTTCCTTTTATTTCTAAAATTCTAGAAAAAATTGTTTGCAGCCAATTAATGGCTTTTTTAAAAGACTACAATATTCTTGAAGTGTTCCAATCTGGTTTTAAATCTCTACACAGCACAGAATCTGCTCTTCTGAAGGTTTTTAATGATATTTATTTAGCTACTGATGCTGGAGAGTGCGTAGTTCTTGTGCTTCTCGATTTAACTGCTGCATTTGACACTGTGGACCACAAAATTCTGATCTCTCGTTTGGAGAGCTGGGTGGGCATAAAGGGCATCGCACTTCAAGGGTTCAGGTCCTATTTGGAAGGTAGGACTTTCTGTGTTAGTTACGGGAACTTTGAGTCCTCCTCTGCACCCCTCTCCTGTGGAGTCCCACAGGGGTCAGTTTTGGGCCCTCTGCTTTTCTCTCTCTACCTGCTGCCACTTGGCTCAATAATTCTGAAGCATGGTGGTCATTTCACTGTTATGCGGATGATAGTCAGATCTACGTGCCTCTTAAAAAGAATGACACTGTTAGACCGCTGTTGGAGTGTCTTGAGGATATAAAGGCCTGGATGGCTGTAAACCTTTTAAGTGTTAATGCAAACAAAACGGAAGTAATGATTTTTGGTGACACCACTGGGACCCGTTCTGTTGAGTTGGGTGCTTTGGCTCAGTACATCAAGCCAACCATTACAAATTTAGGGGTTAAAATGGACCCTGACCTTAAGCTCAACAGTCAGATCAGGGCTGTGGTTAAATCCAGTTTCTTCCAATTGAGACAGTTGGCCAAAATAAAGCCTTTTCTTCAAAGGCAACATTTTGAGACAGTAATACATGCCTTTGTTACTACCCGGCTGGATTACTGTAACGCTCTGTATCTGGGGGTCAGTGGGTCTTCTGTTGCACGTCTGCAACTGGTTCAGAACGCTGCAGCTCGTCTGGTCACGGAACTCGTAAATATGAGCATGTTTCCCCATCTTAGCCTCCTTACACTGGTTACCTGTACAGTTCAGGATTCATTTTAAAATTCTTTTATTTGTATTTAAATCTTTAAATGGTTTTGCTCCACCATACATTTCTGAGCTACTTATTCCATATAGTCCCACACGTTCTCTTAGGTCAGCTGATCAACTGCTCCTGAAAGTGCCCAAAACAAGGCTTAAATTAAGAGGATCGTGCTTTGCGGTGGCTGCACCAAAAATGTGGAATGGCCTGCCACTGCACATTAGACAGGCCACTTCAATGTCTCGTTTTAAATCTCTTTTAAAAACCCACCTCTGTTCCTTGGCTTTTATCACTTGAATTTGACATTTTGTGTATTATTATTTTAATTTATTTTAATTTTCTTCTTTCTGTACAGCACTTTGGTCTACTTCGGTAGTGTTAAAGTGCTTTATAAATAAAGTTTGTTGTTGTTGTTGTTGTTGACCAAACCAGTGTAATATTTTCTGTCCAGGCAGAAGGTGGGGCAGCAGGAGGTCACGGTGGCGGTGACCCCGAACGGTTTGGCCGACGCTGTGAACGGAGACCGGTTTGTGATGCCAGAGGAACGACGTATGACTGTGTCTGAGGTTCTGGACATCATCCAGGGAAAGGTCAGGGGTCATTCGGGTTACATTATTAGCTGCTCTGTGAGGACTCTGCTCTCTGATTGGTCGGTCTGTTGCAGGTACAGAAACCCGGAGGTGCGGGGGTGTACTATGTTCAGAAACAGTGCTCGAACCTGCTACAGGAGCTTCCAGACCTGACCTCTGACCTGGAAACTCATGTATCCTGGATGAGCACCGCTTTGGGTGATTCTCAAACTCGTGCTCAATAAACACTGACCTACTGGGCATGCTCTGTTCATACTAATCATCATTTCTGTAGAAGCATAGGTTAACACGACAATGCATAAATTAAGATTGTGTTCAGTCTCTAGGGGCCTCCTCGAAATGAGTAGGGTTTAACTTTATGACAATGTCTATGTTTCTTAAAAACATAATCATCTGACTTCAGCAGCTTTACAGTCACACAGGACAGATATTTAAAACACTCAGAGCATGAGGGACTCTTCTGAAAGGGACATATTTTTTGTGTTTTTCAGGGAAAATGCCGGATGCAGTGAACTTCTGGCTCGGAGAAGAGAACGCCGTCACCTCCAGTACGTCTCAGACCTGAGCTCAGTGTTAGTTATAGAAAGTGTCAGGGCTTTTTACCCTGAGCCCTGTTTGTCTAAACATCCCACTGTTCACCAAACGCTGTTCCATAAAATCAGCAAAAATAATAATAATTAAAACAAAGATTAAAACCACAATAATTGAAGAATAAACAGTAAATGCACAATAGAAGCTGTGGTAAAAGGAGTCTAGGAATACAGGCTGCGACTTCTGTTCTCACCTGTGTCTGTGACCTGTGTCTGTGACCTCTGTTCTCACCTGTGTCTGTTACCTGTGTCTGTGACCTCTGTTCTCACCTGTGTCTGTGACCTGTGTCTGTGACCTGTGTCTGTGACCTGTGTCTGTGACCTCTGTTCTCACCTGTGTCTGTGACCTGTGTCTGTGACCTGTGTCTGTGACCTGTGTCTGTGACCTGTGTTCTCACCTGTGTCTGTGACCTGTGTCTGTGACCTCTGTTCTCACCTGTGTCTGTTACCTGTGTCTGTGACCTCTGTTCTCACCTGTGTCTGTGACCTGTGTCTGTGACCTCTGTTCTCACCTGTGTCTGTTACCTGTGTCTGTGACCTGTGTCTGTGACCTGTGTCTGTGACCTGTGTCTGTGACCTGTGTCTGTGACCTCTGTTCTCACCTGTGTCTGTGACCTGTGTCTGTGACCTGTGTCTGTGACCTGTGTCTGTGACCTGTGTCTGTGACCTCTGTTCTCACCTGTGTCTGTGACCTGTGTCTGTGACCTGTGTCTGTGACCTCTGTTCTCACCTGTGTCTGTGACCTGTGTCTGTGACCTCTGTTCTCACCTGTGTCTGTTACCTGTGTCTGTGACCTGTGTCTGTGACCTCTGTTCTCACCTGTGTCTGTGACCTGTGTCTGTGACCTCTGTTCTCACCTGTGTCTGTGACCTGTGTCTGTGACCTCTGTTCTCACCTGTGTCTGTGACCTGTGTCTGTGACCTGTGTCTGTGACCTGTGTCTGTGACCTCTGTTCTCACCTGTGTCTGTGACCTGTGTCTGTGACCTCTGTTCTCACCTGTGTCTGTTACCTGTGTCTGTGACCTGTGTCTGTGACCTCTGTTCTCACCTGTGTCTGTGACCTGTGTCTGTGACCTCTGTTCTCACCTGTGTCTGTGACCTGTGTCTGTGACCTCTGTTCTCACCTGTGTCTGTGACCTGTGTCTGTGACCTGTGTCTGTGACCTGTGTCTGTGACCTCTGTTCTCAGCTGTGTCTGTGACCTGTGTCTGTGACCTGTGTCTGTGACCTCTGTTCTCACCTGTGTCTGTGACCTGTGTCTGTGACCTCTGTTCTCACCTGTGTCTGTGACCTGTGTCTGTGACCTATGTCTGTGACCTCTGTTCTCACCTGTGTTTGTGACCTGTGTCTGTGACCTGTGTTCTCACCTGTGTCTGTGACCTGTGTCTGTGACCCCTGTTCTCACCTGTGTTTGTGACCTGTGTCTGTGACCTGTGTTCTCACCTGTGTCTGTGACCTGTGTCTGTGACCTCTGTTCTCAGCTGTGTCTGTGACCTGTGTCTGTGACCTCTGTTCTCACCTGTGTCTGTCACCTGTGTCTGTGACCTCTGTTCTCACCTGTGTCTGTGACCTGTGTCTGTGACCTGTGTCTGTGACCTGTGTCTGTGACCTGTGTCTGTGACCTCTGTTCTCACCTGTGTCTGTCACCTGTGTCTGTGACCTCTGTTCTCACCTGTGTCTGTGACCTGTGTCTGTGACCTGTGTCTGTGACCTGTGTCTGTGACCTGTGTCTGTGACCTGTGTCTGTGACCTCTGTTCTCACCTGTGTCTGTGACCTGTGTCTGTGACCTCTGTTCTCACCTGTGTCTGTGACCTGTGTCTGGGACCTCTGTTCTCACCTGTGTCTGTGACCTCTGTTCTCACCTGTGTTTGTGACCTGTGTCTGTGACCTGTGTCTGTGACCTCTGTTCTCACCTGTGTCTGTGACCCCTGTTCTCACCTGTGTCTGTGACCTGTGTCTGTGACCTCTGTTCTCACCTGTGTCTGTGACCTGTGTCTGTGACCTCTGTTCTCAGCTGTGTCTGTGACCTGTGTCTGTGACCTGTGTCTGTGACCTCTGTTCTCACCTGTGTCTGTCACCTGTGTCTGTGACCTCTGTTCTCACCTGTGTCTGTGACCTGTGTCTGTGACCTGTGTCTGTGACCTGTGTCTGTGACCTGTGTCTGTGACCTCTGTTCTCACCTGTGTCTGTGACCTGTGTCTGTGACCTCTGTTCTCACCTGTGTCTGTGACCTGTGTCTGTGACCTGTGTCTGTGACCTGTGTCTGTGACCTCTGTTCTTACCTGTGTCTGTGACCTGTGTCTGTGACCTGTGTCTGTGACCTCTGTTCTCACCTGTGTCTGTGACCTGTGTCTGTGACCTGTGTCTGTGACCTGTGTCTGTGACCTCTGTTCTCACCTGTGTCTGTGACCTGTGTCTGTGACCTCTGTTCTTACCTGTGTCTGTGACCTGTGTCTGTGACCTCTCTTCTCACCTGTGTCTGTGACCTGTGTCTGTGACCTGTGTCTGTGATCTCTGTTCTTACCTGTGTCTGTGACCTGTGTCTGTGACCTGTGTCTGTGACCTGTGTCTGTGACCTCTGTTCTCACCTGTGTCTGTGACCTGTGTCTGTGACCTGTGTCTGTGACCTGTGTCTGTGACCTGTGTCTGTGACCTGTGTCTGTGACCTCTGTTCTCACCTGTGTCTGTGACCTGTGTCTGTGACCTCTGTTCTCACCTGTGTCTGTGACCTGTGTCTGTGACCTCTGTTCTCACCTGTGTCTGTGACCTCTGTTCTCACCTGTGTTTGTGACCTGTGTCTGTGACCTGTGTCTGTGACCTGTGTCTGTGACCTGTGTCTGTGACCTCTGTTCTCACCTGTGTCTGTGACCCCTGTTCTCACCTGTGTCTGTGACCTGTGTCTGTGACCTCTGTTCTCACCTGTGTCTGTGACCTGTGTCTGTGACCTCTGTTCTCAGCTGTGTCTGTGACCTGTGTCTGTGACCTCTGTTCTCAGCTGTGTCTGTGACCTGTGTCTGTGACCTGTGTCTGTGACCTCTGTTCTCACCTGTGTCTGTCACCTGTGTCTGTGACCTCTGTTCTCACCTGTGTCTGTGACCTGTGTCTGTGACCTGTGTCTGTGACCTGTGTCTGTGACCTGTGTCTGTGACCTCTGTTCTCACCTGTGTCTGTCACCTGTGTCTGTGACCTCTGTTCTCACCTGTGTCTGTGACCTGTGTCTGTGACCTGTGTCTGTGACCTGTGTCTGTGACCTCTGTTCTCAGCTGTGTCTGTGACCTGTGTCTGTGACCTGTGTCTGTGACCTGTGTTCTCACCTGTGTCTGTGACCTGTGTCTGTGACCTGTGTCTGTGACCTGTGTCTGTGACCTGTGTCTGTGACCTGTGTCTGTGACCTGTGTCTGTGACCTGTGTCTGTGACCTCTGTTCTCACCTGTGTCTGTGACCTGTGTCTGTGACCTCTGTTCTCACCTGTGTCTGTGACCTGTGTCTGTGACCTGTGTCTGTGACCTGTGTCTGTGACCTCTGTTCTCACCTGTGTCTGTCACCTGTGTCTGTGACCTCTGTTCTCACCTGTGTCTGTGACCTGTGTCTGTGACCTGTGTCTGTGACCTGTGTCTGTGACCTCTGTTCTCACCTGTGTCTGTGACCTGTGTCTGTGACCTCTGTTCTCACCTGTGTCTGTGACCTGTGTCTGTGACCTCTGTTCTCACCTGTGTCTGTGACCTGTGTCTGTGACCTCTCTTCTTACCTGTGTCTGTGACCTGTGTCTGTGACCTGTGTCTGTGACCTGTGTCTGTGACCTCTGTTCTTACCTGTGTCTGTGACCTGTGTCTGTGACCTGTGTCTGTGACCTCTGTTCTCACCTGTGTCTGTGACCTGTGTCTGTGACCTGTGTCTGTGACCTGTGTCTGTGACCTCTGTTCTCACCTGTGTCTGTGACCTGTGTCTGTGACCTCTGTTCTTACCTGTGTCTGTGACCTGTGTCTGTGACCTCTCTTCTCACCTGTGTCTGTGACCTGTGTCTGTGACCTGTGTCTGTGATCTCTGTTCTTACCTGTGTCTGTGACCTGTGTCTGTGACCTGTGTCTGTGACCTGTGTCTGTGACCTCTGTTCTCACCTGTGTCTGTGACCTGTGTCTGTGACCTGTGTCTGTGACCTCTGTTCTCACCTGTGTTTGTGACCTGTGTCTGTGACCTGTGTTCTCACCTGTGTCTGTGACCTGTGTCTGTGACCCCTGTTCTCACCTGTGTTTGTGACCTGTGTCTGTGACCTGTGTTCTCACCTGTGTCTGTGACCTGTGTCTGTGACCTGTGTCTGTGACCTGTGTCTGTGACCTGTGTCTGTGACCTCTGTTCTCACCTGTGTCTGTGACCTGTGTCTGTGACCTCTGTTCTCACCTGTGTCTGTGACCTGTGTCTGTGACCTCTGTTCTCACCTGTGTCTGTCACCTGTGTCTGTGACCTCTGACACCCGTGTGTTGATGTCCAGTGCACAAAGACCACTACGAGAACCTGTACTGTGTCATTTCTGGAGAGAAGCACTTCCTGCTGCTGCCGCCGACCGACCGCCCCTTCATCCCCTACGGTAAGGACGAAACGCCCCTGCCCCACGCTAAGGACGAAACGCCCCTGCCCCACGCTAAGGACGAAACGCCCCTGCCCCACGCTAAGGACAAAACGCACCTGCCCCACGCTAAGGACGAAACGCCCCTGCCCCACGCTAAGGACGAAACGCACCTGCCCCACGCTAAGGACGAAACGCCCCTGCCCCACGCTAAGGACGAAACGCACCTGCCCCACGCAAAAGCTTCATTCACAAAGAAAGTACTCATCTCCAATAACTGAGCTGTAGATCCCGGTTCTCTTTTCTATTTTCAGGGCTTTAATGTCCAAATTCTACCAGGTTTGTGGTCATCACAGTCAGAACCAGACTTTACAAAAGCACGTGCCCGGTTCTGTTTCAGGTCTGTACACACCGGCCGTTTATCACCAAAAGGACGACGGACAGTTTGAGATCATTGACCAGGAAGGAGCTGTGAAGGTGAGAAGAACAAACCCAGCTCTGACTCAGACCCCGGCCTCTCACCTTTGACCCTGTGATCCCTCAGGTCCCGTGGATCCCGGTGGACGCCCTAGACCCGGACCTGGCCCGGTTCCCTTCGTTCGGTTCTGTTCGTCCCGTTCGCTGCACGGTCAGAGCCGGAGAGATGCTTTACCTGCCATCGCTGTGGTTCCACCACGTCACACAGAGCCACGGAGCCATCGCAGGTGACACAGGTCACGCAGGTCATTCTCAGGTCATACACGGGTCACACAGGACAAACACAGGTCATACACGGGTCACACAGGTCATTCTCAGGTCATACACGGGTCACACAGGTCATTCTCAGGTCATACACGGGTCACGCAGGTCATTCTCAGGTCATACACGGGTCACACAGGTCATTCTCAGGTCATACACGGGTCACACAGGTCATTCTCAGGTCATACACAGGTCACGCAGGTCATTCTCAGGTCATACACAGGTCATTCTCAGGTCATACACGGGTCACACAGGTCATTCTCAGGTCATACACGGGTCACACAGAACAAACACAGGTCATACACCGGTCACACAGGTCATTCTTAGGTCATACACGGGTCACACAGGTCATTCTTAGGTCATACACGGGTCACACAGGACAAACACAGGTCATACACCGGTCACACAGGTCATTCTCAGGTCATACACGGGTCACACAGGTCATTCTCAGATCATACACGGGTCACGCAGGTCATTCTCAGGTCATACACGGGTCACACAGGTCATTCTCAGGTCATACACAGGTCACACAGGACATACACGGGTCACACAGGTCATTCTCAGGTCATACACAGGTCACACAGGTCATTCTCAGATCATACACGGGTCACACAGGTCATTCTCAGGTCATACACGGGTCACACAGGTCATTCTCAGGTCATACACAGGTCACACAGGACATACACGGGTCACACAGGTCATTCTCAGGTCATACACAGGTCATTCTCAGGTCATACACGGGTCACACAGGTCATTCTCAGGTCATACACAGGTCACACAGGACATACACGGGTCACACAGGTCATTCTCAGGTCATACACGGGTCACACAGGTCATTCTCAGGTCATACACAGGTCACACAGGACATACACGGGTCACACAGGTCATTCTCAGGTCATACACAGGTCACACAGGTCATTCTCAGGTCATACACGGGTCACACAGGTCATTCTCAGGTCATACACAGGTCATACACAGGTCATTCTCAGGTCATACACAGGTCATACAGGACATACACAGGTCACGCAGGTCATTCTCAGGTCATACACGGGTCATACACAGGTCACACAGGTCATACACGGGTCACACACAGGTCAATCAGGTCAATCACCTCAATATTATTTAACAGTTCCAGTTTATGTCTTATCTTTAAATCTGATGTAAGTGAAAGAAGTCCCTGATTTAACTTTTATTTTAAGGAAATTTTGTAAAAATTTATTTTTTTAACTTATTAGCCCATTTATGTTCTGGCTTCTACAAATTTATCAAATCGGCTGCATTTACATTAAATGCCTTTGGATTTTCACAGAACTTTTTTAATCAACAAGAACTTTTTTAATCATTTTCTTTTAGCGACCCAAATAAAATCTCCTGCAGAACACCCAGGTCTGTTTAAAATATTTGTGTCTGTTCTCTCTTTTAATGAAACACTGTTGGGTTTGTTTCAGTGAACTTCTGGTACGACATGGAGTACGACATTAAATACAACTATTACCAGCTTCTGGACCAGCTCAGTGACATCACAATGACATCATCACCACGTGACCTCTGACCCGTTTACTGTAAATCTGTACAATAAAGATTTTATCAGTTTGAACAATGTGCCTTTTATCCTGGTTTAGTTTTTAACGTTTTTTTTTCTTAATCACCACAAACCTCTTTTTTTATTAGTTTTATTTCCAACAGTGACCTTTGAAACAGTTTTGGCCCAAATTTTAATAAAAGACTTTAATTTTAGTTAAAAACATTAAAAAACAAACGTGCCTCAAATTGACCAATAATAAATACATATCAGAAAAATTTACACCAGAAACAAATACGTTTTAAAAGTGTCCAAAATATCTGCCACAAACAGAACCGACCAATCAAAGCGAAGAACAGTCTAATAGAGTTCATGTAAACAACTTGAAAACGTCAAAGTCATGAAGAAAGAGTCCATTTACTCAGGTCCAGTGTCAACAAAGAGGAAGACGTTGGGTTTAATGAGGTCTGGTCCAGGATAGCCTTGTTTTCCTTTTTTCAAAAGCAGGATGGTCGGGTCCTTTTCTCAGTGATTTTGTGCACGTTTGTCTGCAGCAGGGTGTTGCCACGTTATACAAGTAACTCGGCTCTCGTCCAGACATTCAACATTTATTTCTGCTCTTGCCTCGGTTTTGAAAAACCAGCAGAGCATAAAAACAATAAAACCGCTCTGGGGTCCGCTCTACTGCTGGACATGTTCACAAACAACTGTGTGGTTTCACCTTTTTCACATCACGTCCGGTGTTTCTCTGATTGGTTAACATTCGTCTTGTAAACCCCGCCCTTGAATGGAATGCAAGCAACAGGGCCCAGACTAACTTCTTTGTACAGAACAGGAAGAGTTAGCGGCTGGCCAGGCCAGTTCAGGAGGGGTCTAGTCTGGTTTTGCAATTGAAAAACTGTTTTCACCCTTAGTTTGGTCTGTGGTGTTGCTCTGAGCGTTTATCTCTGAGTCTGGGAATGTTTTGTGAATTTAAAAGAAGTCTGTCTTGTCTGTCAGTCTGTCAGTCCAACAGCAGTTTACACACTATGTGATGTAAATTTGACTCTCTGCAGTGTTATTAGTATTCTGGCTAGTGTTGTTTTCAATCTCTGTAGTGTTAAATGCTGTTCTGGGCCGGTGTCTGGAGCCTCTTTGTAACAGCTTGGACCAACAGAAGTGAATATTCCTCTAAAAGCGCCGCCGTCCGTCCTTCTCCCACAATCCCCGTCTCTTCTCCCATGATGCCGAGTGGCAGGCCTTCTAGCTCCGCCCTCATGCCCTGGAAGCACTCTGATAGGACAGAGATCATGTGACTCTGCTCGGGGGCAGTGCCTTCTGCGCTTGACGCACTCAGCTGAAAAATAACACATAAAGTTAGGTCTCTCAGGCTCTTATTCTGAAGGAGAGAGTGTTCAGTCCTTTATTCTGAAGTACTTGTTGCAGGAAGTAGCCTGTTTGCTTCTGAGGTTAATAAAAGCAGGTGATGTGGTTCTGACACAGACACTAGGCATTTTAGAAACCTTTTCCAAAAAGATTATTCATGTAACACAATACACAGGTACAAACATTTGGTATTTAGCCGGACAGGTGAGAGTTTACCTGTCTGTACAGGTGAGAGTTTACCTGTCTGTACAGGTGAGAGTTTACCTGTCTGTACAGGTGAGAGTTTACCTGTCTGTACAGGTGAGAGTTTACCTGTCTGTACAGGTGAGAGTTTACCTGTCTGTACAGGTGAGTGGCTCTCTTGAAGCAGCTCTGCAGCTCACTGGTCAGATCTTTACACGACTCCAGACTCAGATCTAAAACAGATAAATATTTGATTTTATTTAAGCTTTGTTTATCCAGGAAAGTTCCACTGAGATTAAAAATGTCTTTTGCAGGAAAATTAAACTGCATTTATGTGGTTCTCGGTCTTTCTAAGATGGAGGAAGCTTTCATCTCAAAAAGACAAAATATTCTTTCACAGACCTTTAATAGGGTTTAACATGGCTTACAGTAAAATTTAACTTTTTTAAATTTAAAGTGAAATGCCAGTAAATCCTGAAATAAGGCTTTAACAAACCTGTTCTGGTTAAACACTGTGTTCACGCAAAGACTTGAGGATGTTCAGAATGAGTCTGGCCCCTTAATCTTAAAAAAGTTTTCCTGTTTGTTTTCTGAATTTAGCTTTAGCAGCTGTTCATTTGCATTTTATTTTATTGTAAATAATGTAATGTAGAAAACTTTTTAACAGAACTATCTCCGACTGAAAAGGGAAGTTAAACTGAAGCCCAAACCTAGTTCTACGTGGTTCTGTGTCGTGTGGGCGTCGGCTTCCTGAGTGGGCGGGGCCAGCAGTGACCCAGGTGAAGGAGAGGGCGTGGCCAGCGGTGACACAGGTAGAGGAATGGGCGTGGCCACGGTGTAACTTTTTAAAACGGGAGTGAACACTGAGATCAAAGGTTTGTTGGGAAGAGGTTTGTTCTGGAGCCGAGTCTGCAGCGGTCGACTCAACGCAGAGCCCACAGAAGACAGCAGCACCGGGGCTGCCGCAGAGTTTACAGGGGTCATCGCAGCAACCGGGGCCACAGGAGGTGATGCAGAGAGGTCGGGCTCATTGAGGCCATCACCGATGGAGACAGAGCGGGACATTTTAGCCATGGAGCTGGCCGTGGGGCTCATGTACGAACGACCCACTGATGAAGAGGAGTGTTTTCGCGGCAATGTGGAGGCTTCCTGTTGAAGGGGGCGCCTGGGGGTGGAGGGCAGGGTCGTAGGTCGCACAAGGGTCAGAGCAAAGGTTGAGGAGGGGTCGGGGTCAACTGGAAAAACAAAGAGATATACTTTACTTCATGTCTCTACTAACACATCTCCGCTTCATCTGTTTCAAAGAATATAATCAGAGTGTGTTCAGAGTGTGTTCAGAGTGTGTTTAGAGTGTGTTTAGAGTGTGTGTTTAGAGTGTGTTCAGAGTGTGTTCAGTGTGTGTGTTCAGAGTGTGTTCAGAGTGTGTTTAGAGTGTGTTCAGAGTGTGTTCAGAGTGTGTTTAGAGTGTGTTTAGAGTGTGTTCAGAGTGTTCAGAGTGTGTTCAGAGTGTGTTCAGAGTGTGTTCAGAGTGTGTGTTCAGAGTGTGTGTTCAGAGTGTGTTCAGAGTGTGTTCAGTGTGTGTGTTCAGAGTGTGTTCAGAGTGTGTTCAGAGTGTGTTCAGAGTGTGTTTAGAGTGTGTTTAGAGTGTGTTCAGAGTGTGTTTAGAGTGTGTTCAGAGTGTGTTCAGAGTGTGTTTAGAGTGTGTTTAGAGTGTGTTCAGAGTGTGTTCAGAGTGTGTTCAGAGTGTGTTCAGAGTGTGTTCAGTGTGTTTAGAGTGTGTTCAGAGTGTGTTCAGAGTGTGTTCAGAGTGTTACCATCGTCCTGCAGGAGGCTGGTGACAGACTGGGTTTTCCTGAGTCCAGAAGAGTTCTGGTGAGAGACCACCGCTCGAGACACAGGCCCTTGGCCCTGCTTCGAGTCCTGGATCTTCTTCTTAAAATGAGAGGCTCTGGAGACAAAAGCAAAGTCTTCAACAGGGGCCTCCTCCGCCAAGGCCAGAGCATCCTGCTGGTTTAAGTGTTTCTGGTCCTGGTCCGGGTCTTGGACTTCAGAGACCAGAGGGTTTTTTACGTCGGTGCAGCGTGAGACCAGAGGAACTGCAGCTCGACTGGAGACAGACAGATGTCACAGTAAAAAAACAAAGACCTGATCAGTTCAGGTCCTTCTCAGTCTTTCAAAAAACACACCCTGAGTTAACTTCTCCTGTTTAAGAGCTGTTCTCTTCTGTCTGTGCTACGCCCTGAAGAAGGTCAGTCAGAGAGACCTCTACTCTTCAGGCTGGAGCCATGAAACTTGAAGACTCATGAAGACTCAAGTCTATACTCGCCCGACTAACCCAGCTAACGAGACGACACTGTGTGGGTCTAGTTTCACGCCCTCAGACCTCAGACCATGACTCTGTTGTTGATGCCTAAGCCCTGTACAGACTCCTGCTGGTGCTCTGCAGGCTCTGATTGGACATCCACTCACTATTATTACCTGGAGTTCTGTGACAGGAACCGGGACGAGATGCTGAGACTCTCTGAAGAACTGTGGGACGCAAAGGTCGGACTTCCTGTGAAAAAAGTTTTAGTTGGATTTGAACAGGTTTTTGTTGGATTTGAACAGGTTTTAGTTAGCCTGTACCTGAAGTAGAGAGGTCTGCTAACGTGACAAAGTGCTCTTTCAGAAAAGCCTCTTGGTCTGGAGTCTGAGGAACAGCCCCGCCTCCTCTTAAAGCTTCGCCTTTTCCTCCTTTAAGCCCCTCCTCTTCCTCCTCGTCCTCCAGCTCCGAGGAGTTCCCATCTCCGCTGAGTCGCTCTGAGTCTAAGCCCAGAACAAAGGACCCTTCACAGCACTTTACCGACAGAAGCTCAGATCAACAAGAACAGAAGAGTTTTCTCACCGTCAGCCGCGGGCCTCTCGGGGCTGGACCTGGAGCTGAAGCCCAAAGAGCAGCCGCTGTCGGGGCTGGGTTTGTCCCGACGCCCCACGACCTCCTTCACCTGGAACTCACTGAAACAGACAGGAGCAGGTCAGAGAAGAGCTCTGGGCTCGGACGGTGACTGAGCGAGAGGTGGAGCCTTACTTTCCCGCCAAACTGACTCTGTCATCCCATTGGTCGGGATACAGCACAGAGCTCTCTCCGTCTGGGCTCTGATTGGCCAAAAGGATAAAGTCTGGCCTCTGATTGGTCCTGGTCCCGTTCTCATTTACCTGAACAAACACACAACTTACCTTCAGACTCAGATAAAACAGAATCAGCCTGATTCAGACTAGGTCTAGGTCCAGGGCTCAGTCCCGCCCCAGGTCCAGGTCTTGGTCGTCGCCCAGTTCTAGGTCCAGGTACAGGTCTAGGTCCCAGTCTTACCCAGGAGCCGTTACCGCTCTGCACTTGCAGGCTCACGGTGCTCCCCAGCTCATTGGTCTGTTTCAGCCCCGCCTCCTGCCCTGACTGGTTCCTTGTCTTTTGGCTACCGGGGGCGGGGTTATCTTCTGAGGGGCGGGGCTTCACCTGTGACACAGGTAAAGATTAGAAAAAGACAAGAACATGTTTGTGAGTGAGACTCTTCTGTAGAAGTGCTGTCATAGTGTTTATTTCTTTATTTAACTATCCCCAAACACTAAAACTCTAATGTCTTCAAACACAGAATATCCAAACTAAAGTGACCCTGAAGTCTGTACCGAGGCCTGGTCCTGGCCGTCCTCCCGGCCGTACGAGTCCAGGTCTCTCAGGTCCAACATGGAGTGGACCATCAGGTCTCGGTCTGAGCTCACGGTTCGTCTGGACCAGCGCCGGCGAAGAGGACGGGCCTTGCAGATGTCCTGACGAGAGAAACATCACATTCATTGATCTGCACGAAGTCAGACGACAGGACCATCGTCTGACAACAGTGTTTGATTATCTTGTTTGTGACGTGAGGCTGGATAAGGCTCATTGAATTCAAAGAGTATTTTCTGCCACGAGTTCTGCCAATATTGTCCCTGTTTTGACAGATACTCGATTGGATGTGAGTTATGCCTTATCTGTGCATTCTGTCACAAAAGTAGTTCAGAAGAGTTTCCAGGAAATAAACTGTGAGAAGAATAAAAATGGCTGAGTGCAGTGGGTCACATGACGTCTGGGCGGGTCACATGACGTTTGAGTGGATCCCGAGTGTGTGTTCTGTGTGTGGCGTTCACTGACCTTTCTCTCGTCCGGAGCGTTGTGTTTCTGATCCGAGACGTCTGTAGGGTGAAAAAAAAACATACTCAACAGCAGCTCCTCCTCGGTGACGTACTCACTACATTACCCACAATCCCTCAGACCTGGGTAAGGGGCGCCTTCTGCTGCGATCGTATAAGGACTCGGCTCCTCCTCCTCTTCCTCGTCTTTATCACTGTCGGACGAAAGAGTGACAAGTTGCGGCGACGAGCCCTCGCTGTGAAAACACCACACGATGACGGCGTCAGGAACAGGTTCCAACCAAAGAAACTTATATTTACATAAAGAAATCATCCAAATGTTGAGTCTGGACTGTCACCTGAGCTTGTTGTCCTTCAGCACAGGTGCATTGTGGGAGCTGGAGTTCACAGGTCGCAGCTCAGAGAGTCTCTGTCTCATCCTGATGGTGAGCTCCGGACTCAGGCGCCACACAAAGATACAGCTGCAAACACAACACAGGTAGGTTAGGGACACCTGAGGGACACCTGAGAGACACAAGAGTGACACCTGAGAGACACAAGAGTGACACCTGAAAGACACCTGAGGGACACGTGAGAGACACCTAAGGGACACCTGAGAGACAACTGTGAGACACCTGAGAGACACAAGAGTGACACCTGAGAGACACCTAAGGGACACCTGAGAGACAACTGTGAGACACCTGAGAGACACAAGAGTGACACCTGAAAGACACAAGAGTGACACCTTAAAGACACCTGAGGGACACGTGAGAGACACCTAAGGAACACCTGAGAGACAACTGTGAGACACCTGAGAGACACAAGAGTGACACATTAAAGACACCTGAGGGACACCTTAAAGACCCCTGAGGGACACCTTAAAGACACCTGAGGGACACATTAAAAACACCTGAGGGACACGTGAGGGACACATTATAGACACCTGAGGGACACCTGAGGGACACCTTAAAGACACCTGAGGGACACATTAAAAACACCTGAGGGACACCTGAGGGACACATTAAAGACACCTGAGGGACACATTAAAAACACCTGAGGGACACCTGAGGGACACATTATAGACACCTGAGGGACACCTGAGGGACACATTATAGACACCTGAGGGAAACCTGAGGGACACCTGAGAGACAACTGTGAGACACCTGAGAGACACAAGAGTGACACCTGAAAGACACCTGAGGGACACCTTAAAGACACCTGAGGGACAATAAAGACTCGTACCTGTCTCCTGAAACAGAGATGAGGTGTCTGCAGTCGCTGCTGAACTTCAGACCCGTCACTATCTCTGCACAAACAGAAATTAGAGACACCTCTGTGAGTCTGGACCTGGTCTAAGTCTGGACCTGGTCTAAGTCCGGACCTGGTCTAAGACTGGACTAACTCTGTCTCCTTCAAACACTGACCTCCGTGAGTCTGGACCTGGTCTAAGACTGGACTAACACTGACCTCCGTGAGTCTGGACCTGGTCTAAGACTGGACTAACACTGACCTCCGTGAGTCTGGACCTGGTCTAAGACTGGACTAACTCTGTCTCCTTCAAACACTGACCTCCGTGAGTCTGGACCTGGTCTAAGACTGGACTAACTCTGTCTCCTTCAAACACTGACCTCCGTGAGTCTGGACCTGGTCTAAGACTGGACTAACTCTGTCTCCTTCAAACACTGACCTCCGTGAGTCTGGACCTGGTCTAAGACTGGACTAACTCTGTCTCCTTCAAACACTGACCTCCGTGAGTCTGGACCTGGTCTAAGACTGGACTAACTCTGTCTCCTTCAAACACTGACCTACTAAAAGGTGTAGGACTCACCTGAGTGTCCGAACATGGTGGCCACACACTCTCCGGAGCAGAAGTCAAAGATGCTGATGTTTTTGTCGGAGCAGGAAGTGGCGATGTACAAACCGGAAGGATCGATCTGGACCTAAGACGAACCGAGACACAAACACAAATCTGTTTGAATATAATCGTTTATGGATTCATTTTTCAGACATTAGTTAGATTTAAACAGGTTTTAGTTGGATATGAACAGGTTTTAGTTGGATTTGAACAGGTTTTATATGGATTTAAACAGGTTTTAGTTGGATTTGAACAGGTTTTAGTTGGATTTGAACAGGTTTTAGTTGGATTTGAACAGGTTTTATATGGATTTAAACAGGTTTTAGTTGGATTTAAACAGGTTTTAGTTGGATTTGAACAGGTTTCGGTTGGGTTTGAATAGGTTTCAGTTGGATTTGAACAGGTTTTAGTTGGATTTAAACAGGTTTCAGTTGGATTTAAACAGGTTTTAGTTGGATTTAAACATAATTTAGTTGGATTTAAACAGGTTTCAGTTGGATTTGAACAGGTTTTGGTTGGATTTGAACAGGTTTTGGTTGGATTTGAACAGGTTTTGGTTGGGTTTGAACAGGTTTTAGTTGGGTTTGATCAGGTTTTAGTTAAATTTAAACAGGTTTCAGTTGGATTTGAACAGGTTTTAGTTGGATTTAAACAGGTTTTAGTTGGATTTAAACAGGTTTTAGTTGGATTTAAACAGGTTTTAGTTGGATTTAAACAGGTTTTAGTTGGATTTAAACAGGTGTTTGTTGGATTTGAACAGGTTTCAGTTGGATTTGAACAGGTTTTGGTTGGATTTGAACAGGTTTTGGTTGGGTTTGAACAGGTTTTAGTTGGGTTTGATCAGGTTTTAGTTAAATTTAAACAGGTTTCAGTTGGATTTGAACAGGTTTTGGTTGGGTTTGAACAGGTTTTAGTTAAATTTAAACAGGTTTCAGTTGGATTTGAACAGGTTTTGGTTGGGTTTGAACAGGTTTTAGTTAAATTTAAACAGGTTTCAGTTGGATTTGAACAGGTTTTGGTTGGGTTTGAACAGGTTTTAGTTGGATTTGATCAGGTTTTAGTTAAATTTAAACAGGTTTCAGTTGGATTTGAACAGGTTTTGGTTGGGTTTGAACAGGTTTTAGTTAAATTTAAACAGGTTTCAGTTGGATTTGAACAGGTTTTGGTTGGGTTTGAACAGGTTTTAGTTAAATTTAAACAGGTTTCAGTTGGATTTGAACAGGTTTTGGTTGGGTTTGAACAGGTTTTAGTGGGATCAGGTGTAATGTGAGCCACACCTTGATGAGGGTCCCGTCTTCTCCCTGAGAGCCTTTGTACATTCGCTTCTGTTTGCCGTTACTGATGTTGAAGATCCTGAAAAAAACACACCAGAAAAGTCAAAGTTTACTGCTACAGCACATTTAACTCTCGCAGTTGAGACTGTTTTCACCTTTAACCTCTAACCCTAATCCTAACCAACAGAACACATTAAAATAATTCTGTGTGAATAAGTCCTTCAGATGAATGCGATGTTAGAGCGTTTTATAAATGGAGCTGCAGTTCAGACAGTGTCCACCAGAGGGAGCTCTGAGACTGAGGTGAAGAGCTGCAGAAGAAGAGCCAAAGCAGTGTTATTTTAATCTGTCCCAGTGCATGGTGGGTATAAACCTAATCTCTGACCAGCTCCAGCTAAAAACCGTAACTGTACTGTAACTCCACTGTTGGCCACTAGAGGGACTGTTTATTTAGAGTCACCTAAATAAAAAGAGGAGTCTGCCATATTATTGTGTTCCTTTAACTTTTAGTTCTGGTCCTGGTTTTACCTGATGGTCCGGTCCTGACAACCCACGGCAGCGTATTTTCGGCTCGGTTCTATGTCCATGTCGTACAGAGTGGTCTTCCTCACCACGTGATGTGTCCGGGTGAACTCCAGACCCTGCTCCCTCTATAAACAGAAACAAAACAGGTTTTAGATGGATCTAAAATGGTTTTAGTTGGATTTTGACAGGTTTTATTTGGATTTAAACTGGTTTTAGACAGATTAAAACTGGTTTTAGTTGGATCTGAACAGGTTTTAGTTGAATCTGAACAGGTTTTAGATGGATCTGAACAGGTTTTAGTTGGATCGGAACAGGTTTTAGTAGGTTTACCTGTTGTGCTGTGCGGAAGTAGACGCTCTTGTCGGCTCCACAGCTGATCATCCTCACTTTGCCCTCATTGGCTGAAACATGATGACATCACACGTGAGACATTTACATCACAATGTGTTGTCCTCTTTATGAACCAACGGAGTCTTTGAACCAGAACGAGACGAGGAGGAATAAAAGCATCAATAATCACTTTTCTGCCTAAACCCACGTGGCAGAGTGGTTAGCACTCGCAGCAAGAAGGTTGTGAGTTCAAAACCCGGCCGACTCCGGTCTTTCTGTGAGGAGTCTGTATGTCCTCCACGTGTTACTGTGGGTTCTCTCCAGGTACTCCAGTTCCTCCCACCGTCCAAAGACAAGCATGTACAGGTTAATCTGCAGCTCTAAAGTGTCCCTAGTGAATGAATGTGAGAGTGATGGTTGTCTGTCACTGTCTGTCTCTAAATGTTAGCCCTGCGACTAACTGGCCACTGTCCAGGGTGAACCCTGCCAAAGCTGCTGGGATAGGCTCCAGTCACCCGCGACCCCTAATGGGACAAAGCGGTAGAGAATGATTGCCTAAACCCTTACCTTTAACACAAACTGGCCCATATCTGAGCAACAATAAAACAATGCAACAAAACAAACTGTGCCCTTTGACCTTTATGAAAAGAAGACTTGTAGACTTTAACATGAGCTCACAGTAAACACTCACCTGTGTCAAAACACAGTCTACACCTGAAACAAGAGCCTCGTTCTTCTGCAGAGTCGACAGAAGAACGCACTGAACCTGACGATATGAACATTATCGACTCAGAGAAGAGCTGAGCACAGGAACCTGTAAGAACTGTAAGAGCCGGGATAGTTGGGCCGTTCTTTTATTAGAGCGTCTACGATCAGAAAATCAGAGGGAAACCTTAAACACTGAGCTTTAAAAGAAAAACCCAGTCACAGAGTCTAGTCTCAAGTGTATTCTAAGGCTGTGGTCCCCAAACACTGGGACAGGGCCCAATGGGGGTCGCCAAAAACCCTAACCCTAACTCAGTAATATAAGTAAAAGTCAGATATGAACTGGTTATTGTCAAGAATATTACTATGCAACAAATAATTGAAAGGACTGTACTATTAAACTATTTTGATTAATTAAATGGCAGAAAAATACACAAAATGCACAGAAAGTACAGTTAAACAAAAGGGTCATGAATCTTTTGGTCTTTTGAAATATGGGTCGTCAGTCAGAGAAGACTCTACAGGGTTTATTAATAAGAGATGGAACAACCTCATCCGAACAATGCCATGTGTGCGAGAGCTTCATAAGAACAGGTTTTACTGGGACTATACTGGGACTATACTGGGACTAAACTGGTACTATACTGGGATTGTACTGGAACTGTACTGGGACTATACTTGGACTGTGCTGGGACTATACTGGGACTGTGCTGGGACTGTGCTGGGACTATACTGGGACTGTGCTGGGACTAAACTGGGATTATACTTAGAAATATACTGGGACAATACTGGGACAAAACTGGGACTATACTGGGACTATACTGAGACAGTACTTGGACTGTACTGGGACTGTGCTGGGACTATACTGGGACTATACTGGGACTGTGCTGGGACTGTGCTGGGACTATACTGGGACTATACTGGGACTGTACTGGGATTGTACTGTGACTGTGCTGGGACTATACTGGGACTAAACTGGGATTATACTTGGAAATATACTGGGACAATACTGGGACTATACTTGGACTGTACTGGGACTGTGCTGGGACTGTGCTGGGACTATACTGGGACTATACTGGGACTATACTGGGACTATACTGGGACTGTACTGGGATTGTACTGTGACTGTGCTCGGACTATACTGGGACTAAACTGGGATTATACTTGGAAATATAATGGGACAATACTGGGACAATACTTGGACTGTACTGAGGACTGTACTGGGGCTATACTGGGACTGTACTTGGACTAAACTGGGACTATACTGGGACTATACTGGGACTATACTGGGATTATATTTGGACTATACTGGGACTATACTGGGACTGTACTGGGACAATACTTGGACTGTACTGGGATTTTACTGGGACTATACTGGGATTATATTTGGACTATACTGGGACAATACTTGAACTATACTGGGATTATATTTGGAAATATACTGGGACTATACTGGGACAATACTTGGACTGTACTGGGACTGTACTTGGACTGTACTGGGACAATACTTGGACTGTACTGGGACTGTACTTGGACTGTACTGGGACAATACTTGGACTGAACTGGGACTGTACTGGGACTATGGGACTGACCTGTGAACCTGACGGCTGTGATGGACGAGGAGTGTTCGTCTAAAGTCTGCACCAGGCTGTAGTCCGCTCCAGAATCTAAGACGTGGATCAGACGGTCTCGACTCGCAGAGGCCAGCAGCCGCAGACCTGGAGTTTACAGAAAACAGGACACATTTAGGGGAATCCCTAAAAGTTAGGACAGCTGTGACAAGTGTCTTTAGTGTCTCTGTTCAAAGATCTTTGTGATGCAGCTCTGTGTACAAGACCATCAGGGACAATATAGTTTATCTAAATTTCTTTCATCTTCAGGCGTTAAACCGTGGAGCAGCTCAGACACAGACAGAGACTGTTAAAACAAAGATTCGTGTTTCTTTTTCTCCTTTGTAGTAAAAGCTGAAGAAGACACAGTGTGTGTGAGTGTTTGTGTCGTCCTGGTGCTGTGCTTCAGAAATTGCTCTGAAAGTGTCCTAGACAGAGGCCTGTTTACGATGCTCTTTGTAAAATCCACTGTAAAGCGTCAAAAATAAGCTTTTATCTCACGTCTCAGCCTCACTTCTGACTTTATCTTGACCGTTTTAATAACCGCACAAACGTTACAGGTTAGACTTTCATTTCCTGGGTCTAAAGTTAGTGAACGTGTTTATGAGCATGAACTGACGAACTCTAGTCTGTAGCAACCTCTGACCTGTGTCCGGTTTAGAAAACTCCAAACAGAGGATCTCAGAGTCGTGAGCCTGAACGTTCAGGATCTCCTCCATCGACTCCAGGTCATGGATCCTACAGAAACAAAAAGATCCAATCAAACTGTGGAAAGTGTGACTGTAATGTTTGTTCTGTTGAACTGAAGCCTCTAAGTCGAATGGAACTGAACCTGTTCAGACAAGCGTCCAATCACAGACTAGCATTCAAACAACTTGCTTCTGGAGCTTCCACTGAATTATTATAATCATCAGGACAAGTGTGTGAGGTGGTCCCAGGTGTGTGTTTACCTGAGGGCCCCGAGGCGGTCCCCTGAGGCCAGGTGTTTTCCGTCGGGGCTGACCTTCAGTGTCCTGATCCCAGATCTGTTTGGCTCCGCCTCTGGCCCCGCCTTCTCCCCGTTTCCCACAGCAACAGGCTCAGTGTCCAATAGGAGCGAGAGGTTATCATCCACATACAGGATCTTCTGGAGGTCCTACAGAGAAAGACCAGACTGAACCAGGTCTAAACCAGGTCTGAACCAGGGCTAAACCAGTTCTAAACCAGGTCTTAACCAGGGCTTAACCAGGTCTGAACCAGGTATAAACCAATCTGAACCAGGTCTAAACCAGGTCTAAACCAGGTCTGAACCAGGGCTAAACCAGGGCTAAACCAGGTCTGAACCAGGGCTAAACCAGTTCTAAACCAGGTCTTAACCAGGGCTTAACCAGGTCTGAACCAGGTCTGAACCAGGTATAAACCAATCTGAACCAGGTCTAAACCAGGTCTGAACCAGGGCTAAACCAGGGCTAAACCAGGTCTGAACCAGGTTTGAACCAAGTCTAAACCAGCTCTGAACCAGGTCTGAACCAGGTCTGAACCAGGTCTGAACCAGGGCTAAACCAGGTCTAAACCAGGTCTGAACCAGGTCTGAACCAGGTCTGAACCAGGGCTAAACCAGGGCTAAACCAAGTCTGAACCAGGTCTAAACCAGGTCTGAACCAGGGCTAAACCAGGTCTAAACCAGGTCTAAACCAGGTCTAAACCAGGTCTGAACCAGGGCTAAACCAGGGCTTAACCAGGTCTGAACCAGGTCTGAACCAGGTCTGAACCAGGTCTGAACCAGGTCTGAACCAGGTCTGAACCAGGTCTAAACCAGGTCTGAACCAGGGCTAAACCAGGTCTAAACCAGGTCTGAACCAGGTCTAAACCAGGTCTGAACCAGGTCTGAACCAGGTCTGAACCAGGGCTTAACCAGGTCTGAACCAGGTTTGAACCAAGTCTAAACCAGGTCTAAACCAGGTCTGAACCAGGGCTAAACCAGGGCTAAACCAGGTTTGAACCAAGTCTAAACCAGCTCTGAACCAGGTCTGAACCAGGTCTGAACCAGGTCTGAACCAGGTCTGAACCAGGGCTAAACCAGGGCTAAACCAAGTCTGAACCAGGTCTAAACCAGGTCTGAACCAGGGCTAAACCAGGTCTAAACCAGGTCTAAACCAGGTCTAAACCAGGTCTGAACCAGGGCTAAACCAGGGCTTAACCAGGTCTGAACCAGGTCTGAACCAGGTCTGAACCAGGTCTAAACCAGGTCTGAACAAGGTCTGAACCAGGTCTAAACCAGGTCTGAACCAGGGCTAAACCAGGTCTAAACCAGGTCTGAACAAGGTCTAAACCAGGTCTGAACCAGGTCTGAACCAGGTCTGAACCAGGGCTTAACCAGGTCTGAACCAGGTTTGAACCAAGTCTAAACCAGGTCTAAACCAGGTCTGAACCAGGGCTAAACCAGGGCTAAACCAGGGCTAAACCAGGTCTGAACCAGGGCTAAACCAGGTCTAAACCAGGTCTGAACCAGGTCTAAACCAGGTCTGAACCAGGTCTAAACCAGGTCTAAACCAGGTCTAAACCAGGACTGAACCAGGTCTGAACCAGGTCTGAACCAGGTCTAAACCAGGTCTAAACCAGGTCTGAACCAGGTCTAAACCAGGTCTGAACCAGGGCTAAACCAGGTCTAAACCAGGTCTGAACCAGGTCTAAACCAGGTCTTAACCAGGTCTGAACCAGGTTTGAACCAAGTCTAAACCAGGTCTAAACCAGGTCTGAACCAGGGCTAAACCAGGGCTAAACCAGGGCTAAACCAGGTCTGAACCAGGGCTAAACCAGGTCTAAACCAGGTCTGAACCAGGTCTAAACCAGGTCTGAACCAGGTCTAAACCAGGTCTAAACCAGGTCTAAACCAGGTCTGAACCAGGGCTAAACCAGGGCTAAACCAGGGCTAAACCAGGGCTTAACCAGGTCTGAACCAGGGCTAAACCAGGTTTGAACCAAGTCTAAACCAGCTCTGAACCAGGTCTGAACCAGGTCTGAACCAGGTCTAAACCAGGTCTGAACCAGGGCTAAACCAGGGCTAAACCAGGTCTGAAACAGGGCTAAACCAGGTTTGAACCAAGTCTAAACCAGCTCTGAACCAGGTCTGAACCAGGTCTGAACCAGGTCTAAACCAGGTCTGAACCAGGGCTAAACCAGGGCTAAACCAGGTCTGAACCAAGTCTGAACCAGGTCTGAACCAGGTCTGAACCAGGTCTAAACCAGGTCTGAACCAGGTCTGAACCAGGTCTAAACCAGGTCTGAACCAGGTCTGAACCAGGTCTAAACCAAGTCTGAAGCAGGTCTAAACCAGGTCTGAACCAGGGCTAAACCAGGTCTAAACCAGGTCTGAACCAGGGCTAAACCAGGGCTTAACCAGGTCTGAACCAGGTCTGAACCAGGTCTGAACCAGGTCTGAACCAGGTCTAAACCAGGTCTGAACCAGGTCTGAACCAGGTCTAAACCAGGTCTGAACCAGGGCTAAACCAGGTCTAAACCAGATCTGAACCAGGTCTGAACCAGGTCTGAACCAGGTTTGAACCAGGGCTAAACCAGGGCTAAACCAGGCCTAAACCAGGGCTAAAACAGGTCTTAACCAGGACTAAGCCAAGACTAAATCAGGTCTAACCTAGACTTACGTGGCTGAGGAGGTTCTGCTGTCGTCCTCGTTGGTCCAGGTTCCAGATTCGGACTGTGTTGTCAGAGGAACAGGTCAGAAAAGACCCAGAGGGAAGTCTGGACTCAGAGCATGAGGTATCAGGGTAGACCTGGAAAAACAGAAACAGAGCCGGTTCAGGACCAGGACCTGGTCAAGACCAGGACCAGGACCTCTGGGAGTACAGACAGTAAAATCTGAAGTCTCACCTCCAGACCCCAGACACAGGACGAGTGGTACAGCGCCGAGTACAGCTTTCCAGCCTTCCTGGGGTCATGCTCGTGCACGTGCTGGACGTCCCAAACGTAGATGCTGTGGTCGCTGTAGACACAGGAGAGCCATCCGTTCACCGGGTCAAAGGTCACCGCCACTGTGTCAGGAAAACGACCTCCAGGACGAGAGCAGAACAGCTGACTGAGGAGAGAGGGGCATGTTGGGTAAAGACAGTAGTGAGGGGTGTGATGGGTAAAGACAGGTGAGAGGGGCGTGACGGGTAAAGACAGGAGAGAGGGGCGTGATGGGTAAAGACAGGTGAGAGAGGTGTGATGGGTAAAGACAGGTGAGAGGGGCGTGATGGGTAAAGATAGGAGAGAGGGGCGTGATGGGTAAAGACAGAAGAGAGGTGCGTGATGGGTAAAGACAGTAGTGAGGGGTGTGATGGGTAAAGACAGGTGAGAGGGGCGTGATGGGCAAAGACAGGTGAGAGGGGCGTGATGGGTAAAGACAGGTGAGAGGGGCGTGATGGGTAAAGACAGGTGAGAGAGGTGTGATGGGTAAAGACAGGTGAGAGGGGCGTGATGGGTAAAGACAGAAGAGAGGTGCGTGATGGGTAAAGACAGGTGAGAGGGGCGTGATGGGCAAAGACAGGTGAGAGGGGCGTGATGGGTAAAGATAGGAGAGAGGGGCGTGATGGGTAAAGACAGAAGAGAGGTGCGTGATGGGTAAAGACAGGTGAGAGGGGCGTGATGGGTAAAGACAGGTGAGAGAGGTGTGATGGGTAAAGACAGGAGAGAGAGGTGTGATGGGTAAAGACAGGAGAGAGGAGCGTGATCGGTAAAGACAGGTGAGAGGTGCGTGATGGGTAAAGACAGGTGAGAGAGGTGTGATGGGTAAAGACAGGAGAGAGAGGTGTGATGGGTAAAGACAGGAGAGAGGAGCGTGATCGGTAAAGACAGGAGAGAGGGGCGTGATGGGTAAAGACAGGAGAGAGGAGCGTGATGGGTAAAGACAGGTGAGAGGGGCGTGATGGATAAAGACAGGAGAGAGGGGCGTGATGGGTAAAGACAGGAGAGAGAGCGTGATGGGTAAAGACAGGTAAGAGGGGCGTGATGGGTAAAGACAGGAGAGAGGGGCGTGATGGGTAAAGACAGGAGAGAGAGCGTGATGGGTAAAGACAAGTGAGAGGAGCGTGATGGGTAAAGACAGGTGAGAGGGGCGTGATGGGTAAAGACAGGAGAGAGGGGCGTGATGGGTAAAGACAGGTGAGAGGGGCGTGATGGGTAAAGACAGGTGAGAGGGGCGTGATGGGTAAAGACAGGTGAGAGGGACGTGATGGGTAAAGACAGGTGAGAGGGGTGTGATGGGTAAAGACAGGTGAGAGGGTTGTGATGGGTAAAGACAGGTGAGAGAGGTGTGATGGGTAAAGACAGGAGAGAGGGTTGTGATGGGTAAAGACAGGTGAGAGAGGTGTGATGGGTAAAGACAGGTGAGAGGGGCGTGATGGGTAAAGACAGGTGAGAGGAGCGTGATGGGTAAAGACAGGAGAGAGGGTTGTGATGGGTAAAGACAGGTGAGAGGAGCGTGATGGGTAAAGACAGTAGTGAGGGGCGTGATGGGTAAAGACAGGTGAGAGGAGCGTGATGGGTAAAGACAGGTGAGAGGAGCGTGATGGGTAAAGACAAGTGAGAGGGGCGTGATGGGTAAAGACAGGTGAGAGGGGCGTGATGGGTAAAGACAGGTGAGAGGGGCGTGATGGGTAAAGACAGGTGAGAGGGGCGTGATGGGTAAAGACAGTAGTGAGGGGCGTGATGGGTAAAGACAGTAGTGAGGGGTGTGATGGGTAAAGACAGGTGAGAGGGGCGTGATGGGTAAAGACAGGTGAGAGGCGTGATGGGTAAAGACAGGTGAGAGAGGGGCGTGATGGGTAAAGACAGTAGTGAGGGGCGTGACGGGTAAAGACAGGTGAGAGGAGCGTGATGGGTAAAGACAGGTGAGAGGGGCGTGATGGGTAAAGACAGGTGAGAGGAGCGTGATGGGTAAAGACAGTAGTGAGGGGCGTGATGGGTAAAGACAGGTGAGAGAGGTGTGATGGGTAAAGACAGGTGAGAGAGGTGTGATGGGTAAAGACAGGTGAGAGAGGTGTGATGGGTAAAGACAGTAGAGAGGAGCGTGATGGGTAAAGACAGGTGAGAGGGGTGTGATGGGTAAAGACAGGTGAGAGGGGTGTGATGGGTAAAGACAGGTGAGAGGGGCGTGATGGGTAAAGACAGTAGTGAGGGCCGTGATGGGTAAAGACAGGTGAGAGGGGTGTGATGGGCAAAGACAGGTGAGAGGGGCGTGATGGGTAAAGACAGTAGTGAGGGGTGTGATGGGTAAAGACAGGTGAGAGGGGCGTGATGGGTAAAGACAGGTGAGAAGGGCGTGATGGGTAAAGACAGTAGTGAGGGGCGTGATGGGTAAAGACAGTAGTGAGGGGTGTGATGGGTAAAGACAGGTGAGAGGGGCGTGATGGGTAAAGACAGGTGAGAGGGGCGTGATGGGTAAAGACAGGTGAGAGGAGCGTGATGGGTAAAGACAGTAGTGAGGGGCGTGACGGGTAAAGACAGGTGAGAGGAGCGTGATGGGTAAAGACAGGTGAGAGGGGCGTGATGGGTAAAGACAGGTGAGAGGAGCGTGATGGGTAAAGACAGTAGTGAGGGGCGTGATGGGTAAAGACAGGTGAGAGAGGTGTGATGGGTAAAGACAGGTGAGAGAGGTGTGATGGGTAAAGACAGGTGAGAGAGGTGTGATGGGTAAAGACAGTAGAGAGGAGCGTGATGGGTAAAGACAGGTGAGAGGGGCGTGATGGGTAAAGACAGGAGAGAGGGGCGTGATGGGTAAAGACAGGTGAGAGGGGCGTGATGGGTAAAGACAGTAGTGAGGGGTGTGATGGGTAAAGACAGGAGAGAGGGGCGTGATGGGTAAAGACAGGAGAGAGGGGCGTGATGGGTAAAGACAGGTGAGAGGGGCGTGATGGGTAAAGACAGGTGGGAGGGGCGTGATGGGTAAAGACAGGTGAGAGGGGCGTGATGGGTAAAGACAGGAGAGAGGAGCGTGATGGGTAAAGACAGGTGAGAGGGGCGTGATGGGTAAAGACAGGAGAGAGGAGCGTGATGGGTAAAGACAGGTGAGAGGAGCGTGATGGGTAAAGACAGGAGAGAGAGGTGTGATGGGTAAAGACAGGAGAGAGGGGTGTGATGGGTAAAGACAGGTGAGAGGGGTGTGATGGGTAAAGACAGGAGAGAGGGGCGTGATAGGTAAAGACAGTAGAGAGGAGCGTGATGGGTAAAGACAGGAGAGAGGGGTGTGATGGGTAAAGACAGGAGAGAGAGGTGTGATGGGTAAAGACAGGCGAGAGAGGTGTGATGGGTAAAGACAGGAGAGAGGTGTGATGGGTAAAGACAGGTGAGAGAGGTGTGATGGGTAAAGACAGGAGAGAGGGGCGTGATGGGTAAAGACAGGAGAGAGGGGCGTGATGGGTAAAGACAGTAGAGAGGAGCGTGATGGGTAAAGACAGGAGAGAGAGCGTGATGGGTAAAGACAGTAGAGAGGAGCGTGATGGGTAAAGACAAGTGAGAGGGGCGTGATGGGTAAAGACAGGTGAGAGGGGCGTGATGGGTAAAGACAGGTGAGAGGGGCGTGATGGGTAAAGACAGGAGAGAGAGGTGTGATGGGTAAAGACAGGAGAGAGGGGCGTGATGGGTATAGACAGTAGAGAGGAGCGTGATGGGTAAAGACAGGAGAGAGGAGCGTGATGGGTAAAGACAGTAGAGAGGGGCGTGATGGGTATAGACAGTAGAGAGGAGCGTGATGGGTAAAGACAGGAGAGAGGAGCGTGATGGGTAAAGACAGTAGAGAGGAGCGTGATGGGTAAAGACAGGTGAGAGGAGCGTGATGGGTAAAGACAGGTGAGAGGAGCGTGATGGGTAAAGACAAGTGAGAGGGGCGTGATGGGTAAAGACAGTAGAGAGGAGCGTGATGGGTAAAGACAAGTGAGAGGGGCGTGATGGGTAAAGACAGGTGAGAGGAGCGTGATGGGTAAAGACAGGTGAGAGGAGCGTGATGGGTAAAGACAGGTGAGAGGAGCGTGATGGGTAAAGACAAGTGAGAGGGGCGTGATGGGTAAAGACAGGTGAGAGGAGCGTGATGGGTAAAGACAGGAGAGAGGTGCGTGATGGGTAAAGACAGGTGAGAGGAGCGTGATGGGTAAAGACAGGTGAGAGGAGCGTGATGGGTAAAGACAGGTGAGAGGAGCGTGATGGGTAAAGACAAGTGAGAGGGGCGTGATGGGTAAGATTGTTACATCTGACAGAGGACGGCTGGAACACTGGACTGATTAGAAAAGGTAGCTAACCCTTTGTGGAAGACATGAAGGTTTATTATGTTCTGTTTCGAGGCAGAACAAGCATGACTTCTGTTAAAGACACAGGGCTTCAGCTCCAGCTGTTGCTCACTGGAACTGGACACACACCGATGGATTCAGTTGCTATTTTTACCTTTTAACAATTTTAAATAAAAGGTAAAACCGTGACCTGTCTTTCATTAAACTGTTTCTATGGAGATCTGTTTGAGTCTGATCAGCTGATCTCTGTAAACATCTGACTGTAGACTCCGGTCATGTGACCCACTGTAGACTCCGGTCATGTGACCCACTTTAGACTCCGGTCATGTGACCCACTGTAGACTCCGGTCATGTGACCCACCGAGCCATTCAGCTATTTTTACAGAATTCAACAGTTTTTCTGCTCCGTCTTTCTTTCCTGGAAACTCAAACTTTTGACTCAAACTTATACTTAAGAAAAAACTGTTCAAATCCAAATAAATCCTGTTCAAATCCAACTAAATCCTGTTCAGTCCATTCTCAGTCTTTGGTGGACAGTGTTGGTCCTTCAGTCCTAAGTCGTGTCTGAGGCGGGTCTCAGGTCGTACCTGGGGCTGTTGATCTGGGCCACGTCGGTCCCGAGGCTGTGGGGGCGGGGCAGGGTGCAGAGGAATTGCAGGTCGCTGGGACTGAAGGCTCGGACGGTTCCATCGGAGCAGCCGCAGAAGATGAACTCCTCGGTGACGCACAGACACGTGGCCTGGCTCGCCTACAGATGACAAAGACCGGGTTAGGACCGTCCTGAACCGGGCCCACGAGGTCAGAGACGGGTCTGGGACAGAACACTGAGGGTGAACAGGCTGTGGCAGCAAAACGTGATCCATGAAGCAACCAGAATCATGAACAAGCATTAAACCAGACTTTAATCTCCTCCATCAGTTTCTGAAAAATGAAGAGTGGAGTTCTTTCAAAAGCGGACAGCACAGCTGTGGTTAAACCGTTCTCTTGAACAAGTTCAAACTAAACCTTCTTGCGTCTGAAACACAAATGAAAGTAAAAAGCTGAATCTGATGTTTATGATTAATGACAGCGGTGTTCGGTGAAAGAGACAAGAAGTCAGTCGCTTCAACCAATCAGAGTGTTTGGTCTGTTGGAGACATCAACAGCAATCTAACGAGATGAGAGGCTGAAGAGACTGAGTCTGGCCAAAGACTTACTGAAGACGAGTCCAGGAGACACACCCAGGAGACACCCAGGAGACACACCCAGGAGACACCCAGGAGACACACCCAGGAGACACACAGGAGACACACCCAGGAGACACCCAGGAGACACACAGGAGACACACCCAGGAGACACCCAGGAGACACACAGGAGACACACCCAGGAGACACACCCAGGAGACACACCCAGGAGACACACCCAGGAGAAACCCAGGAGACACCCAGGAGACAAACCCAGGAGACACCCAGGAGACACACCCAGGAGACACACCCAGGAAAAACACACAGGAGACACACCCAGGAGACACACACCCAGGAGACACACACACAGGAGACACACCCAGGAGACACACACACAGGAGACACACCCAGGAGACACACACAGGAGACACACCCAGGAGACACACCCAGGAGACACCCAGGAGACACACCCAGGAGACACACACACAGGAGACACACCCAGGAGACACACCCAGGAGACACCCAGGAGACACACCCAGGAGACACACCCAGGAGACACACAGGAGACACACCCAGGAGACACACACACAGGAGACACACCCAGGAGACACACCCAGGAGACACCCAGGAGACACACCCAGGAGACACACCCAGGAGACACACAGGAGACACACCCAGGAGACACACACACAGGAGACACACCCAGGAGACACACAGGAGACACACCCAGGAGACACACACACAGGAGACACACCCAGGAGACACACCCAGGAGACACACACACAGGAGACACCCAGGAGACACACACACAGGAGACACACCCAGGAGACACACACACAGGAGACACACAGGAGACACACCCAGGAGACACCCAGGAGACACACAGGAGACACACCCAGGAGACACACCCAGGAGACACACAGGAGACACACAGGAGACACACCCAGGAGACACCCAGGAGACACACAGGAGACACACCCAGGAGACACCCAGGAGACACACAGGAGACACACCCAGGAGACACACCCAGGAGACACACAGGAGACACACCCAGGAGACACACCCAGGAGACACACAGGAGACACACCCAGGAGACACCCAGGAGACACACAGGAGACACACCCAGGAGACACCCAGGAGACACACAGGAGACACACCCAGGAGACACACCCAGGAAAAACACACAGGAGACACACCCAGGAGACACACACACAGGAGACACCCAGGAGACACACCCAGGAGACACACAGGAGACACACCCAGGAGACACACAGGAGACACACCCAGGAGACACACAGGAGACACACCCAGGAGACACCCAGGAGACACACAGGAGACACACCCAGGAGACACACCCAGGAAAAACACACAGGAGACACACCCAGGAGACACACACACAGGAGACACCCAGGAGACACACCCAGGAGACACACAGGAGACACACCCAGGAGACACACAGGAGACACACCCAGGAGACACCCAGGAGACACACAGGAGACACACCCAGGAGACACACCCAGGAGACACACCCAGGAGACACACCCAGGAGACACCCAGGAGACACCCAGGAGACACACCCAGGAGACACCCAGGAGACACACCCAGGAAAAACACACAGGAGACACACCCAGGAGACACACACACAGGAGACACCCAGGAGACACACCCAGGAGACACACACACAGGAGACACACCCAGGAGACACACACAGGAGACACACCCAGGAGACACACCCAGGAGACACCCAGGAGACACACCCAGGAGACACACACACAGGAGACACACCCAGGAGACACACCCAGGAGACACCCAGGAGACACACCCAGGAGACACACCCAGGAGACACACAGGAGACACACCCAGGAGACACACACACAGGAGACACACCCAGGAGACACACCCAGGAGACACCCAGGAGACACACCCAGGAGACACACCCAGGAGACACACAGGAGACACACCCAGGAGACACACACACAGGAGACACACCCAGGAGACACACCCAGGAGACACACACACAGGAGACACCCAGGAGACACACACACAGGAGACACACCCAGGAGACACACACACAGGAGACACACCCAGGAGACACACCCAGGAGACACACAGGAGACACACCCAGGAGACACACACACAGGAGACACACCCAGGAGACACACCCAGGAGACACCCCCAGGAGACACACCCCCAGGAGACACCCCCAGGAGACACACCCAGGAGACACACCCAAGAGACACACCCAAGAGACACACAGGAGACACACCCAGGAGACACCCCCAGGAGACACACCCAGGAGACACACACACAGGAGACACACCCAGGAGACACCCAGGAGACACACCCAGGAGACACCCCCAGGAGACACACCCAGGAGACACACACACAGGAGACACACCCAGGAGACACCCAGGAGACACACCCAGGAGACACCCAGGAGACACACCCAGGAGACACACAGGAGACACACCCAGGAGACACAACAAGGAGACACCCAGGAGACACACCCAGGAGACACACCCAGGAGACACACACAGGAGACACACCCAGGAGACACACACAGGAGACACACCCAGGAGACACACACAGGAGACACACCAGGAGACACACACAGGAGACACACCCAGGAGACACACACAGGAGAGACACCCAGGAGACACACACAGGAGACACACCCAAGAGACACACAGGAGACACACCCAGGAGACACACACAGGAGACACACAGGAGACACACAGGAGACACACACAGGAGATACACACAGGAGACACACCCTAGAGACACACAGGAGACACACCCAGGAGACACACACAGGAGATACACACAGGAGACACACCCAGGAAACAGACACAGGAGACACACAGGAGACACACAGGAGACACACACAGGAGACACACACAGGAGAAAAACCCAGGAGACACACACAGGAGACAAACCCAGGAGACCCACACAGGAGACACACACAGGAGACACACACAGGAGACACCCAGGAGACACACCCAGGAGACACACCCAGGAGACACACACAGAAGACACACACAGGAGACACACACGAGACACACACAGGAGACACACAGGAGACACACACAGGAGACACACACAGGAGACACACACAGGATACACACAGGAGACACACACAGGAGACACACACAGGAGACACACAGGAGACACACACACAGGAGACACACAGGAGACACACACACAGGAGACACACAGGAGACACACAGGAGACACACACACAGGAGACACACAGGAGACACACACAGGAGACACCCAGGAGACACACAGGAGACACACACAGGAGACAGACACACACAGGAGACACACACAGGAGACAGACACACACAGGAGACACACACAGGAGACACACAGGAGACACCCAGGAGACACACCCAGGAGACACACACAGGAGACACACACAGGAGACACACCCAGGAGACACACACAGGAGACACACCCAGGAGACACACACAGGAGAGACACCCAGGAGACACACACAGGAGACACACACAGGAGACAAACAGGAGACACACCCAGGAGACACACACAGGAGACACACACAGGAGACACACCCAGGAGAGACACCCAGGAGACACACACAGGAGACACACACAGGAGACACACAGGAGACACACCCAGGAGACACACCCAGGAGACACACACAGGAGACACACAGGAGACACACACAGGAGACACACCCAGGAGACACACCCAGGAGACACACACAGGAGACACACACAGGAGACACACAGGAAACAGACACAGGAGATACACACAGGAGACACACAGGAGACACACCCAGGAGACACACCCAGGAGACACACACAGGAGACAAACCCAGGAGACACACACAGGAGACACACACAGGAGACACACCCAGGAGACACACCCAGGAGACACCCAGGAGACACACCCAGGAGACACACCCAGGAGACACCCAGGAGACACACCCAGGAGACACACACAGAAGACACACACAGGAGACACACACGAGACACACACAGGAGACACACAGGAGACACACACAGGAGACACACAGGAGACACACCCAGGAGACACACCCAGGAGACACACAGGAGACACACACAGGAGACACACACAGGAGACACACACAGGAGACACACAGGAGACACACACAGGAGACACACAGGAGACACACAGGAGACACACACACAGGAGACACACAGGAGACACACACAGGAGACACACAGGAGACACACACAGGAGACACACAGGAGACACACACAGGAGACACACACAGGAGACACACAGGAGACACACACAGGAGACACACACAGGAGACACACAGGAGACACACACAGGAGACACACACACAGGAGACACACAGGAGACACACACAGGAGACACCCAGGAGACACACAGGAGACACACACAGGAGACACACCCAGGAGACACACAGGAGACACACCCAGGAGACACCCAGGAGACACACACAGGAGACAGACACACACAGTAGACACACAGGAGACACACAGTAGACACACACAGGAGACACACAGGAGACACACACAGGAGACACACACAGGAGACACACCCAGGAGACACACACAGGAGACACACACAGGAGACACACCCAGGAGACACACCCAGGAGACACAAAAAGGAGACACACACAGGAGACACACAGGAGACACACCCAGGAGACACACACAGGAGACACACCCAAGAGACACACAGGAGACACACCCAGGAGACACACACAGGAGACACACACAGGAGACACACACAGGAGACACACAGGAAACAGACACAGGAGACACACAGGAGACACCCAGGAGACACACACAGGAGACACACCCAGGAGACACACCCAGGAGACACACCCAGGAGACACACACAGGAGACAAACCCAGGAGACACACACAGGAGACACACACAGGAGACACCCAGGAGACACACCCAGGAGACACACCCAGGAGACACCCAGGAGACACACCCAGGAGACACACCCAGGAGACACACACAGGAGACACACACAGGAGACACACACGAGACACACAGGAGACACACACAGGAGACACACAGGAGACACACACAGGAGACACACACAGGAGACACACACAGGAGACACACAGGAGACACACACAGGACACACACAGGAAACACACACAGGAGACACACACAGGAGACACACACAGGAGACACACACAGGAGACACACACAGGAGACACCCAGGAGACACACAGGAGACACACACAGGAGACACACAGGAGACACACCCAGGAGACACACACAGGAGACACACACACAGGAGACACACACAGGAGACACACACACAGGAGACACACACAGGAGACACACAGGAGACACACACAGGAGACACACAGGAAACACACACAGGAGACACACAGGAGACACACAGGAGACACACACAGGAGACACACACAGGAGACACACACACAGGAGACACACACAGGAGACACACAGTAAACACACACAGGAGACACACAGGAGACACACACAGGAGACACACACAGGAGACACACACAGGAGACACACAGGAAACACACACAGGAGACACACACAGGAGACACACACAGGAGACACACACGAGACACACACAGGAGACACACACAGGAGACACACAGGAAACACACACAGGAGACACACAGGAGACACACACAGGAGACACACACAGGAGACACACACGAGACACACACGAGACACACACAGGAGACACACACAGGAGACACACACAGGAGACACACACACAGGAGACACACACAGGAGACACACCCAGGAGACACCCAGGAGACACACAGGAGACACACACAGGAGACACCCAGGAGACACACACAGGAGACACACCCAGGAGACACACACTAGACACACACACAGGAGACACACACACAGGAGACACACAGGAGACACACACAGGAGACACACACAGGAGACACACACAGGAGACACACAGGAGACACCCAGGAGACACACACACAGGAGACACACCCAGGAGACACCCAGGAGACACACACAGGAGACACACACAGGAGACACACACACAGGAGACACCCAGGAGACACACCCAGGAGACACACACAGGAGACACACACAGGAGACACACACGAGACACACAGGAGACACACACAGGAGACACACAGGAGACACACAGGAGACACACACAGGAGACACACACAGGAGACACACACAGGAGACACACAGGAGACACACACAGGAGACACACAGGAAACACACACAGGAGACACACAGGAGACACACACAGGAGACACACACAGGAGACACACACGAGACACACACAGGAGACACACACAGGAGACACACACAGGAGACACACACACAGGAGACACACACAGGAGACACACCCAGGAGACACCCAGGAGACACACAGGAGACACACCCAGGAGACACACAGGAGACACACCCAGGAGACACACAGGAGACACACACAGGAGACACACACAGTAGACACACACAGGAGACACACACAGGAGACACACAGGAGACACACAGGAGACACACAGGAGACACACAGGAGACACACAGGAGACACACACAGGAGACACACACACAGGAGACACACACAGGAGACACACAGTAAACACACACAGGAGACACACAGGAAACACACACAGGAGACACACACAGGAGACACACACAGGAGACACACACGAGACACACACAGGAGACACACACAGGAGACACACAGGAGACACACACAGGAGACACACACAGGAGACACACACGAGACACACACAGGAAACACACACAGGAGACACACACAGGAGACACACACACAGGAGACACACACAGGAGACACACCCAGGAGACACCCAGGAGACACACAGGAGACACACACAGGAGACACCCAGGAGACACACCCAGGAGACACACACGAGACACACACACAGGAGACACACACACAGGAGACACACAGGAGACACACACAGGAGACACACACAGGAGACACACACAGGAGACACACAGGAGACACCCAGGAGACACACACACAGGAGACACACCCAGGAGACACCCAGGAGACACACACAGGAGACACACACACAGGAGACACACACACAGGAGACACCCAGGAGACACACCCAGGAGACACACACAGGAGACACACCCAGGAGACACCCAGGAGACAAACACAGGAGACACACACACAGGAGACACACCCAGGAGACACACCCAGGAGACACACAGGAGACACACACAGGAGACACACACAGGAGACACACAGGAGACACACACAGGAGACACACCCAGGAGACACACACAGGAGACACACAGGAGACACACACAGGAGACACACAGGAGACACCCAGGAGACACCCAGGAGACACACACACAGGAGACACACACAGGAGACACACACACAGGAGACACACACAGGACAAACACAGGAGACACACACAGGAGACACACAGGAGACACACAGGAGACACACAGGAGACACACACAGGAGACACACACACAGGAGACACACAGGAGACACACACAGGAGACACACACAGGAGACACACAGGAGACACACACACAGGAGACACACACAGGACAAACACAGGAGACACACAGGAGACACACACAGGAGACACACACACAGGAGACACACAGGAGACACACACAGGAGACACACAGGAGACACACAGGAGACACACACACAGGAGACACACAGGAGACACACACAGGACAAACACAGGAGACACACACAGGAGACACACAGGAGACACACAGGAGACACACACAGGAGACACACAGGAGACACACACACAGGAGACACACACAGGAGACACACACAGGAGACACACACAGGACAAACACAGGAGACACACACAGGAGACACACAGGAGACACACAGGAGACACACAGGAGACACCCAGGAGACACACACACAGGAGACACACACAGGAGACACACACAGGAGACACCCAGGAGACACACACCCAGGAGACACACACACAGGAGACACACACCCAGGAGACACACACCCAGGAGACACACACAGGAGACACACACACAGGAGACACACACACAGGAGACACACACAGGAGACACACACAGGAGACACACACAGGAGACACACAGGAAACACACACAGGAGACACACACAGGAGACACACACAGGAGACACACACGAGACACACACAGGAGACACACACAGGAGACACACAGGAAACACACACAGGAGACACACAGGAGACACACACAGGAGACACACACAGGAGACACACACAGGAGACACACACACAGGAGACACACACAG
The DNA here is from genome assembly GCA_024349245.1 of Neodontobutis hainanensis. Lineage (NCBI taxonomy): Eukaryota > Metazoa > Chordata > Actinopteri > Gobiiformes > Odontobutidae > Neodontobutis > Neodontobutis hainanensis. The sequence continues at coordinate 331,317 of JALDNG010000146.1, read as the reverse complement.
GAGACACACACAGGAGACACACACAGGAGACACACACAGGAGACACACACAGGAGACACACAGGAGACACACAGACACACAGGAGACACACAGGAGACACACACACAGGAGACACACACACACCAGGAGACACACAGGAGACACACAGGAGACACACACAGGAGACACCCAGGAGACACACACAGGAGACACACCCAGGAGACACACACGAGACACACACACAGGAGACACACACACAGGAGACACACAGGAGACACACACAGGAGACACACACAGGAGACACACACAGGAGACACACAGGAGACACCCAGGAGACACACACACAGGAGACACACCCAGGAGACACCCAGGAGACACACACAGGAGACACACACAGGAGACACACACACAGGAGACACCCAGGAGACACACCCAGGAGACACACACAGGAGACACACACAGGAGACACACACAGGAGACACACAGGAAACAGACACAGGAGACACACAGGAGACACCCAGGAGACACACACAGGAGACACACCCAGGAGACACACCCAGGAGACACACACAGGAGACAAACCCAGGAGACACACACAGGAGACACACACAGGAGACACCCAGGAGACACACCCAGGAGACACACCCAGGAGACACCCAGGAGACACACCCAGGAGACACACCCAGGAGACACACACAGGAGACACACACGAGACACACAGGAGACACACACAGGAGACACACAGGAGACACACACAGGAGACACACACAGGAGACACACAGGAGACACACACAGGAGACACACAGGAGACACACACAGGAGACACACACAGGAGACACACACGAGACACACACAGGAGACACACACAGGAGACACACACAGGAGACACACACACAGGAGACACACACAGGAGACACACCCAGGAGACACCCAGGAGACACACAGGAGACACACACAGGAGACACACAGGAGACACACCCAGGAGACACACACAGGGGACACACACAGGAGACACACCCAGGAGACACACACACAGGAGACACACACAGTAGACACACACAGGAGACACACACACAGGAGACACACACAGGAGACACACAGGAGACACACACAGGAGACACACAGGAAACACACACAGGAGACACACAGGAGACACACAGGAGACACACACAGGAGACACACACACAGGAGACACACACAGGAGACACACAGTAAACACACACAGGAGACACACACAGGAGACACACAGGAAACACACACAGGAGACACACACAGGAGACACACACAGGAGACACACACGAGACACACACAGGAGACACACACAGGAGACACACAGGAGACACACACAGGAGACACACACAGGAGACACACACGAGACACACACAGGAAACACACACAGGAGACACACACAGGAGACACACACAGGAGACACACACGAGACACACACAGGAGACACACACAGGAGACACACAGGAGACACACACAGGAGACACACACAGGAGACACACACGAGACACACACAGGAGACACACACACAGGAGACACACACAGGAGACACACCCAGGAGACACCCAGGAGACACACAGGAGACACACACAGGAGACACCCAGGAGACACACCCAGGAGACACACACGAGACACACACACAGGAGACACACACACAGGAGACACACACAGGAGGAGACACACACAGGAGACACACACAGGAGACAGGAGACACAGGAGAGACACACAGGAGAACACCCAGACACAGGAGACACACAGGAGACACACACAGGAGACACACAGGAGACACCCAGGAGACACACCCAGGAGACACACACAGGAGACACACACAGGAGACACACACACAGGAGACACACACAGGAGACACACAGGAGACACACACAGGAGACACACAGGAGACACACAGGAGACACACAGGAGACACACACAGGAGACACACACAGGAGACACACAGGAGACACACACAGGAGACACACACAGGAGACACACAGGAGACACACAGGAGACACACAGGACACACACAGGAGACACACAGGAGACACACAGGAGACACACAGGAGACACACACACAGGAGACACACAGGAGACACACAGGAGACACACACAGGAGACACACAGGAGACACACACAGGAGACACACAGGAGACACACAGGAGACACACACACAGGAGACACACAGGAGACACACACAGGAGACACACAGGAGACACACAGGAGACACACACAGGAGACACACAGGAGACACACACACACAGGAGACACACACAGGAGACACACACAGGAGACACACAGGAGACACACACACAGGAGACACACAGGAGACACACACAGGAGACACACAGGAGACACACAGGAGACACACACAGGAGACACACAGGAGACACACACACAGGAGACACACACACAGGAGACACACACAGGAGACACACAGGAGACACACACAGGAGACACACACAGGAGACACACAGGAGACACACACAGGAGACACACACAGGAGACACACACACAGGAGACACACACAGGAGACACACAGGAGACACACACAGGAGACACACACAGGAGACACACAGGAGACACACAGGAGACACACAGGAGACACACACAGGAGACACACACAGGAGACACACACACAGGAGACACACACAGGAGACACACACACAGGAGACACACACAGGAGACACACACAGGAGACACACCCAGGAGACACACCAGGAGACACACAGGAGACACACACACAGGAGACACACACAGGAGACACACAGGAGACACACACAGGAGACACACACAGGAGACACACACAGGAGACACACAGACACACACAGGAGACACACACAGGAGACACACACAGGAGACACACAGGAGACACACACAGGAGACACACACACAGGAGACACACACACAGGAGACACACACAGGAGACACACAGGAGACACACAGGAGACACACACAGGAGACACACACAGGAGACACACACAGGAGACACACAGGAGACACACACAGGAGACACACACACAGGAGACACACACAGGAGACACACACAGGAGACACACACAGGAGACACACAGGAGACACACAGGAGACACACACAGGAGACACACACAGGAGACACACACAGGAGACACACAGGAGACACACAGGAGACACACAGGAGACACACACAGGAGACACACAGGAGACACACAGGAGACACACAGGAGACACACACAGGAGACACACAGGAGACACACACAGGAGACACACACAGGAGACACACACAGGAGACACACACACAGGAGACACACAGGAGACACACAGGAGACACACAGGAGACACACACAGGAGACACACACACAGGAGACACACAGGAGACACACAGGAGACACACACAGGAGACACACACAGCAGACACACACAGCAGACACACACAGGAGACACACACAGGAGACACACAGGAGACACACAGGAGACACACACAGGAGACACACACACAGGAGACACACAGGAGACACACAGGAGACACACACAGGAGACACACACACAGGAGACACACACAGGAGACACACAGGAGACACACAGGAGACACACAGGAGACACACACAGGAGACACACAGGAGACACACACAGGAGACACACAGGAGACACACAGGAGACACACACAGGAGACACACAGGAGACACACAGGAGACACACACAGGAGACACACAGGAGACACACAGGAGACACACAGGAGACACACACAGGAGACACACAGGAGACACACACAGGAGACACACAGGAGACACACAGGAGACACACAGGAGACACACAGGAGACACACAGGAGACACACAGGAGACACACAGGAGACACCCAGGAGACACATACACAGGAGACACACACAGGAGACACACAGGAGACACACAGGAGACACACACAGGAGACACACAGTAGACACACACAGGAGACACACACAGGAGACACACACAGGAGACACACACAGGAGACACACAGGAGACACACAGGAGACACACACAGGAGACACACACAGGAGACACACAGGAGACACACAGGAGACACACAGGAGACACACACAGGAGACACACAGGAGACACACACAGGAGACACACAGGAGACACACAGGAGACACACAGGAGACACACAGGAGACACACACAGGAGACACACACAGGAGACACACAGGAGACACACAGGAGACACACAGGAGACACACAGGAGACACACACAGGAGACACACAGGAGACACACACAGGAGACACACACAGGAGACACACACACACACACAGTAGACACACACAGGAGACACACAGGAGACACACAGGAGACACACACAGGAGACACACAGGAGACACACACAGGAGACACAGACAGGAGACACACACAGGAGACACACAGGAGACACACAGGAGACACACAGGAGACACACACAGGAGACACACACAGGAGACACACAGGAGACACACAGGAGACACACACAGGAGACACACAGGAGACACACACAGGAGACACACAGGAGACACACAGGAGACACACAGGAGACACACACAGGAGACACACAGGAGACACACACAGGAGACACACAGGAGACACACACACACACACAGTAGACACACACAGGAGACACACACAGGAGACACCCACAGGAGACACACAGGAGACACACAGGAGACACACACACAGGAGACACACAGGAGACACACACAGGAGACACACACAGGAGACACACACAGGAGACACACAGGAGACACACACACAGGAGACACACACACAGGAGACACACAGGAGACACACACAGGAGACACACAGGAGACACACACACAGGAGACACACAGGAGACACACACAGGAGACACACACAGGAGACACACTGGAGACACACACAGGAGACACACACAGGAGACACACACAGGAGACACACACAGGAGACACACAGGAGACACACCCAGGAGACACACACAGGAGACAAACAGGAGACACACACAGGAGACACACACAGGAGACACACAGGAGACACACAGGAGACACACAGGAGACACACACACAGGAGACACACACACAGGAGACACACACAGGAGACACACAGGAGACACACAGGAGACACACACACAGGAGACACACTGGAGACACACACAGGAGACACACACAGGAGACACACACACAGGAGACACACACAGGAGACACACACAGGAGACACACAGGAGACACACACAGGAGACACACACAGGAGACACACACAGGAGACACACAGGAGACACACAGGAGACACACACAGGAGACACACACAGGAGACACACAGGAGACACACAGGAGACACACACAGGAGACACACAGGAGACACACAGGAGACACACACAGGAGACACACACAGGAGACACACACAGGAGACACACAGGAGACACACACAGGAGACACACACAGGAGACACACACAGGAGACACACAGGAGACACACAGGAGACACACACAGGAGACACACACAGGAGACACACAGGAGACACACACAGGAGACACACACAGGAGACACACAGGAGACACACAGGAGACACACACAGGAGACACACACAGGAGACACACACAGGAGACACACAGGAGACACACACAGGAGACACACACAGGAGACACACAGGAGACACACACAGGAGACACACACAGGAGACACACAGGAGACACACACAGGAGACACACACAGGAGACACACACAGGAGACACACACAGGAGACACACAGGAGACACACAGGAGACACACACAGGAGACACACACAGGAGACACACAGGAGACACACACAGGAGACACACACACAGGAGACACACACAGGAGACACACAGGAGACACACACACAGGAGACACACTGGAGACACACACAGGAGACACACACAGGAGACACACACACAGGAGACACACACAGGAGACACACACAGGAGACACACAGGAGACACACACAGGAGACACACACAGGAGACACACAGGAGACACACAGGAGACACACACAGGAGACACACACAGGAGACACACAGGAGACACACAGGAGACACACACAGGAGACACACACAGGAGACACACACAGGAGACACACAGGAGACACACACAGGAGACACACAGGAGACACACACAGGAGACACACACAGGAGACACACATCACTTTAAACACTCTGCTCTCAGGAAACCTGCCACACTGATATTGTGTTCTTTGGGTTTGGTTTGTTACACCTGGCAGTTCAAAGGTAACTTTAACAGAGCAGCTTCTAGTCTAAGTTTAGACCGGGTTTAGGACCAGATTTAAAATGAAAATATCTTCAGCAAAAAGTGAGCAATATATGGTATGTGCTCTAATCTGGACCAGGTTAACCTGGCAAGACTCCTCGCTGTAAGAGCAAGAGCAAGACTGAAGAGGCGAATAAACTCAGCGGTCCTGCGCCATCTTGACTTTTTGAACAAAGGACTTGGACCTAAGTCCGACCCAAGACAAGACTCCAACAGCTCCGATGTGACCGGTCGGTACGAAACAGCTCTGAGGAATGGACTGAGGACTGAGTTCCTGTAGAATATACAGCTCACGTCAGGCTGTCCCTGTCTCGGTTCCTGTCCTTGTCCCTGTCCTGGTCCCTGTCCTAGTCCTATTCCCTGTCCCAGTCCCGGTCCCTGTCCGGACTCACCCGCAGCTCGACCCACTTGTCCAGCAGCCGTCGGTCGTTGAACTCACAGAGGAGTCCAGACAAAGTGATGCAGAAGGTGGAGCTGCTCTGTTTCCCTCGACCACAGGCCACGTCACTGAAACAGTTGGTCCTGAGCTGCCCCAGGAGTCCGGAGCGGCCCAGGAGCGGGACCGTGGCGTTCACCTGAGCGGGAATAAGAGCGAGGTAAAACCTTCTGTAGAGGCTCATGTGACGAGGCAGGGCGGGCTGTACCTTGTTGGTCTTGGCGTGGTCCAGGTACCAGAACTTGACGTGTCGGTTTCCAGCTGTGACAAAGTACGAGCTGTCGGCCGAGAACGACACGGCCGACACTTTACTCGAGACTTTGTTTGCCGCCACCACCACGTTTTTCTGAAACACACAGAAACACACATGCTTCAAAAACACCATCTTAAACTTTTTTTTATTAATCCACAATGAAAACTGATTTTTTTTTTCAACCAACAATTACTGATAAAATCCATTTTTCTCGGCTTTGTTAAAAAAATTAGAAGAAGATTTCAACAACAAAAAAATGCTAAACCTAATATTACTTCAGGAAACAGAATAAATCAACCAGTTTCTGTTAACAGCTGGTTAAATGGTTACCTTCCAGTTCCAGACGTTGACCATCATGTCGTGCTGGTAGCCCACGCTGACAATGTACTTTCCGTTCGGAGAAAAGGCGACGCAGGCCACTCCGTATTTGTGTTCCTGCAGCTCAGCGATCTGAGCGCGCTCCGAGACGTCCCAGAGCCGCACGGCCGGCATGTGTCCGCTCTGACGAGAACATACATGACGACAAATCAGACAAATGTAGGATAAATACAGCCAGAGACGTCCCAGACTCTGAGAGGACACTGCCCACACATTAATAATGGTCTGGCACCGACCTCTCCAGTGACCACATATTTCCCGTCGGGAGAAAAGGCCAGAGTCGTGATGGCTTTCCTGAAAAATAAAACACAAATATTACTTCAGCAGTGATCTGAACATCTATGAGTCAAACTGAGGCCTAAGAATCATGGGAAATGTAGGTCAGACAGAGGTTACAGATGTTGTGTTAATGAGTTAACATGATTTATTATTGTAAAAAAAATAAAGAGCCAACAATTATAAAAATATTTCTTTCTGCACTTTTTGCTAAAATTAACAAATTAAGTTTTGATGGAGAAGCTTTTGCTGAAGATTATTACAACAAACACATTTGTCCACATCTCGTAGAAACACACGTGTTTTCTCTTGCTTTAGTTCTACTTGAGTTTAGGGCCACTTTCTCCAAACGTCTTTACACATTCATCTCAGAAATAATAATACAATTATATTTAATAATATTATATTATACATTATATTTAATAAATCAACTTTACCTGGAGCTGTTGAAGATGTGCTGCTGCCTGTTTTTACGAGGATTCAGAAGAACCACCACACACCTGCAGAACCAGGTCAGAACCAGGTCAGGACCAGGTCAGAACCAGGTCAGAACCAGGTCAGAACCAGGTCAGGACCAGGTCAGAACCAGGTCAGAACCAGGTCAGAACCCGGGTCAGAACCAGGTCAGAACAGGGTCAGAACAGGGTCAGGACCAGGTCAGAACCAGGTCAGAACCAGGTCAGAACCCGGGTCAGAACCAGGTCAGAACAGGGTCAGGACCAGGTCAGAACCAGGTCAGAACCCGGGTCAGAACCCGGGTCAGAACCAGGTCAGGACCAGGTCAGAACCAGGTCAGAACCAGGTCAGAACCAGGTCAGGACCAGGTCAGAACAGGGTCAGGACCAGGTCAGAACAGGGTCAGAACCAGGTCAGGACCAGGTCAGAACCAGGTCAGAACCAGGTCAGAACCAGGTCAGGACCAGGTCAGAACCAGGTCAGAACCGGGTCAGAACAGGGTCAGAACCGGGTCAGACCAGGGTCAGGACCAGGTCTAAAACAGGGTCAGAACAGGGTCAGAACAGGGTCAGAACAGGGTCAGGACCAGGTCAGAACAGGGTCAGAACAGGGTCAGGACCAGGACCAGGTCAGAACCAGGTCAGAACCAGGTCAGAACCAGGTCAGGACCAGGTCAGAACCGGGTCAGAACAGGGTCAGGACCAGGTCAGAACAGGGTCAGAAACAGGTCAGAACCAGGTCAGAACCGGGTCAGAACCAGGTCAGGACCAGGTCAGAACCAGGTCAGAACCGGGTCAGAACAGGGTCAGAACAGGGTCAGAACCAGGTCAGAACCGGGTCAGAACAGGGTCAGGACCAGGTCAGAACAGGGTCAGAACCAGGTCAGGACCAGGTCAGAACCAGGTCAGAACCGGGTCAGAACAGGGTCAGGACCAGGTCAGAACAGGGTCAGAACCAGGTCAGAACCAGGTCAGGACCAGGTCAGAACCAGGTCAGAACCGGGTCAGAACAGGGTCAGAACCGGGTCAGACCAGGGTCAGGACCAGGTCTAAAACAGGGTCAGAACAGGGTCAGAACAGGGTCAGGACCAGGTCGGAACAGGGTCAGAACAGGGTCAGGACCAGAACCAGGACCAGAACCAGGTCAGAACCAGGTCAGGACCAGGTCAGAACCAGGTCAGAACAGGGTCAGACCAAGGTCAGGACCAGGTCTAAAACAGGGTCAGAACAGGGTCAGAACAGGGTCAGAACATGGTCAGGACCAGGTCAGGACCAGGACCAGGTCAGGACCAGGACAGGACCAGGACCAGGTCAGGACCAGGTCAGAACAGGGTCAGAACCAGGTCAGGACAGGGTCAGAACAGGGTCAGAACAGGGTCAGGACCAGGTCAGAACCAGGTCAGGACCAGAACCAGGACCAGAACCAGGTCTGAACAGGGTCAGAACAGGGTCAGGACCAGGTCAGAACCAGGTCAGAACAGGGTCAGGACCAGAACCAGGACCAGAACCAGGTCAGAACCAGGTCAGAACCAGTTCAGAACCAGTTCAGAACCAGGTCAGAACAGGGTCAGGACCAGAACCAGGACCAGAACCAGGTGAGAACCAGTTCAGACCGGGTCAGGACCAGGTCAGGACAAGAACCAGGGTCAGAACAGGGTCAGGACCAGGTCAGAACCAGGTCAGAACAGGGTCAGGACCAGAACCAGGACCAGAACCAGGTCAGAACCAGGTCAGAACCAGTTCAGAACCAGTTCAGAACCAGGTCAGAACAGGGTCAGGACCAGAACCAGGTCAGAACCAGGTCAGAACCAGGTCAGAACCGGGTCAGAACCGGGTCAGACCAGGGTCAGGACCAGGTCTAAAACAGGGTCAGAACAGGGTCAGAACAGGGTCAGAACAGGGTCAGGACCAGGTCAGAACAGGGTCAGAACAGGGTCAGGACCAGAACCAGGACCAGAACCAGGTCAGAACCAGGTCAGAACCAGGTCAGAACAGGGTCAGACCAGGGTCAGGACCAGGTCTAAAACAGGGTCAGAACAGGGTCAGAACAGGGTCAGAACATGGTCAGGACCAGGTCAGGACCAGGACCAGGTCAGGACCAGGACAGGACCAGGACCAGGTCAGGACCAGGTCAGAACAGGGTCAGAACCAGGTCAGGACAGGGTCAGAACAGGGTCAGAACAGGGTCAGGACCAGGTCAGAACCAGGTCAGGACCAGAACCAGGACCAGAACCAGGTCTGAACAGGGTCAGAACAGGGTCAGGACCAGGTCAGAACCAGGTCAGAACAGGGTCAGGACCAGAACCAGGACCAGAACCAGGTCAGAACCAGGTCAGAACCAGTTCAGAACCAGTTCAGAACCAGGTCAGAACAGGGTCAGGACCAGAACCAGGACCAGAACCAGGTGAGAACCAGTTCAGAACCGGGTCAGGACCAGGTCAGGACAAGAACCAGGGTCAGAACAGGGTCAGGACCAGGTCAGAACCAGGTCAGAACAGGGTCAGGACCAGAACCAGGACCAGAACCAGGTCAGAACCAGGTCAGAACCAGTTCAGAACCAGTTCAGAACCAGGTCAGAACAGGGTCAGGACCAGAACCAGGTCAGAACCAGGTCAGAACCAGGTCAGAACCGGGTCAGAACCGGGTCAGACCAGGGTCAGGACCAGGTCTAAAACAGGGTCAGAACAGGGTCAGAACAGGGTCAGAACAGGGTCAGGACCAGGTCAGAACAGGGTCAGAACAGGGTCAGGACCAGAACCAGGACCAGAACCAGGTCAGAACCAGGTCAGAACCAGGTCAGAACAGGGTCAGACCAGGGTCAGGACCAGGTCTAAAACAGGGTCAGAACAGGGTCAGAACAGGGTCAGAACATGGTCAGGACCAGGTCAGGACCAGGACCAGGTCAGGACCAGGACAGGACCAGGACCAGGTCAGGACCAGGTCAGAACAGGGTCAGAACCAGGTCAGGACAGGGTCAGAACAGGGTCAGAACAGGGTCAGGACCAGGTCAGAACCAGGTCAGGACCAGAACCAGGACCAGAACCAGGTCTGAACAGGGTCAGAACAGGGTCAGGACCAGGTCAGAACCAGGTCAGAACCAGTTCAGAACCAGTTCAGAACCAGGGTCAGGACCAAGTCAGGACAGGGTCAGGACCAGACCCAGGACCAGACCCAGGACCAGACCCAGGACCAGACCCAGGACCAGTTTAGGTTAAATTTGTCAGTATTATCTCAGTGTTCAAGTGTTGTTTCACTGCCGCATTAACACTTCAGAGTCGAGTCGAAACACTTTGACTCAGAGTGAAAACCAGCCTTTAATCACAAACTCCAGTGTCGCTCTCTTTTCTTCAAGGCCTCGTCTCAGAGTTCTGTGTCGAGTCTAAACACAGGACCAGAACCAGGACCAGGACCAGGTCAGAACCAGGACCAGACCCAGACCCAGGACCAGACCCAGGACCAGACCCAGGACCAGACCCAGGACCAGGACCAGGACCAGTTTAGGTTAAATTTGTGAATAATAAAATTCAGGTTCTTTCTTTATTTTTTGTGAAAGCAGAGTTCATTAACAGGAAATTTTGAGAATAAAAGTACATACTTTAATTATTACTTATAATAAAGAGAAGAGGTTTTAGTGTCAGACAAGAAGCAGAAGTTTGATTCCCGCTCTGGGTCTGATGTTGAAGAACTACTTTGATCTTTGACCTGCTCAGATTCAGTTCATTTCAAAGCATCAGCTGCTGCAGAGAAATACACAGTGTCATTAATCCCATTTAATCAATTTCAATAAAAAATCCACATCAGAAAAACTCAAGTGCAGATAACCTCATTAAAGAGATTGATGACATCACTGTGAGCCAATCAGAACGCAGCGCTGTGGGACGAGTGTCGGATTCACCGCTGCAGGTGAAAACATAAAACTGGACCAGACTCTTATTATTTCACTGCAGCAAGAAAAAATATGACACATTTAATGAGCTCAAGGAAAACGGCACCCCTCTGACAGAAGTTTGGGTCAGCGACTGGAATGGATTTACTTACATACACTGGGTCCAAACAGGTCCAAACAGGGTCTAAACTGGTCTAAACAGGTCCAAACAGGGTCTAAACAGGGTCTAAACAGGGTCTAAACAGGTCTAAACAGGGTCTAAACAGGGTCTAAACAGGTCCAAACAGGGTCTAAACGGGTCCAAACAGGGTCTAAACAGGTCCAAACAGGGTCTAAACAGGTCTAAACAGGTCTAAACAGGTCCAAACAGGGTCTAAACTGGGTCTAAACTGGTCCAAACAGGGTCTAAACTGGTCTAAACAGGTCTAAACAGGTCCAAACAGGGTCTAAACTGGTCTAAACAGGTCTAAACAGGTCCAAACAGGGTCTAAACGGGTCCAAACAGGGTCTAAACAGGTCCAAACAGGGTCTAAACAGGTCCAAACAGGGACTAAACTGGGTCTAAACTGGTCCAAACAGGGTCTAAACTGGTCTAAACAGGTCTAAACAGGTCCAAACAGGGTCTAAACGGGTCCAAACAGGGTCTAAACAGGTCCAAACAGGGTCTAAACAGGTCCAAACAGGTCTAAACAGGTCTAAACAGGTCCAAACAGGGTCTAAACAGGTCTAAACAGGGTCTAAACAGGTCTAAACAGGTCCAAACAGGGTCTAAACGGGTCTAAACGGGTCTAAACAGGTCTAAACAGGTCCAAACAGGGTCTAAACGGGTCTAAACAGGGTCTAAACTGGTCTAAACAGGTCCAAACAGGGTCTAAACGGGTCTAAACGGGTCTAAACAGGTCTAAACAGGTCCAAACAGGGACTAAACTGGGTCTAAACTGGTCCAAACAGGGTCTAAACTGGTCTAAACAGGTCTAAACAGGTCCAAACAGGGTCTAAACGGGTCTAAACGGGTCTAAACAGGTCTAAACAGGTCCAAACAGGGTCTAAACAGGGTCTAAACGGGTCTAAACAGGTCCAAACAGGCCCAAACAGGTCCAAACAGGGACCAAACTGGGTCTAAACTGGTCCAAACAGGGTCTAAACTGGTCTAAACAGGTCTAAACAGGTCCAAACAGGGTCTAAACAGGTCTAAACAGGGTCTAAACAGGTCTAAACAGGTCCAAACAGGGTCTAAACGGGTCTAAACGGGTCTAAACAGGTCTAAACAGGTCCAAACAGGGTCTAAACAGGTCTAAACAGGGTCTAAACAGGTCTAAACAGGGTCTAAACAGGTCTAAACAGGTCCAAACAGGGTCTAAACGGGTCTAAACGGGTCTAAACAGGTCTAAACAGGTCCAAACAGGGTCTAAACGGGTCTAAACAGGTCCAAACAGGCCCAAACAGGTCCAAACAGGGACTAAACTGGGTCTAAACTGGTCCAAACAGGGTCTAAACAGGGTCTAAACAGGTCTAAACAGGGTCTAAACTGGTCTAAACAGGTCCAAACAGGGTCTAAACGGGTCCAAACAGGTCCAAACAGGGTCTAAACAGGTCCAAACAGGTCTAAACTGGTCCAAACAGGGTCTAAACGGGTCTAAACAGGTCTAAACTGGGTCTAAACTGGGTCTAAACTGGGTCTAAACAGGTCCAAACAGGTCCAAACAGGTCCAAACAGGGCCTAAACAGGTCCAAACAGGGACTAAACTGGGTCTAAACTGGTCCAAACAGGGTCTAAACGGGTCTAAACTGGGTCTAAACAGGGTCTAAACAGGGTCTAAACTGGTCTAAACAGGTCCAAACAGGGTCTAAACAGGTCTAAACAGGGTCTAAACTGGTCTAAACAGGTCCAAACAGGGTCTAAACGGGTCTAAACGGGTCTAAACAGGTCTAAACAGGTCCAAACAGGGACTAAACTGGGTCTAAACTGGTCCAAACAGGGTCTAAACTGGTCTAAACAGGTCTAAACAGGTCCAAACAGGGTCTAAACGGGTCTAAACGGGTCTAAACAGGTCTAAACAGGTCCAAACAGGGTCTAAACAGGTCTAAACAGGTCCAAACAGGCCCAAACAGGTCCAAACAGGGACTAAACTGGGTCTAAACTGGTCCAAACAGGGTCTAAACTGGTCTAAACAGGTCTAAACAGGTCCAAACAGGGTCTAAACAGGTCTAAACAGGGTCTAAACAGGTCTAAACAGGTCTAAACAGGTCCAAACAGGGTCTAAACGGGTCTAAACGGGTCTAAACAGGTCTAAACAGGTCCAAACAGGGTCTAAACGGGTCTAAACGGGTCTAAACAGGTCCAAACAGGCCCAAACAGGTCCAAACAGGGACTAAACTGGGTCTAAACTGGGTCTAAACTGGTCCAAACAGGGTCTAAACAGGGTCTAAACAGGTCTAAACAGGGTCTAAACTGGTCTAAACAGGTCCAAACAGGGTCTAAACGGGTCCAAACAGGTCCAAACAGGGTCTAAACAGGTCCAAACAGGTCTAAACTGGTCCAAACAGGGTCTAAACGGGTCTAAACAGGTCTAAACTGGGTCTAAACTGGGTCTAAACTGGGTCTAAACAGGTCCAAACAGGTCCAAACAGGTCCAAACAGGGTCTAAACAGGTCCAAACAGGGACTAAACTGGGTCTAAACTGGTCCAAACAGGGTCTAAACGGGTCTAAACAGGTCTAAACTGGGTCTAAACAGGGTCTAAACTGGTCTAAACAGGTCCAAACAGGGTCTAAACAGGTCTAAACAGGGTCTAAACTGGTCTAAACAGGTCCAAACAGGGTCTAAACGGGTCTAAACAGGGTCTAAACAGGTCCAAACAGGGACTAAACTGGGTCTAAACTGGTCCAAACAGGGTCTAAACGGGTCTAAACAGGTCTAAACAGGTCCAAACAGGGTCTAAACAGGTCTAAACAGGGTCTAAACTGGTCTAAACAGGTCCAAACAGGGTCTAAACGGGTCTAAACAGGGTCTAAACAGGTCCAAACAGGGACTAAACTGGGTCTAAACTGGTCCAAACAGGGTCTAAACGGGTCTAAACAGGTCTAAACAGGTCTAAACAGGGTCTAAACTGGTCTAAACAGGTCTAAACAGGTCTAAACAGGTCTAAACAGGTCTAAACAGGGTCTAAACGGTCTAAACAGGTCTAAACTGGGTCTAAACGGGTCTAAACTGGGTCTAAACTGGTCTAAACTGGGTCTAAACGGGTCTAAACGGGTCTAAACAGGTCTAAACAGGGTCTAAACGGGTCTAAACAGGATCTAAACAGGGTCTAAACGGGTCTAAACAGGGTCTAAACAGGTCTAAACAGGATCTAAACAGGGTCTAAACTGGTCCAAACAGGTCTAAACAGGTCTAAACAGGTCTAAACAGGATCTAAACTGGTCTAAACAGGTCCAAACAGGTCTAAACAGGTCTAAACAGGATCTAAACAGGGTCTAAACAGGTCTAAACAGGTCTAAACAGGATCTAAACAGGGTCTAAACTGGATCTAAACAGGGTCTAAACTGGTCCAAACAGGTCTAAACAGGTCTAAACAGGTCTAAACAGGGTCTAAACAGGTCTAAACAGGGTCTAAAGTTTAATGCAGAGATATGTTTCTGATGAACAACAGTAAAAGTATGACCTCAGCTCTGACCCCAGGCTGTTCGTTTGTTGAAGTCCTTTAAAGTGGTTAAACAGCACCTGTCCTCAGGAGAAGCTTTCACAGACACAGGACCTGATCCTATTGTCAAACATTAAAAACATTATGTCACTGATATAAATAACACGAGGTTCCATCAGAGCCTCATCCACAAAAGGCACAGAATAATACTTTGCTTTTGTAAAAGCTTCAGAGAAATCTGATGAAACAAAAGCATGAGCTCAGCTCAGACCTGTTCCTGTGTGACAACCTCATCCTTAAACCAAATAAATCTAAGTCTAATCAGTCCTTTCAAAATACGGCTGCAGCAGAAGAAGGCCTCACAGAGCCTCACTGAGGTCACAGAGGTCACAGAGCTTCACAGGTCACGGAGCTTCACAGAGGTCAGAAAGCCTCCAGAGGTCACAGAGCCTCACAGAGGTCACAGAGCCTCACAGAGCCTCAATGAGGGCACAGAGGTCACAGAGGTCAGGTTTAACTTTAACGTCATAAAAAAAGAAGGCTCAGAACTGGTTTAGACCTGGTTTACACCTGGTTTAGACCTGGTTTAGACCTGGTTTAGTCCTGGTTTAGACCTGGTTTAGTCCTGGTTTAGACCTGGTTTAGTCCTGGTTTAGTCCTGGTTTAGACCTGGTTTAGACCTGGTTTAGACCTGGTTTAGACCTGGTTTAGACCTGGTTTAGTCCTGGTTTAGTCCTGGTTTAGACCTAGTTTAGACCTGGTTTAGACCTGGTTTAGTCCTGCTTTAGACCTGGTTTAGTCCTGGTTTAGACCTGGTTTAGACCTGGTTTAGACCTGGTTTAGACCTGGTTTAGTCCTGGTTTAGACCTGGTTTAGTCCTGGTTTAGACCTGGTTTAGACCTGGTTTAGACCTGGTTTAGTCCTGGTTTAGTCCTGGTTTAGTCCTGGTTTAGACCTGGTTTAGACCTGGTTTAGACCTGGTTTAGTCCTGGTTTTTAGTCCTGGTTTAGTCCTGGTTTAGACCTGGTTTAGACCTGGTTTAGACCTGGTTTAGTCCTGGTTTAGACCTGGTTTAGACCTGGTTTAGACCTGGTTTAGTCCTGGTTTAGACCTGGTTTAGACCTGGTTTAGTCCTGGTTTAGACCTGGTTTAGTCCTGGTTTAGACCTGGTTTAGACCTGGTTTAGACCTGGTTTAGACCTGGTTTAGTCCTGGTTTAGACCTGGTTTAGTCCTGGTTTAGTCCTGGTTTAGACCTGGTTTAGTCCTGGTTTAGACCTGGTTTAGACCTGGTTTAGTCCTGGTTTAGACCTGGTTTAGTCCTGGTTTAGACCTGGTTTAGACCTGGTTTAGACCTGGTTTAGACCTGGTTTAGTCCTGGTTTAGACCTGGTTTAGTCCTGGTTTAGACCTGGTTTAGACCTGGTTTAGACCTGGTTTAGTCCTGGTTTAGACCTGGTTTAGACCTGGTTTAGACCTGGTTTAGTCCTGGTTTAGTCCTGGTTTAGACCTGGTTTAGACCTGGTTTAGACCTGGTTTAGTCCTGGTTTAGTCCTGGTTTAGTCCTGGTTTAGTCCTGGTTTAGACCTGGTTTAGTCCCGGTTTAGACCTGGTTTAGACCTGGTTTAGACCTGGTTTAGTCCTGGTTTAGACCTGGTTTAGTCCTGGTTTAGACCTGGTTTAGACCTGGTTTAGACCTGGTTTAGATAGCCTGCTCTGATTGGTCGACTCTGGTTTAATCTATGAGTAAAAATTGCTGCTGATGAAAAACTCTAGCAGATCCAGTAAAGACTAAACTATAAATGATTTATTTTTTAATAATTTAGACTTCCATCTGAATCTAATCAGCTCAGGTCTTCGTCGTTTACACTCCTCATCGCCCGACTGACCTGTTTTACTTCACTGCACAGGGTTGTGTTTAAACCAACCAATCAGAGAGCAGCCTGGTAGCACAGCAGCCAATCAGAGCGCAGCATCTTCAGAGAATAACAGACTCTCTTTCAAACTGAGAGAAAAGGTTAGCAGGAATTTTGGTTCTGTCCTGGTTTCCTTCCTTTCTTTTTATTTACTTCCCTTGTCCTTATCTCCTTTTAGTCTACTTGTCTCCTTCCCTTGTTCCTCATACAGGCCCCTCCTCAAAGCTGGAGCCGTGTCTGGTGCAATGCAGAGGTTTGAGTCTAAACACTGTTCCCCCAGAGTCTAAACCAGGTCTAAACCAGGTCTAAACCAGGTCTAAACCAGGTCTAAACCAGGACTAAACCAGGTCTAAACCAGGACTAAACCAGGTCTAAACCAGGTCTAAACCAGGTCTAAACCAGGTCTAAACCAGGTCTAAACCAGGACTAAACCAGGACTAAACCAGGTCTAAACCAGGACTAAACCAGGTCTAAACTGGACTAAACCAGGTCTAAACCAGGTCTAAACTGGTCTAAACCAGGTCTAAACCAGGACTAAACCAGGTCTAAACCAGGACTAAACCAGGTCTAAACCAGGTCTAAACCAGGTCTAAACCAGGTCTAAACCAGGTCTAAACCAGGACTAAACCAGGACTAAACCAGGTCTAAACCAGGACTAAACCAGGTCTAAACTGGACTAAACCAGGTCTAAACCAGGTCTAAACTGGTCTAAACCAGGTCTAAACTGGTCTGGGTCCTGTGAGAGCCGGTGCGACACATGATGCGTCTAATCCGCTGTAATCCCAGAATAATCCCATCAGGATTTTAGTCCAGTCCTCTCTGAAAACACTGAGGAGTGCGACGTTGTGATGTCATTATGTAACAGAGCACAGGTAAACACAGGGATTAAAATACCAAGCTCAGTCATTTACAGGACCAGACCCTCAGTCCAGCCCCCACAGTCTGGAACAGGGTTTAAAATCACACGAGGAACATTTATTTTCTCTGTTCTGAAAAGAAACCGCTCTGACGTGCAGACGGAACAGAGCCTGTGTATCAAGAGGTTCTGAGGAGGTTCTGAACAGGTTCTGTGCAGACTCACCCTGCAGGATAGGCCAGCAGTCCGGTCCGGGGGTCACAGGACAGAGCTCTGTTTCCAGGTGCCGTTATCCCCAAAACCTTCTCCAGCGTCACCTGACAACAACAGAAACAGGGTTTACCTGAAGGCACCTGAGTTTCAACACGAGTCCACGAAAACATCTAGAATGAGAAAAAGAGCGCAGTTATTCACCGCGTTTTATTGAAATGATACAGACCTTTAGCTTTGAGTCCATTCTTCTTTCTGTTTTAAAAATGTATATATTTAATACTCTCAAGTTTTTAACGGTCTGAGGCCTTTAGGAAGACCATCTACAGAACACCTGAGCATTAACCTCAGGACGTGGTGATTATGACTGTGTTACAGAAGGTTATCTCCACTGACCGTGAAAAAAAAACATCAGACAAAAGTAAATCTGTGATTAAACATCAGAGTCACAATAAAATATGAAATATGTGAGGCATGAGAGAAGTGTGAACAGGTTAGTGTTTCCTCTGAGACTGAGACGCAGCAGAGAAAAGGTTACTCTGAAGCTTTAACACAGACATAAAGCACCACATGATGTTAGAAAAAACATTTATACAAAAATATTTTTACGGAATGTTTATTATGATGATGAACAGGAAAAGTCTGAATCCATGTTAATAATTCTATTATTGTAACAGTGACAAAGAAACAGATCTGTTCGGTTCTCTGTTTTAGAGAAAGATCTGAGAAATCTGTCCCTCTCTCCTTCCTTCCTTCCTTCCTTCCCTCTGTCTCCTTGCCTTCTCGTCTCCTCAAACACTCACCGTCCCGAGGGTCATTGTGTCATTGTCAACGTGTCATTGGCCTTTTGTCCAATCACACGGCGGAATCAGGTAAACCTCTTCAGCTTGTGGCCTCGGCGCTAACGTTAGCTCCTGCGTGTTTCCTCTGAGGGTTAGCGTTAGCTTTTAGCCTGAGTGTGACCCTCACATGACTCTCCTCAGCCTCAGACCTGCCCCTGACTCTAACTCTGCCTCTGACTCTGTCTCTGACTCTGTCTCTGACTCTGACTCCGACTCTGACTCCGACTCTGACTCTGTCTCCGTCTATGACTCTGTCTCCGTCTCTGTCTCTGACTCTGCCTATGCCTCTGACTCTGCCTATGCCTCTGACTCTGACTCTGACTCTGACTCTGTCTCTGACTCTGACTCTGACTCCGTCTCTGACTGACTCTGACTGACTCTGACTGACTCTGACTGACTCTGACTGACTCTGTCTCCGTCTCCGACTCCGTCTCTGACTGAGTCTGACTGACTCTGACTCTGACTCTGACACTGACTCTGACACTGACTCTGACACTGACTCTGACACTGACTCTGACACTGAATCTGACACTGAATCTGACACTGAATCTGACACTGACTCTGACACTGACTCTGACTCTGAATCTGACACTGACTCTGACTCTGAATCTGACACTGAATCTGACACTGACTCTGTCTCTGACTCTGACTGACTCTGACTCAGACTCTGACTCTGACACTGACTCTGACTCTGACTGACTCTGACTCTGACTCTGACACTGACTCTGACACTGACTCTGACACTGACTCTGACACTGAATCTGACACTGAATCTGACACTGAATCTGACACTGACTCTGACACTGACTCTGACTCTGAATCTGACACTGAATCTGACACTGACTCTGTCTCTGACTCTGACTGACTCTGACTCAGACTCTGACTCTGACACTGACTCTGACTCTGACTGACTCTGACTCTGACAGTAACTCTGACTCTGACACTGACTCTGACTGACACTGACTGACACTGACTGACACTGACTGACACTGACTCTGACTCTGAATGACTCTGACTGTGACTCTGACTGTGACTCTGACTGACTCTGACTCTGACTCTGACTCTGACTGACTGTGACTGACTCTGACTCTGACACTGACTCTGACTGACTCTGACTGACTCTGACACTGAATCTGACACTGACACTGAATCTGACTCTGAAACTGACACTGATTCTGACACTGACTCTGTCTCTGACTCTGACTGACTCTGACTCTGTCTTTGTCTCTGACTCTGACTGACTCTGACTCTGTCTTTGTCTCTGACTCTGACTGACTCTGACTCTGACTGACTCTGACACTGACTGATTCTGACACTGACTCTGACTGACTCTGACTGTGACTCTGACTGTGACTCTGACTGTGATTCTGACTGAGTCTGACTGACTCTGACTCTGACTGACTCTGACTCTGACACTGACTCTGACTCTGATTCTGATTCTGACTCTGACTCTGACGCTGACTGGACTCTGACTGACTCTGACTCTGACTGACACTGACTCTGACACTGACTGACTTTGACTGACTCTGGACTCTGACTGATTCTGACTCTGACACTGACACTGACTCTGACACTGACTCTGACTCTGACTGACTGACTGACTCTGACTCTGACGGACTCTGACTCTGACTGACTCTGACTCTGACTGACTCTGGACTCTGACTGACTCTGACTGATTCTGACTGATTCACTGACTCTGACTGACTCTGACACTGACTCTGACTGACTCTGACTGAGACTGACTCTGACACTGACTCTGACTCACTCTGACTCTGACTCGACTGACTCTGACTGACTCTGACTGACTCTGGACTCTGACTCTGACTGACTCTGGACTGACTCTGACTCTGATTGACTCTGATTGACTCTGACTCTGACACTGACTCTGACACACTGATTCTGACACTGACTCTGTCTCTGACTCTGACTGACTCTGACTCTGTCTTTGTCTCTGACTCTGACTGACTCTGACTCTGTCTTTGTCTCTGACTCTGACTGACTCTGACTCTGACTGACTCTGACACTGACTGATTCTGACACTGACTCTGACTGACTCTGACTGTGACTCTGACTGTGACTCTGACTGTGATTCTGACTGAGTCTGGACTGACTCTGACTCTGACTGACTCTGACTCTGACACTGACTCACTCTGATTCTGATTCTGACAGCTGACTCTAGCGCTGGACTGACTCTGACTGACTCTGACTCTGACTGACACTGACTCTGACACTGACTGACTTTGACTGACTCTGGACTCTGACTGATTCTGACTCTGACACTGACACCAACTCTGACACTCAACTCTGACTCTGACTGACTGACTGGACTCTGACTCTGACGGACTCTGACTCTGACTGACTCTGACTCTGACTGACTCTGACTCTGACTGACTCTGACTGGATTCTGACTGATTCTGACTCTGACTGACTCTGACACTGACTCTGACTAGCTCTGACTGAGACTGAGCTCTGACACTGACTCTGACTCACTCTGACTCTGACTCGACTGACTCTGACTGACTCTGACTGACTCTGGACTCTGACTCTGACTGACTCTGGACTGACTCTGACTCTGATTGACTCACAATTGACTCTGGACTCTGACACTGACTCTGACACAACTCTGACACTGACTCTGGACTGACTCTGACAACTGACTGGCTCTGACAGACTCTGACTCACAACTCTGACTGACTCTGACTCTGATTCTGACACTTACTCTGGACTGACTCTGACTTACTCTGACTGACTCTGACTGACTCTGGCACTGACTCTGGACACTGACTCTGACACTGACTGGACTCTGACTCTGACTCTGACTCTGACTGACTCTGACTGCTCTGACAGACTCTGGACTGACTCTGGCCCAGCTCTGGACTGACTCTGACTGACTCTGGACTCTGACTGACTCTGACTCTGGACTGACTCTGGAGCTCTGACTCTGACTGACTCTGACTGACTCTGGCAACTCTCTGACTCTGACACAGACTCTGACTGACAGCTCACTGACACTGACTGACACTGACTCTGGACACTGACTCTGACACAACTCACACTGACTCTGACTCTGACTGACTCTGACTGTGACTCTGACTCTGACTCTGACTCTGACTCTGACTCACAACTGACTCTGGACTCTGACACTCCCAACTCTGGCAACTCACAACTGACAACACAGCTCACAACTGACTCTGGACTGACTTTGACTCTGACTCTGACTGACTCTGACTCTGACTGACTCTGACTCTGGCAACTGACTCTGGACTGACTCTGACTCTGACACCCCAACTCACACACACAACTCTGGCACTGACTCAGCTCTGGCAGCTGACTGACGACTCTGACTCTGGACTGGACTCTGACTGACAGCTGACTGACACTGACTCTGACAACTGACTGGCAACTGACTGACTCTGACTGACTCACTGACTCTGACTCTGACTAACTCTGACACTGACTGATTCTGACACTGACTCTGGCTGACTCTGACACTGACTCTGACTCTGACTGACTCTGGACTGACTCTGGACTCTGACAGCTGACTCACAGCTCTGACTGTGACTCTGACTCAGCTCTGACTGGATTCTGACACTGACTCTGGCTCTGACACTGACTCTGACACTGACTCTGACTGACTTTGACTCTGACTCTGACTGACTCTGACTCTGACTCTGACTGACTCTGGCACTCTGACACTGACTCTGATACTGACTCTGACTGACTTTGACTCTGACTCTGACTGACTCTGACTGACTCTGACTCTGACTGACTCTGACTGACTCTGACTCTGACACTGACTCTGACACTGACTCTGGACACTGACTCTGACTCTGACTGACTCTGACTCTGACTGACTCTGACTCTGACTGACACTGACTGACACTGACTGGACACTGACTCTGACACTGACTGACTGACTGACTCTGACTGACTCTGACTCTGACTCTGACTGACTCTGACACTGACTGATTCTGACACTGACTCTGACTGACTCTGACACTGACTCTGACTCTGACTGACTCTGACTGTGACTCTGACTGTGACTCTGACTGTGACTCTGACTGTGACTCTGACTGATTCTGACACTGACTCTGACACTGACTCTGACTCTGACACTGACTCTGACTGACTTTGACTCTGACTCTGACTGACTCTGACTCTGACTCTGACTGACTCTGACTCTGACTGACTCTGACTCTGACTGACTCTGACTGACTCTGACTGACTCTGACTCTGACACTGACTCTGACTCTGACTGACTCTGACTGATTCTGACACTGACTCTGACTCTGACACTGACTCTGACACTGACTCTGACTGACTCTGACTCTGACTCTGACTCTGTAAAAACAGACGTGAGTGTGTGGGAATCCTCACACTCAGACTTAAAGAGAAAAGTCTACATGTGTGACTTTTCTGGACTTAAGTTTTAAATGAGTGTTTGGAGTTGTTCTGTCAAATCTCCGGGGCTTGCAGGCTCCGAGGGGTTTAGGGCCGGCTCTAGAGCTGAACTCAACTCTCCAGTAATAGTCTGACTGTTAATATTAGAAAAATGCTCAATAAAAACATTCAACTGAAACTCTTTGTGTTCGGTTCCTGAGGTCACGACCCTCACTGACCTCAGACGCTGTGGAAAACCCCTGGAGCAGAGCATAGCCTTATCTGTCCCTGTCTCAGAGTCACTCTCCTCAACAGCATCAGAGACCTTTCCTGCTTCTCTTTGATTTAAAAAGTGACTTTAGGCCTGACTTCAGCTTCAGCACAATCGTTAAACATTGTTTTTCTTCTGGAAAAACACGTCTCCAGAGCTGAATTTACACGGTCTCTGTTTTACTGACAGACATTACTTCCTTATTGACATCAGTATCAACCAATGGGAGCGCTCCTTTTTCTGCATGTGAGCTGTGATTGGACAAAGACTGAAATTCTCATCTGATAAAATCCTTTAGAATAAAGTCTGAATCCCACAGAGTCCCACATCCAGACAAACATTTAAATAAAATGAACTAAATGTAACGAGAAAACAAACTGAATATGATCTGAAACTGGAAAAATATGTGTCAAATAAAAAATAAAAAACACACTGAAGACAAAGAGTCTGAGCAAAACAAAGAGCAAACTTCAAAACTGACCACAATGAAAAAAAAAACATGAAAACAATGAACGTTCAACACAAACTCAGTTGAAGGGAGCACAGAGGACCTCTCGACTGAAACAAACACTTAACTCTGAACGGAATCTGTTTTTCTGAAAGAAACTAAATCTAAAGCTTTATAAGAGTCACATGTTTTAGTTTCCAACATCCCTCTCCCCAGACATCTCCCTTGAACTTGAAACCACCGTGTACTCTGTTCAGAAAAGTAAATGTAGCTCTTGAGTGAATATTATTGTGGCAGCTCCAGGTTTTATCTGAGGCTTGTGTCAGAGGAAGTGTTTGACTCAGAGCGTTATCAGATTGAAGCCCGTTTTTCAGGTCTGACTCCAGAAAACTCCTCTGGTGACATTACCTCAGACGACAAACTGGTTCTGGTCCAGACAGAACCTGTACCAGGAACAGTCTGCAGCTTTATTCTGAAGTTGAATCCTTTAATAAAGAATAAATCAACAAGAACTGGGCTCACTCTTTGGTTTATTTATTATAATAATCTACAGATGAAGCTGATGAACAGAAGCTCTGAGAACAGACCCGGTCAGAGTTAGACCTGAGCTGCGAAGAGGGAACGTCCGACACCTGCTTGGTTCAGTTTGGTTCTCACTGAAGTGTCTCATTTTGAGCTAAAACCAGGTCCAGTTCAAGTCCAGACCCAGAGCAGCCTCTGAGCCGGACCTGGACTTAACACCAGTAAACACTAAACACTGATTGTCCTCTGACCACGTGACCTGTAAGTCTGACCACTTTCTGTAAAAAAAAAGTCTACACCGTGCACGCGGCGCGTGCATGTGGGTGCGCGTGCAGTACCTTGTGCTGGAGCTGCTCCTGGTGTCGCGCGCCGGTCCCGCGTCTCTTTAGTTTGATGGAGTTGGACCGAAGCAGGCTCCGCAGCCGCCTCCGGATTGTTCCCTCCGCGGCCATCTCTGTCTCCTCCTGCCCGCGGACAGGCCCCTCTGAGCGGACTCTGTCAGCTGCGGCTCCCGGGGACAGGAGCCTCTGAGCGGGCTCCTCTGTGTGATCCTGCCCTGGTTCTTGTGGAGCTACGAGGCCGCGGCTGGAGCCATGTTGTGTCCGGGTCTCGGGGCTCTTGACCCGGCTGTGGACCTACTCTGGTCCCGATCCTGGTTCTGATCTGAGGCTCTGCAGCAGATTTACTCCGGACTCTCACCGCACTGACAACAGGACGCACCGGCGTCAACACTGCAGCGCCGTGACGTGCACTTCCGGCTCAGACTTTCACATTAACATCCTTCAAATTAAATCTAAAAAATATGCGTCTGTCTCCGCCGTAACTCTTTCCTTGGTCCTGTCGGGGTCTGCTTCTGGGCCTGTCTGGGTCTAGACCTGTCGGGGTCTGGATCCTGGACTTGTCGGGGTCTGGACCTGTCGGGTCTGGGTTCTGGACCTGTCGGGTCTGGACCTGGACCTGTCGGGTCTGGGTTCTGGACCTGTCGGGGTCTGGACCTGGACCTGTCGGGTCTGGGTTCTGGACTTGTCGGGGTCTGGACCTGTCTGGTCTGGATCCTGGACCTGTCGGGGTCTGGACCTGGACCTGTCAAGTCTGGGTTCTGGACTTGTCTGGTCTGGATCCTGGACTTGTCGGGGTCTGGACCTGTCGGGGTCTGGATCCTGGACCTTTCGGGTCTGGACCTGTCGGGGTCTGGATCCTGGACCTGTTGGGGTCTGGACCTGTCGGGGTCTGGACCTGGACCTGTCGGGTCTGGGTTCTGGACTTGTCTGGTCTGGATCCTGGACTTGTCGGGGTCTGGACCTGTCTGCTGGTCTGGATCCTGGACCTGTCGGGGTCTGGACCTGTCGGGGTCTGGACCTGTCGGGGTCTGGACCTGGACCTGGACCTGTCGGGTCTGGGTTCTGGACCTGTCGGGGTCTGGACCTGGACCTGTCGGGTCTGGGTTCTGGACTTGTCTGGTCTGGATCCTGGACTTGTCGGGGTCTGGACCTGTCGGGGTCTGGATCCTGGACCTTTCGGGTCTGGACCTGTCGGGGTCTGGATCCTGGACCTGTCGGGGTCTGGACCTGTCGGGGTCTGGACCTGGACCTGTCGGGTCTGGGTTCTGGACTTGTCTGGTCTGGATCCTGGACTTGTCGGGGTCTAGACCTGTCTGCTGGTCTGGATCCTGGACCTGTCGGGGTCTGGACCTGTCGGGGTCTGGACCTGGACCTGTCGGGTCTGGACCTGTCGGGTCTGGACCTGTCGGGGTCTGGACCTGGACCTGTCGGGTCTGGGTTCTGGACTTGTCGGGGTCTGGACCTGGACCGGTTGCTTTCAGACTAATGTGGGTCAGGTTTAGGACTCACCTGTGTTTCCATGACAACAGCTCGCTCACACCTTCAGAGTCAGACGCATTTAACTAAAACATCTACAGTCCGAATGAAAGAGGACCAACAGACTCATCTGTGTCAGAGGTCAAAGGTCAGAGGTCAGAGAAATGTCCTTTGTCTTCGGAGAATAAACTCTGATTTACGTTTTAGTTAATGCTCCGTAAATGTTTTAATGTGGATTAAATTGTTAGTTCTTCTAATCTAGTCTAATCTAATGTTTTTGCCTTAGATATTATAAATATTATATATTAATAATAATAATATTAGAAATATTCCTACATAAGGCAGTAATCCGTGAGACGTCTGGATGAATCATTATTGAATTATGAAACTCTTGTTAAAAAGGATAAAGACACAGAAACTCGAACACTGTGACCCGGTGTTTTATTGCTTCAACTGGTCCAGAACTCATCCACCCCCCTCCACCAGCTCCACATCTCCACCCCCGCCCTCTGCTCCTCCTCCTCTCTGTGGCTCACAGGCCCTCCTGCCCGTCTCCATCTGGAGTAGAGCCTTCAGTCGCTCTGCTCTCTCCCCTCTGACCTCTGACCTCTGCAACACAGACACACTGCCACATTTCATTTCCAAACTCCAGACACGTGTTCAGACGGGCCCCTCCCTCCATAACTGCACTGTCCTGTCACCAACATAACTGTTGTTTTTATTGTTGTTTTTGAGTTTTTTAATTTTGTGCTATTGTGTTTTTACTAATGTTGTAAGGCAAATTTGAGTGTCCAGAAAGGCTCGTTATAAATAAAATGTATTATTATTATTATTATTATTATTATTATTATTGTGACAGGGCGCCTCCCTTGTTTCAGGTTTGGACTCACGTAAGCTTCTCAGAGCAGCGCCCCCTGGAGGAGGACTCTGGGGTCTGTTTATTCAGCAAGTTTTCAGACAAAGACAGGATTCTCTCAGATCCATGTTTTTTATAAGATCTGACAATGAACAAAACCTAAAAGAGCGACTTTATCAATCAGTAAAACTGGGTCTGCTTTTTGAGTCTGCTTTAAAAGATAAATAGATTTATTTGTCATTACACATGTACAAGTACAATGCAACGAAAATGAAGTAGATTTCACTCCAACGCAGACATTTTTCGGCGCAAAGATGGATCTTCCGGAAAATGAAAACGGCATTGTTCAAACATAGCAGACATCAACAGAACAACATCACATAACTACAGTAGTTATCTGATGTGTTAGGATAGCATTCCAAGGCTTCTGTGGGGGGGCAATGAAAAAGCCAGTCACTCCAACAGGAAGAGCCACAGAGCCCAAGCCCAAAGGCACAACAGCAGAGAAACCATACTTCAAATTGGTCTTATTGAGAAGCTTAAAGATGTTTGAAAGACCTGAGGACACCTTGTTAAGGCCTGGACTTTCCGTCACACGATGTTGTTTCTGTATTGCTCCCAGTGCAGGGGATGGTCCATGTTGTTCAGTAAACACTGATCTGATGAAGAAGTCTGTTTCCTGTTGGTGATGTCACAGGCAGTGTCTGGTCTCAGTCCCACTGCTACAGCTCCACATCCTGACACAGCTCTTCTCTTTAAAAGGCTGCCCTCATTAGAGGATTTGTCTTACTCATCGATTGTTTATATAGTGGATATAATCGGCCCATTGGTCCTATTCACTGATATTTTCGTAACGTTTCAGGGGGCAGCAGTAGCTCAGTGGGTACTCTCCCCACAGATCATACTGTCGTTGTGTCCTTGGGCAAGACACTTAACCCACCTTGCCTCCAGTGGCTGTAACACTGGTAATTACTGTAGAACAATGTAAGTCGCTTTGGATAAAAGCTAAATGAATAAATGTAAAAGTAATAATTCAGCAATAAAATGGCCGTTATACCCGGGATTTTCGGCTTTTACTCCAGAGTAAAACAATAGCTTTTAGATAGTGTAAACGGACGTAATAATCAAAACTCTGAAGTCTCTCTGATTAACTCTGAAGTCTCTGATGAACTCTAAAGTCTCTTTGATTAACTCTGAAGTCTCTGATGAACTCTGAAGTCTCTCTGATTAACTCTGAAGTCTCTGATGAACTCTAAAATCTCTCTGATTAACTCTGAAGACTCTGATGAACTCTAAAGACTCTGATGAACTCTAAAGACTCTCTTATGAACTCTAAAGACTCTGATAAGCTCTGAAGACTCTCTGATGAACTCTGAAGACTCTCTGATGAGCTCTGAAGACTCTGATGAACTCTAAAGACTCTCTTATGAACTCTAAAGACTCTCTTATGAACTCTAAAGACTCTGATGAGCTCTGAAGACTCTCTAATGAACTCTAAAAACTGGTGAACTCTGAAGACTCTCTGATGAACTCTGAAGACTCTCTGATAAACTCTGAAGACTCTCTGATGAGCTCTGTAGACTCTGATGAACTCTAAAGACTCTCTTATGAACTCTAAAGAAGCTGATGAGCTCTGAAGACTCTCTGATGAACTCTAAAGACTCTCTGATAAACTCTGAAGACTCTCTGATGCACACTAAAGACTCTGATGATCTCAAAAGACTCTCTGATTAACTCTGAAGTCTCTGATGAACTCTGAAGTCTCTCTGATTACATCTGAAGTCTCTGATGAACTCTAAAATCTCTCTGATTAACTCTGAAGACTCTGATGAACTCTAAAGACTCTCTTATGAACTCTAAAGACACTGATGAGCTCTGAAGACTCTCTGATGAACTCTGAAGACTCTCTGATGAACTCTGAAGACTCTCTGATGAACTCTAAAGACTCTGATGAACTCTAAAGACTCTCTTATGAACTCTAAAGACTCTGATGAGCTCTGAAGACTCTCTGATGAACTCTGAAGACTCTCTGATGAACTCTGAAGACTCTGATAAACTCTAAAGACTCTCTTATGAACTCTAAAGACTCTGATGAGCTCTGAAGACTCTCTGATAAACTCTGAAGACTCTCTGATGAACTCTAAAGACTCTGATGAACTCTGAAAACTCTGAGGAACTCTGAAGACTCTCTGATGGGCTCTGAAGACTCTGATGAACTCTAAAGACTCTCTTATGAACTCTAAAGACTCTGATGAGCTCTGAAGACTCTCTGATGAACTCTGAAGACTCTCTGATGAACTATGAAGACTCTGATGAACTCTGAAGACTCTCTGATGAGCTCTGAAGACTCTCTTATGAACTCTAAAGACTCTGATGAGCTCTGAAGACTCTCTGATGAACTCTAAAAACTGGTGAACTCTGAAGACTCTCTGATGAACTCTGAAGACTCTCTGATAAACTCTAAAGACTCTGATGAACTCTGAAGACTCTCTGATGAACTCTGAAGACTCTCTGATAAACTCTGAAGACTCTCTGATGAACTCTAAAGACTCTGATGAGCTCTGAAGACTCTGATGAGCTCTGAAGACTCTCTTATGAACTATAAAGACTCTGATGACTCTGAAGACTCTCTGATGAACTCTGAAGACTCTCTGAGGAACTCTGAAGACTCTGATGAACTCTGAAGACTCTCTGATGAGCTCTGAAGACTCTCTTATGAACTATAAAGACTCTGATGAGCTCTGAAGACTCTCTGATGAACTCTAAAAACTGGTGAGCTCTGAAGACTCTCTGATGAACTCTGAAGACTCTCTGATAAACTCTAAAGACTCTGGTGAACTCTGAAGACTCTCTGATGAACTCTGAAGACTCTCTGATGAACTCTGAAGACTCTCTGATGAGCTCTGTAGACTCTGATGAGCTCTGAAGACTCTGATGAACTCTAAAGACTCTCTTATGAACTCTAAAGACTCTGATGAGCTCTTAAGACTCTCTGTAGAACTCTAAAGACTCTCTGATAAACTCTGAAGACTCTCTGATGAACTCTGAAGACTCTGATGAACTCAAAAGACTCTCTGATGAACTCTGAAGACTCTGATGAACTTTAAAGACTCTCGTATGAACTCTAAAGACTCTGATGAGCTCTGAAGACTCTGATGAACTCTAAAGACTCTCGTATGAACTCTAAAGACTCTGATGAGCTCTGAAGACTCTCTGATGAACTCTGAAGACTCTCTGATAAACTCTGAAGACTCTCTGATGCACACTAAAGACTCTGATGAACTCAAAAGACTCTCTGATGAGCTCTGAAGACTCTGATGAACTTTAAAGACTCTGATGAGCTCTGAAGACTCTGATGAACTCTAAAGACTCTCGTATGAACTCTAAAGACTCTGATGAGCTCTGAAGACTCTCTGATGAACTCTGAAGACTCTCTTATGAACTCTAAAGACTCTGATGACTCTGAAGACTCTCTGATGAACTCTGAAGTCTCTCTGATGAGCTCTGAAGACTCTGATGAACTCTAAAGACTCTCTTATGAACTCTAAAGACACTGATGAGCTCTGAAGACTCTCTGATGAACTCTTAAGACTCTCTGATGAGCTCTGAAGACTCTTATGAACTCTAAAGACTCTCTGATGAACTCTAAAGACTCTGATGAGCTCTGAAGACTCTCTGATGAACTCTGAAGACTCTCTGATGAACTCTAAAGACTCTGATGAACTCTGAAGACTCTCTGATGAACTCTGAAGACTCTCTGATGAGCTCTGAAGACTCTGATGAACTCTAAAGACTCTCTTATGAACTCTAAAGACACTGATGAGCTCTGAAGACTCTCTGATGAGCTCTGAAGACTCTGATGAACTCTAAAGACTCTCTTATGAACTCTAAAGACACTGATGACCTCTGAAGACTCTCTGATGAACTCTGAAGACTCTCTAATGAGCTCTGAAGACTCTCTGATGAACTCTAAAGACTCTGATGAACTCTGAAGACTCTCTGATGAATTCTGAAGACTCTCTGATAAACTCTGAAGACTCTAGACTCTCTGATGAACTCTGAAGACTCTCTGATGAGCTCTGAAGACTCTGATGAACTCTAAAGACTCTCTTATGAACTCTAAAGACTCTGAGGAACTCTGAAGACTCTCTGATGGGCTCTGAAGACTCTGATGAACTCTAAAGACTCTCTTATGAACTCTAAAGACTCTGATGAGCTCTGAAGACTCTCTGATGAACTCTGAAGACTCTCTGATGAACTATGAAGACTCTGATGAACTCTGAAGACTCTCTGATGAGCTCTGAAGACTCTCTTATGAACTCTAAAGACTCTGATGAGCTCTGAAGACTCTCTGATGAACTCTAAAAACTGGTGAACTCTGAAGACTCTCTGATGAACTCTGAAGACTCTCTAATAAACTCTAAAGACTCTGGTGAACTCTGAAGACTCTCTGATGAACTCTGAAGACTCTCTGATAAACTCTGAAGACTCTCTGATGAGCTCTGTAGACTCTGATGAGCTCTGAAGACTCTGATGAACTCTAAAGACTCTCTTATGAACTCTAAAGACTCTGATGAGCTCTGAAGACTCTCTGATGAACTCTGAAGACTCTCTGATGAACTCTGAAGACTCTGATGAACTCTGAAGACTCTCTGATGAGCTCTGAAGACTCTCTTATGAACTCTAAAGACTCTGATGAGCTCTGAAGACTCTCTGATGAACTCTAAAAACTGGTGAACTCTGAAGATTCTCTGATGAACTCTGAAGACTCTCTGATAAACTCTAAAGACTCTGGTGAACTCTGAAGACTCTCTGATGAACTCTGAAGACTCTCTGATAAACTCTGAAGACTCTCTGATGAGCTCTGAAGACTCTCTGATGAGCTCTGTAGACTCTGATGAACTCTAAAGACTCTGATGAGCTCTGAAGACTCTCTGATGAACTCTGAAGACTCTCTGATGAACTCTGAAGACTCTGATGAACTCTGAAGACTCTCTGATGAACTGTAAAGGCTCTCTTATGAACTCTAAAGACTCTGATGAACTCTGAAGACTCTCTGATGAGCTCTGAAGACTCTCTTATGAACTCTAAAGACTCTGATAAGCTCTGAAGACTCTCTGATGAACTCTAAAAACCGGTGAACTCTGAAGACTCTCTGATGAACTCTGAAGACTCTCTGATAAACTCTAAAGACTCTGGTGAACTCTGAAGACTCTGATGAACTCTAAAGACTCTCTTATGAACTCTAAAGACTCTGATGAGCTCTGAAGACTCTCTGATGAGCTCTGAAGACTCTGATGAACTCTAAAGACTCTCTTATGAACTCTAAAGACTCTGATGAGCTCTGAAGACTCTCTGATGAACTCTTAAGACTCTCTGATGAACTCTAAAAACTGGTGAGCTCTGAAGACTCTCTGATGAACTCTGAAGACTCTCTGATAAACTCTAAAGACTCTGGTGAACTCTGAAGACTCTCTGATGAACTCTGAAGACTCTCTGATGAACTCTGAAGACTCTCTGATGAGCTCTGAAGACTCTGATGAACTCTAAAGACTCTCTTATGAACTCTAAAGACTCTGATGAGCTCTGAAGACTCTCTGTAGAACTCTAAAGACTCTCTGATAAACTCTGAAGACTCTCTGATGAACTCTGAAGACTCTGATGAACTCAAAAGACTCTCTGATGAACTCTGAAGACTCTGATGAACTTTAAAGACTCTGATGAGCTCTGAAGACTCTGATGAACTCTAAAGACTCTCGTATGAACTCTAAAGACTCTGATGAGCTCTGAAGACTCTCTGATGAACTCTGAAGACTCTCTGATAAACTCTGAAGACTCTCTGATGCACACTAAAGACTCTGATGAACTCAAAAGACTCTCTGATGAGCTCTGAAGACTCTGATGAACTTTAAAGACTCTGATGAGCTCTGAAGACTCTGATGAACTCTAAAGACTCTCGTATGAACTCTAAAGACTCTGATGAGCTCTGAAGACTCTCTGATGAACTCTGAAGACTCTCTTATGAACTCTAAAGACTCTGATGACTCTGAAGACTCTCTGATGAACTCTGAAGTCTCTCTGATGAGCTCTGAAGACTCTGATGAACTCTAAAGACTCTCTTATGAACTCTAAAGACACTGATGAGCTCTGAAGACTCTCTGATGAACTCTTAAGACTCTCTGATGAGCTCTGAAGACTCTTATGAACTCTAAAGACTCTCTGATGAACTCTAAAGACTCTGATGAGCTCTGAAGACTCTCTGATGAACTCTGAAGACTCTCTGATGAACTCTAAAGACTCTGATGAACTCTGAAGACTCTCTGATGAACTCTGAAGACTCTCTGATGAGCTCTGAAGACTCTGATGAACTCTAAAGACTCTCTTATGAACTCTAAAGACACTGATGAGCTCTGAAGACTCTCTGATGAGCTCTGAAGACTCTGATGAACTCTAAAGACTCTCTTATGAACTCTAAAGACACTGATGACCTCTGAAGACTCTCTGATGAACTCTGAAGACTCTCTAATGAGCTCTGAAGACTCTCTGATGAACTCTAAAGACTCTGACTGAAGACTCTCTGATGAACTCTGAAGACTCTCTGATAAACTCTAAAGACTCTGGTGAACTCTGAAGACTCTGATGAACTCTAAAGACTCTCTTATGAACTCTAAAGACTCTGATGAGCTCTGAAGACTCTCTGATGAGCTCTGAAGACTCTGATGAACTCTAAAGACTCTCTTATGAACTCTAAAGACTCTGATGAGCTCTGAAGACTCTCTGATGAACTCTGAAGACTCTCTGATGAACTCTGAAGACTCTGATGAACTCTGAAGACTCTCTGATGAGCTCTGAAGACTCTCTTATGAACTCTAAAGACTCTGATAAGCTCTGAAGACTCTCTGATGAACTCTAAAAACCGGTGAACTCTGAAGACTCTCTGATGAACTCTGAAGACTCTCTGATAAACTCTAAAGACTCTGGTGAACTCTGAAGACTCTGATGAACTCTAAAGACTCTCTTATGAACTCTAAAGACTCTGATGAGCTCTGAAGACTCTCTGATGAGCTCTGAAGACTCTCTTATGAACTCTAAAGACTCTGATGAGCTCTGAAGACTCTCTGATGAACTCTTAAGACTCTCTGATAAACTCTGAAGACTCTCTGATGCACACTAAAGACTCTGATGAACTCTAAAGACTCTCTGATGAGCTCTGAAGACTCTGATGAACTCTAAAGACTCTCGTATGAACTCTAAAGACTCTGATGAGCTCTGAAGACTCTCTGATGAACTCTGAAGACTCTCTGATGAACTCTAAAGACTCTGATGACTCTGAAGACTCTCTGTTGAACTCTGAAGACTCTCTGATGAGCTCTGAAGACTCTGATGAAATCTAAAGACTCTCTTATGAACTCTAAAGACACTGATGAGCTCTGAAGACTCTCTGATAAACTCTTAAGACTCTCTGATGAGCTCTGAAGACTCTGATAAACTCTAAAGACTCTCTGATGAACTCTAAAGACTCTCTTATGAACTCTAAAGACTCTGATGAGCTCTGAAGACTCTCTGATGAAATTCTGAAGACTCTCTGATGAACTCTGAAGACTCTGATGAACTCTAAAGACTCTCTGATGCACTCTAAAGACTCTGATGAACTCAAAAGACTCTCTGATGAGCTCTGAAGACTCTCTTATGAACTCTAGAGACTCTGATGAGCTCTGAAGACTCTCTGATGAACTCTGAAAACTCTGATGAACTCTAAAGACTCTCTGATGAACTCTAAAGACTCTGATGAGCTCTGAAGACTCTGATGAACTCTAAAGACTCTCTTATGAACTCTAAAGACTCTGATGAGCTCTGAAGACTCTCTGATGAGCTCTGAAGACTCTCTTATGAACTCTAGAGACTCTGATGAGCTCTGAAGACTCTCTGATGAGCTCTGAAGACTCTCTTATGAACTTTAGAGACTCTGATGAGCTCTGAAGACTCTCTTATGAACTCTGAAGACTCTCTGATGAACTCTGAAGATTCTCTGATAAACTCTGAAGACTCTCTGATGAACTCTGAAGACTTTTTTGTTACCATTGTTGTCTTACTGGTGGTTAGTTTTTGTTGTGTTTACATAGTTTTTTGTTTAACTTGTGGTTAGTACTGCTGTGTGTGTTTGTTTGAATTTATCATTGTGAGTTGTGAACTGCTGGCTTGACTTAGCTGTACATACACTAGCTTAGCTAAGCTAAGCTATTCTGTGTTGTTGTTGCTTGTGGCAATGGTTTGCCATTCTTGTTCGGTATTACTAGACAGGTTGTCTCTATTAGAGAGACATGTTTGTGAGTTAGAGCAGCTAGATCAGCATAGACAGGGTTTGGTTACTTTAGATGTGTCAGGGTTTCCTGATAGTATCAGATGCAGGAATGATAGCAGTCCTGCTAGCGATAGCTCTAGTTGTGGCTCAACTGTCTCGGCAGTTGTTGCAAAGAGTGATATGTTTGAACCGGCGTGCAGGCAGGGGGAAGTCTTCGGTTGTCCGCCCCTGTCCGCGGTCACCCCCTCTGACCGCGAACCGGTTTTCGGCGCTTTCAAGTCCGCTTGTCCGCGCTGATCACCGGCCTGTTTCCTCTGCGCCTGCCAACCTGAGCAAGCATCGCACTCTGGTGATAGGAGACTCCATTACCCGCAATGTTAGACTCGAGACGCCAGCCATTGTCCACTGTTTACCGGGGGCCAGAGCTTCCGACATAGAGGCTAATCTTAGGGTGCTGACATCACACAGGGAGGAGAGTTTCCTCAGACACATACTGGCACTACATACAAGCAGATAGTTATTCATGTCGGCACCAATAATGTGAGAATGAGGCAGTCAGAGGTAACCAAAGATAGCCTAGCCAGGACTCTTGAACTAGGGAACAAGATGAGTCGGCATCGATTAATTGTCTCTGGCCCCCTCCCCGTAAGGGGTAGTGATGAACAGTATAGCAGATTAGTTTCCATGAACCGGTGGCTGGCCCGGCATTGTGGTCAGAAAGGTTATGGTTTCGTGGATAACTGGCCTTCTTTCTGGGGCCGCCCAGGCCTGCAGAGGGCAGACGGCCTGCATCCTACTGGACATGGTGCTGCCATTTTGTCTAGTAATATAGACAGGTGCATTCGGTGCATTTGACACAAGGAATCTCAGCAGGTCGCAGGAATTAGAGAAGCTGCTAGTCATGATAGTGCGGGTGTGGAACTGGATAATGTAGAAGCTTTTAGTTGTCTGGTTAGGCCGTGTTATCCTGATGTCTACTGCCTAAATCTGTTATTTAGTCCTCAAACACATCTGAAAACTCACAGAGTCAGTGACCCAAAAGCATCCTGTCCTCATGTTATTATAACTCAGAGGCAATCTTTTAAACCAAGCAGAACTGTTAGAGCTCGACAGCTTGTTCCTGTCGCTATCTCTCCACTGGACCAGCCTTCAAATGTCTGCTCTACATCAAGACTGAAGATCGGTCTCCTGAATGTGCGGTCTCTATCCTCCAAAGCACTCCTAATTAATGATCTTATTGCTTCTCATAGCTTGGATTTACTTTGTCTTTGTGAAACGTGGCTTAGGCCCAATGTTTTTCTGCCACTAAATGAAGCCCCTCCCCCTGATTATGCGTATGCACAGGTAGGTCGCACGTCGAAACTGGGTGGTGGTGTTGCAGCCATTTATAAAGCTGCATTTTGCTTTACAGGTCCATCATCACAGCCGAAATTTAACTCTTTTGAAGTGTTACTCATTAAACATATTTCTTCTCAAATAAACAGAAGGAAGCCATTTTATTTAGCTGTAATCTATCGCCCTCCGGGTCCCTACTCTTCTTTCTTGGATGAGTTTGGAGTTTTCCTCTCGGACTTAATAACCCACGCTGATAACATCCTTCTAGATGGAGACTTTAATATTCATCTAAACAAGAAGAGTTATCCTCTGGCCAGAGCATTTCAATCAGTCCTCACGACCCTGTCTTTAACCAGTTTGTTCATGAGCCCACACACATTAGTGGAAACTATCTTGATCTTGTTTTGGCTCGGGGAATAGATGTCTCCAATCTCTTTGTCTCCTCTCTTTCATCTGCTGTCTCAGATCACTCACTGGTGGAATTTGAGATAAGTTACACATTTCCCTCAAATTCAGACAAATGCGTAGTGTCTACACGGAATTTTAGCGCAGCTGCAATGGAAATGATTGCCACACGGCTGACAGATGTTCTTCCTAATTTAACTCCAACTGGAAACTCAGTAGAGGCCTACACAGAGAAGGTCCATGCTACCCTCTCAGCCATCACCGACTCAGTGGCACCCCTCAGGACAAAGCCCAGACCAACCAGACGACCTACGCCATGGTATAATGAGGAAACGCGGGCTTTGAAACAGGCCTGCAGGAGTTTTGAACGCAAATGGCGCAAGTCAAAAACAAATCTAAATGATCAAAAGTGGTGTTTGTGTGTAAACACCTATAAGCACGCCCTCAGCACTGCAAAGACTACCTATTTTTCATCTCTTATAAGAGAAAACCGGCATAACCCCAGGTTTCTCTTTGGGACAGTCCTAAACTAATCCAACCAAAAACAACTGAAGACTCCTCTCCCTTTAGTGCACAAGACTTTTTAGATTTCTTTAATCATAAAATTGAAGATATCAGGGATAATATTTTGTTTTTGTCTTCTTTGGCTCCGGGTCCCATTCACTTGGATCCACCGACCTCTCGTCTCTCAGTCTTAGATTCTGTTTCCCTCGATGAGCTGACAAAGGTGGTTTCTTCATGTAAAGCAACTATGTGTCTCCTGGATATCCTGCAGCAAAACAGCTTAAAGAACTGTGGCCCTATGTGGGGCAAATTATATTAAACATTATAAACTTGTCCCTGTCTACTGGCACCGTTCCTTCCCTTTTCAAACAGGCTGTGGTCAAACCCCTGCTCAAAAAACCTACTTTGGATCCTGGATGCCTAAATAATTTCCGTCCTGTCTCCAATTTATCTTTTCTATCTAAAGTCCTCGAAAAAGTTGTGTTAAAACAACTTACTCTATATCTATCAGAAAATGAGCTCCTGGAGCCGTTTCAGTCTGAGTTTAGGGCCTCTTATTCCACTGAAACAGCTTTAGTTAAAGTAACAAATGATCTTCTCCTTCAGATGGACGAGGACTCATCGGCTCTACTGTTATTGATGGATCTCAGCTGCATTTGATACGATTGATCCTGCAGTACTAATCAACAGACTTAAAGATGTTTTTGGCATCTCTGGCTCTGCTCTTTCTTGGTTAGAATCCTATCTGTTTATCAGAGAGTCTTCAGAGTTCTTCAGAGAGTCTTTAGAGTTCATCAGAGAGACCAGGAAGTCTTTCCCGTCTCTCAGAGGATAGAGTTTAGTGCAGCTCTGACCTGTTAGTCCCATTTGAACCGTCTGGGTGCATAGTTGATAATTCGGTGACAGTTTCGAAGCTGCCGCTCGGCCTGGAGCCTGTTCCTGAAGTCTCTCAGGACTCTAGCCTTGGCCTCAGAGGAGCCGGCTCTGAAGGGTCCTGACGATTGGAAAACATCCAGTTTCTGGCTTCACGAGTGTATTAAACAGTAAACAATGGCAATGGTGAAGGTGTGGTGTTTGAGAAGCTGCTTCGACAGAAATCATAAACCAATAACCCTTTACCAGACTGACCTTAAATAAACTTGATTCATTCATAAATAACCCGAGACTTCAGCTCCATCAGTGCCAGACTCTCACTGACATCAAAATAATCTACGTGGTGTTCATTTTTGTAAAGGTTTTGTTTATTTATTTGTTGAACAATGCATTTTATATCATAATAGTCAAACATTTAATCATACATAATTTAATCATACTCAACTCCTTCAAACAGAACTTTATTAAAGCAGTACTGTGTAACTTTTAGCTTGTAGCATCTTTAAAACCCAAAATGATACTGTCTCATGTTGATTTAATGGTTTAGTGGAATCCCTGAGTTGGACTGAAAGCTCTGCTGGTCTTTAACTCCAGTGGGACAGCCCTGTCCTGAGACAGGCTCAGCTCAAACACGGAGCAGGAACTGGCCGAGACACTGGACACACACAGTTGAATTAGAACAAAATGCACTAAAATGACTGACCCTTTCAGAAGTTTTTTCTTTCAAACTCGCTGGCTTTGGATCGTTTCAAAAACACACAAATACAGTGTGTACCTTTCTATGGGATAAAAGGTACATAGTGCAGCTTTTATTAAGTATTTAAGGGCTGTGCTCCGCTGTTTTAGTCGCTCTTTTAGAAAAGGTTCTGGCTTCACAAGAACAATAAAACAATAAATAAAGGCGCGGCTTCAAAAACTTAACTTGACTGAATGTGTGTGCTAGTTATTACTCTCCAGGAATCATAAACCAATAGTGAATAAATGAAAATCTTTATTGTCCCACACATTTGTCCTTGGCTCAGCTCAATGCTGCCACAGTTAAATACATCCTGCATTCATCTTTAATAAGAATCAATAAAATATTTCAGACAATAAACATTAATATTAAAGTACATTAGAATGATGGTGTTACAGGCTACTGTCAAAACTTACTTAACAATGAGACAAAAGAGTTTTTGAACTAGTTTGTTCGTCAGCGACGGAGACAAAACCTCCAGAGGACAACAGTTCAAATGTGAGTTGGGTTAGGGTTATTATTAACCGGTGTCACAGTGGTTATCAGACAGTGTTTCTTTTTAATTAACTTTTGTTTTACTGTGACGCTGCTGGAAACATAACCAACCCTATATTTTTCAGTGTTTTTAACTGTTTAATGGTTTGTCATTAAACGGTTTAAAGTGGTGACACTAAAGGAAATACATCATGGCTTTGAATCTAAAAAAAAAACTCCCCGAGGTCTTCACTGACTCAAACTCCAGCAGGAAATAACATGATTGGTCATTTAACAGTAAAAAGATCGAGTGTGAAGCATGTTATGTCTTTAATACTTTTTCTCCAGGACAGAGTTATTGTCAGAATATGGTCTGGTCCTGAGCCTCACCTGCTGCCCTTCACCTTCACCAGTGATTCCTTATGTAGGCCTTTAATGTCTTATTTACACTTTGTTTGAAGTTTCACGGTCACATCTGTTGGTGGCATTATTTATATAAACATTTATTTAAGATTTACCTGAAGAAACCAACACTGAACGTCTTGGATCATCATGTGTTAGCGGAGGATTTAGTGAGACATTAAGGACCTGATGGAGTCCGGTGTTTTGTAATGAGTGAGGCGTTCAGGGACTGGAGTCAGGTGTGTGTCGTCATCAGTGAGGCGTTTAGGGACTTCGAGTCAGGTGTGTTTTGTAATGAGTGAGGCGTTCAGGGACTGGAGTCAGGTGTGTTTTGTAATGAGTGAGGCGTTCAGGGACTGGAGTCAGGTGTGTTTTGTAATGAGTGAGGCGTTCAGGGACTGGAGTCAGGTGTGTTTTGTAATGAGTGAGGCGTTCAGGGACTGGAGTCAGGTGTGTTTTGTAATGAGTGAGGCGTTCAGGGACTGGAGTCAGGTGTGTGTCGTCATCAGTGAGGCGTTCAGGGACTTCGAGTCAGGTGTGTGTCGTCATCAGTGAGGCGTTCAGGGGTTGGAGTCAGGTGTGTGTCGTCGTCAGTGAGGTGTTTGGGGACTGGAGTCAGGTGTGTTTTGTCATCAGTGAGGCGTTCAGGGACTTCGAGTCAGGTGTGTGTCGTCATCAGTGAGGCGTTCGGGGACTGGAGTCAGGTGTGTGTCGTCATCAGTGAGGCGTTCAGGGACTTCGAGTCAGTTGTGTGTCGTCATCAGTGAGGCGTTCAGGGGCTGGAGTCAGGTGTGTGTCGTCATCAGTGAGGCGTTCAGGGACTTCGAGTCAGTTGTGTGTCGTCATCAGTGAGGCGTTCAGGGGCTGGAGTCAGGTGTGTGTCGTCATCAGTGAGGCGTTCAGGGACTGGAGTCAGGTGTGTGTCGTCATCAGTGAGGCGTTCGGGGACTTCGAGTCAGGTGTGTGTCGTCATCAGTGAGGCGTTCGGGGACTGGAGTCAGGTGTGTGTTGTAATGAGTGAGGCGTTCAGGGGCTGGAGTCAGGTGTGTGTCGTCATCAGTGAGGCGTTCAGGGACTGGAGTCAGGTGTGTCGTCATCAGTGAGGCGTTCAGGGACTTGAGTCAGTTGTGTGTCGTCATCAGTGAGGCGTTCAGGGGCTGGAGTCAGGTGTGTGTCGTCATCAGTGAGGCGTTCAGGGACTGGAGTCAGGTGTGTGTCGTCATCAGTGAGGCGTTCGGGGACTTCGAGTCAGGTGTGTGTCGTCATCAGTGAGGCGTTCGGGGACTGGAGTCAGGTGTGTGTTGTAATGAGTGAGGCGTTCAGGGGCTGGAGTCAGGTGTGTGTCGTCATCAGTGAGGCGTTCAGGGACTGGAGTCAGGTGTGTGTCGTCATCAGTGAGGCGTTTAGGGACTTCGAGTCAGGTGTGTTTTGTAATGAGTGAGGCGTTCAGGGACTGGAGTCAGGTGTGTTTTGTAATGAGTGAGGCGTTCAGGGACTGGAGTCAGGTGTGTTTTGTAATGAGTGAGGCATTCAGGGACTGGAGTCAGGTGTGTGTCATCATCAGTGAGGCGTTCGGGGACTGGAGTCAGGTGTGTGTCGTCATCAGTGAGGCGTTCGGGGACTGGAGTCAGGTGTGTGTCGTCATCAGTGAGGCGTTCAGGGGCTGGAGTCAGGTGTGTTTTGTAATGAGTGAGGCGTTCAGGGGCTGGAGTCAGGTGTGTTTTGTAATGAGTGAGGCGTTCAGGGGCTGGAGTCAGGTGTGTGTCGTCATCAGTGAGGCGTTCAGGGACTTCGAGTCAGTTGTGTGTCGTCATCAGTGAGGCATTCGGGGACTGGAGTCAGGTGTGTGTTGTAATGAGTGAGGCGTTCAGGGGCTGGAGTCAGGTGTGTGTCGTCATCAGTGAGGCGTTCAGGGACTGGAGTCAGGGGTGTGTCGTCATCAGTGAGGCGTTCAGGGACTTCGAGTCAGGTGTGTTTTGTAATGAGTGAGGCGTTCAGGGACTGGAGTCAGGTGTGTTTTGTAATGAGTGAGGCGTTCAGGGACTGGAGTCAGGTGTGTTTTGTAATGAGTGAGGCGTTCAGGGACTGGAGTCAGGTGTGTGTCGTCATCAGTGAGGCGTTCAGGGACTTCGAGTCAGGTGTGTGTCGTCATCAGTGAGGCGTTCAGGGGTTGGAGTCAGGTGTGTGTCGTCGTCAGTGAGGTGTTTGGGGACTGGAGTCAGGTGTGTTTTGTCATCAGTGAGGCGTTCAGGGACTTCGAGTCAGGTGTGTGTCGTCATCAGTGAGGCGTTCGGGGACTGGAGTCAGGTGTGTGTCGTCATCAGTGAGGCGTTCAGGGACTTCGAGTCAGTTGTGTGTCGTCATCAGTGAGGCGTTCAGGGGCTGGAGTCAGGTGTGTGTCGTCATCAGTGAGGCGTTCAGGGACTTCGAGTCAGTTGTGTGTCGTCATCAGTGAGGCATTCAGGGGCTGGAGTCAGGTGTGTTTTGTAATGAGTGAGGCGTTCAGGGACTGGAGTCAGGTGTGTGTCGTCATCAGTGAGGCGTTCGGGGACTTCGAGTCAGGTGTGTGTCGTCATCAGTGAGGCGTTCGGGGACTGGAGTCAGGTGTGTGTTGTAATGAGTGAGGCGTTCAGGGGCTGGAGTCAGGTGTGTGTCGTCATCAGTGAGGCGTTCAGGGGCTGGAGTCAGGTGTGTTTTGTAATGAGTGAGGCGTTCAGGGGCTGGAGTCAAGTGTGTTTTGTAATGAGTGAGGCGTTCAGGGGCTGGAGTCAGGTGTGTTTTGTAATGAGTGAGGCGTTCAGGGGCTGGAGTCAGGTGTGTGTCGTCATCAGTGAGGCGTTCGGGGACTGGAGTCAGGTGTGTGTCGTCATCAGTGAGGCGTTCAAGGGCTGGAGTCAGGTGTGTGTCGTCA
This sequence comes from Neodontobutis hainanensis, assembly GCA_024349245.1. Taxonomy (NCBI): domain Eukaryota; kingdom Metazoa; phylum Chordata; class Actinopteri; order Gobiiformes; family Odontobutidae; genus Neodontobutis; species Neodontobutis hainanensis. The sequence goes on along the minus strand of JALDNG010000146.1, from coordinate 287,714 downwards.
TCAGTGAGGCGTTCAGGGGCTGGAGTCAGGTGTGTGTCGTCATCAGTGAGGCGTTCAGGGACTTCGAGTCAGGTGTGTGTCATCATCAGTGAGGCGTTCGGGGACTGGAGTCAGGTGTGTGTCGTCATCAGTGAGGCGTTCGGGGACTTGAGTCAGGTGTGTGTCGTCATCAGTGAGGCGTTCAGGGGCTGGAGTCAGGTGTGTGTCGTCATCAGTGAGGCGTTCAGGGACTTCGAGTCAGTTGTGTGTTGTAATGAGTGAGGCGTTCAGGGGCTGGAGTCAGGTGTGTGTCGTCATCAGTGAGGCGTTCAGGGACTGGAGTCAGGTGTGTGTCGTCATCAGTGAGGCGTTCGGGGACTTAGAGTCAGGTGTGTTTTGTAATGAGTGAGGCGTTCAGGGGCTGGAGTCAGGTGTGTGTCGTCATCAGTGAGGCGTTCAGGGACTGGAGTCAGGTGTGTGTCGTCATCAGTGAGGCGTTCGGGGACTTAGAGTCAGGTGTGTTTTGTAATGAGTGAGGCGTTCAGGGACTGGAGTCAGGTGTGTGTCGTCATCAGTGAGGCGTTCGGGGACTGGAGTCAGGTGTGTGTCATCATCAGTGAAGCGTTCAGGGGCTGGAGTCAGGTGTGTGTCGTCATCAGTGAGGCGTTCGGGGACTTAGAGTCAGGTGTGTTTTGTAATGAGTGAGGCGTTCAGGGGCTGGAGTCAGGTGTGTGTCGTCATCAGTGAGGCGTTCGGGGACTGGAGTCAGGTGTGTGTCATCATCAGTGAAGCGTTCAGGGGCTGGAGTCAGGTGTGTGTCATCATCAGTGAGGCGTTCGGGGACTTAGAGTCAGGTGTGTTTTGTAATGAGTGAGGCGTTCAGGGACTGGAGTCAGGTGTGTGTCGTCATCAGTGAGGCGTTCGGGGACTGGAGTCAGGTGTGTGTCATCATCAGTGAAGCGTTCAGGGGCTGGAGTCAGGTGTGTGTCGTCATCAGTGAGGCGTTCAGGGGCTGGAGTCAGGTGTGTGTTGTCATCAGTGAGGCGAACCTCAGGATTTACGGTTTATTGATTATTCATTTCAAAATTTTCTCTCCAAACAGGTAAAAGTCCATTCATTCACAGGAGCTCACGGCATCAGTTAATATTTTTATAATATAGTAAGTATTGCAGGTGTGTTAAGCCTGTTATTTACTGAAGGTTTTTTGTGCCATTATTTAGATGCTTGCATAATCCATGAGTTAACAGTCCATTAACGAAATTCAGATTTGTTTCATAAACAATAAGTAAAATGTGCAAATATTTTCAGAAAATATATATTTCTGAAAACTCGGCGCAATGCTATAGACCGGGGATGTACCTGCGCCACGCGGACAGAGGTGCATCTGTGAAACACGCGCTTATTTTGCGTGACTAGCCTAATTTAACCACACAGCGCATGCGCACCAATTCGTGTCTTTTCGACATAAACAAAGCCGTTTTTACAACGCGATTATTAATTTGTTATGTCCTCAATCATATCTGATACTTTTCTCTGGTGGCTTATGCGTCCATCTGTCAGTTTTTCCGTCTCTACGTGTTACAGCCTCGTTTCTTCATTAAAACTAGTTCTTACGCTTATCCGTCTGTATCTGCCTCTGAAGACCAAACTGTTCACAAACCCTCTTCCACTGACAGCGCTTTGTTCGATCTTGTTTCTGGCTTTTTATTTTAAACCTCACGAATACTAACGCAGTAAACCATTATCTGTGTTGGATTATCAGCTCCGTTTTACCGCCGACAGTAACCCGTGTTTCTCACAGACCGTGGTCCAAGTGAAGCCAAACCAAAATGGCCGTCTGTTTCCTTTCACGAAGGTAAAACCCGATCAAACGCTGCGAATCTTCAACGAAACCAGGCTTCAGTGAACCTCCAAGACAAGCCGCGACTGAAACCATCCACACTGCGGTTTATTACGGGCTTCGATCATACTTTTTATCCAAATTAACTGGTATTCACTCAGATTTACAACCACAGCACACAGTCCACTTTCGAAATGGAGATTCTGGGCTGAATCCTAGATTGCGTCGTGTCTGAAAGCAGCAGCCCGTTCACAGAGCTCCGGCCGCTCGCAGCAGCCCCGGCCCGGGAGCTCCGAGCTGCTCCGGCCGCTCGCAGCAGCCTTGTCCTGGTGTAGTGGGAAAGGTTCAAACCTGGTGGCGGTAACAAGATGGCGGCGGGAGGAGGCTGCGCAGAAGACGAAGAAGACGGGCGTTGACGTCACGTAACAAGGCACCACATGCAGTTTTCTTCGCCATACAGTAAAAACACACCGAGCACGATGTCTACACGGATTTAGGACGGAAAATCTGGCAAAACAGTTCGGATTAATGTCGCACCATCTAATAACTCGATCAGTTGCACCAAGAAGAAGGTAAAGAGCGCGTTGTTGTGAAGCACACGGCCGGGAATGCGAGGTTAATGTTGGGAGAACACTAGGCTCCGGCCTAGTTTATTTCAGGTTCTGTTCGAAGGCCTTATCCTCTGCAACACGTCCGTCTTGAACCTTAGAGCAATAAAACTATTGAAACAAGTAGAATAACTGGTATTAAGTTTGTTATTCAGGAAGGTTAGCTTTTGCGTTTTGTTTGAGTTTGCATAGCGCTGAGCTACATTATCAGTTGGAATGGTCAGTATTTGCATTACTGAGATTTCACTACATTACTTTGACCAGTAAGGAGATTAAATTTAGTGTAAATATTTAAATTGCCAACTGTAGTTCAACTCCAAGATTTTGTACATTGCTGCCTCATGTAGGAACTGCCACCACATAACACTAGCTTCATACAAAAGGTTTGAAAGGACTGTTTTATTGAGTGAGCCACTAGTTCAGAGTAATGGCTTTCACTCATTGGTTTAGGAACTTCTGTTTTAAAGCCACAAGTTGTGTAATCAGTTTGTATTAAGACGAGTTGACCATATTTGGAAAAGTGGGCGGGGCCTAGGTAGAACGCCCATTATTCAGTCCGTTCACCTGCAGGCACAGAAATGATATTGCCTAAGTCCCATTATAACCAGTTTTAAACTGCTGTAAATACCTGACTCTGACTGAAGGAGGCAGTCATGGGTTTCTCTGAATGGGACTAACACCTGGAGAGAGTCGGGCTGAGACACAGCGTAACACATGAAAAACATGAAGAGCAGAGTTTAGAGACAGCTCCTGTTTGTTCTGTTCATGACGTAAAAGGTTTAGAAGAACAAGCGCAGTCTACCCCAGCCTATGATGTGTTCAAGTTCTTTTGGACGGAGCCGATGTTGAGTTGTGAACACACTTTTCTTAGTTTGTTGTTTTCAGGTGTTTGTAACTGTGAAGTTTGAGTTTCTCTGTTGATATTTATGAATTAAGCAACGATAATTGCATCGATAGACCAAGTTTTAACTCTACAAACGATTTAGGTTTAATGTCGGCTCATCATCTCTTTTTAATCTTGGCTTAATTTTGTGGGAGACTCTCGTCCATAAACATACTGACTGTATATAGAAATGGACATTTACAAACTCTCAATTGAATCCTTTACTAATATCAGCAGGTCTGTTTGCATTAATATGCATTTGGTTAGTAAAAGTATTTAAATAATCTCATTCAGGGTGCATGTGGCAGAGTGGTTAGCACTCCTGCCTTACAGCAAGAAGGTTGTGAGTTCAAAACCCGGCCGGCTTAAATACTCTCTCGGCCAACTCTGGTCTTTCTGTGAGGAGTCTGCATGTCCTCCGCGTGTTACCGTGGGTTCTCTCCGGGTACTCCGGCTCCTCCCAACGTCCAAAGACATGCATGTACAGGTTAATTGGCAACTCTAAAGTGTCTCTAGTGAATGAATGTGAGAGTGAATGGTTGTCTGTCACTGTCTGTCTCTAAATGTCAGCCCTGCGACTAACTGGCAACTGTCCAGGGTGTACCCCGCCTCAGGCCCAAAGCTGCTGGGATAGGCTCCAGTCACCCGTGACCCCTAACGGGGCAAAGCGGTAGAAAATGAATGAATGACTGAATGAATAATATCTCATTTACTAATACTTCTGGAGAGTAAAGTGGACAATCTTCCTAAACTGATTGAGTTGAGGGGGCTCAGTGGTAGAGCGGTCGTCCTTCAACCATAAGGTTGTTGGTTCGATTCGCGCTCGCCCCACAGTTCATACTGTTGTTGTGTCCTTGGGCAACACACTTAACCCATGTCTCCAGTGGTGTTCCAGCTGTAACACTCGCAAATGGAAGCTCAATGTAAAGGCTGATTTATGCTTCTGCGTAGGGGGTACGCCGTAGTGTACGCCGTAGGCTACGCACGTAGGTGACGCCGTCGTGAGCATTTATACCTCTGCGTATGTCTATTTTGCTCTGCAGTACACCGCCGAAACGCTAGTTGACGCGAGCGGGTTCCACTGTGTTTGAAACGACATTTCAGTCACCCCACGGAATTTTTTTTTTAATATATTTTTTTCACCCCACGGAATTGTGCCAAGGCAAAACAACATTGTGTGTCGTGGTCAACCTGGTGTGTAACTTGTATTGGTGTAAAATATAATGCACCAATAAATGACATGAGGATATTTTATTTTTTTTAAGTTTGTACTATACATACAAATGGTGGAACTATGTATAAGATAATGCACCATGTAAAGGTGCAATGGTCTATAATTGTTTACATTAAATAGATGCAAAAGAGCAAACTATACAAATAAATTAACTTTAAGATCTTAATGTACTGTAACCTTAACCATAAAATATACATACAGCAGGAACAAACATAATTGGTTCAAACTATATACACAAATTGTTTGATGCAAAAGATAGTAAAAAAAACAGGTGCAATGGTCTTAAATTGTAAATTAAAAACAGATGCAAAAGAGCAAACACAGACACATGTGCAACTATTAGTTAATGTTTATTTACAATAACCTTCACACATTTTTTGAAACAGCAGTATTTTTTTTAAATAAACAGTGTAAAGTACATACAAATATGGGCATGACAGTGCAATGTATTAATGTGCAATGATCTACAATTATTATCAAAAATAGATGTAAAACAGAAACTTCACAAATGATTCAAACTACAGTATAACCTGCATGAATTGGTGTGAACAGACAATAAATTAAAAAGCTGAAGTGCAAACTATATACAAAAAAATAACTAAAAAATCTAAAGTGCAAACTGCAGATACAGTGCATTTCCATATGCATTGCCTGCACACTGTGGTCCTCCGCAGCAGATCTGCAACAGTTTGTCCAAACCTGTCGCTCTCATCATTGCCTTGACACAGTCTCTGTTGAGCTCGACCCGCCGTTCCTCCAACTGAGCCTCCAACCGAGCAACCTGCACTTGGACCCAGTCATCTTTTTCTTTTCTCTTTCTTTTTTGTGCCATACTTGGACTGGGGGACAGAAGAGATGACTGCATGGACATAAGAGATGGCTGTGGGACAGAAGAGATGACTGCGGGGACAGAAGAGATGGCTGCTGGGACAGAAGAGATGGCTGTGGGACAGAAGAGATGGCTGCGGGGACAGAAGAGATGGCTGGGGACAGAAGAGATGGCTGCGGGGACAGAAGAGATGGCTGCTGGGACAGAAGAGATGGCTGCTGGGACAGAAGAGATGGCTGCTGGGACAGAAGAGATGGCTGCGGGGACAGAAGAGATGACTGCGGGGACAGAAGAGATGACTGCGGGGACAGAAGAGATGGCTGGTGATGGGGGCTCTACCACTTGGTAATCGGTCATCATCGCTGATGGCTGGAGGTCTCACGTCTGATAAACCAGTGGAGTTTGAGCTGGTATCAGTCCCATCCTGTGAATATGAAAAAAATAGCAAATAGTATAAGTTATACATAAAAGATGATGCATTCATTGTTAAATCATAGATAGATAGAGCTATAATCACTGCATATTCATACATTGCAAATGCTAAATTGTTGCATTTGTATTTTCTGTAAGCCAAATAAAATTACAATCTATTATATTACATAAATACAACCCATTACATATAATTACAACCTATTACACATGCTTTTGGACTCACAGTTATATTATTTTTGCAAAAAAAATACCCATGTGGTAGCATTGCTAGTTAAGTTAGCTAACCGAAACACAATAGAGGTTCATAAAAGGACGTGCATTATTTACCTTATCGTCAAAGTTTGACTCCGTAAGCCGATGTTTGACATGAGGGGCCAGCCAAGATAGGAATATATAAAAGACTGGGATTGTTTTTCCTCCTGGATCCTCGCTCCTTGAGGCAAGTTTTTTACGGAGACGAACGTACTTGTCTCATGAGTACTTCCATCTCTTCATGCACTCCGCTACATCTAAACCCACGTTGGATATGGCTGTATTTCCTCACTTCTTCAATTTATCGCTCGGTAACTTAGTCCATTTCCATGTTGGCTCTTCACTGAATTTCGGAATTTAAAAATGGCGGGCGGTCCAGAGAGCAGAAGACCATTGCGGAAATGCGTAGGAGGAAACGTGATACTATCCAAGCCGACCAATCACAGATCTTACGGTCCGCGTCGTCGCGACGCGTAGTTACATTTTGGAGGAGGTGCGCGTCAGGCTACGGCGTAGGGTACGGCGTAGGGTACACGTCACTGCGTATGCTACGCCGTAGCTTCGACGCGCACCCTACGCAGAAGCATAAATCAGCCTTAAGTCGCTTTGGATTAAAGCATCTGCTAAATGAATAAATGGAAAAGATAAAAGAACTTGACATGAAGAATAGTATGTGATTCTCTTTATTTTGTGTTTACGATTATATTGTATACACTGGTTTTAAAATTTTAAGTATAAAAAAGGTTGGTGGATTTTTAGTGATTACTGCAGAAGAAGAAGAATCACAGGAAATTGTGTGGAAATAAGAGTTTCCCTGGGGATGTAACTTCATTTCAAACTAAATAAAGTCAATTCTTTGGGGATTTTCTTTTTAAGCATTATACTAATGTTTTTGAATCATCATCTCTGCTTTATTTTGAGATGAACAGCACTTTATGAGAAAGCCCTGAAGCCGTCGTTAAACACAACACTGCACAGACATGGGACCTGTTCCAGTTAAACGTCTGTTTGCTTCTGGGTTGTTTGTTTCCAAAAGTAAAGTGCATAATGGTAATATTAAAGAGCCAAAAAATGACTGTTCCTACAGCAGCTCTTTACAGAGGGCCTACTGCTGTAGCCGTGTCTTTCCCAACACTCATCGAATTAAATGTACAACAAAATGACTTTACCTCTCACATTTCAAAGTGACCTCAGCAGCCCGTAGCAAGACTCGCATTAGTTACGACTGAATGAACTGCTTTCTGTCATAGACCTAAAAAGTGTGCACAACATTGTCAAAAAAAACATATGCCTATGCAGTTAGCCTGCCTCTCATTTGTGTAAAGAACTTTTTACAATAAAAAGTTTGTTTTCACAAACATGCATATGGTAGCTACAGCTAATCGTGTTCTTTAGCCTGAATCGGCAAACTCGAATGCCTTTTTGATAAAACATCTTCAGTATTACACTTTGGCTCTTCCGTTTTGTCTTGCAGAATGCCAACCAGGCCCTTTGACCCGACTCTGGAGCAGTGGGACTGTCCTGCCCTGTAGAATTCTGTGTCCTGTTCATGGCTTCAAAGAAGAAGCAGAAAGACATGGTGTTGCTTCAGGAAGTGGCAACTACCCCAGCCACCACTGACCACTCTCCTGGAGGCTTCAGTCACAGCAGAATTAAGGAGGAGGGAAGCCATTTAGGCTGGGGCACGATGGGTAAATCCAACGCGTACCCAGGAAAGCAAGACCAGATGTCTGTGGGATGTCCTGTTGACAGCAATCACTCAGAAAACCTGCCTCCTGACAGCACCTGCCGAGGAATCAGAGTCACACTGGACAACAACAGCATGTGGAACGAGTTCTACAGACACAGAACTGAGATGATTTTAACAAAACAGGGCAGCAGGATGTTCCCCTACTGCCGTTTCCGAATCTTGGGCCTGAATCCGTCCAAAAAGTATTGTCTTATCATGGACATCCAGCCTGTGGATGGGAACCGCTACAGATGGACAGGAAAGAGCTGGCAGGTCTGTGGATCGGCTGAGAGTCACATTAAAAGCCAGCCGTTTGCTCATCCGGAGTCACCTTCCACAGGACAACACTGGATGCAGAACCCAGTCTCATTTTACAAACTGAAACTCACAAGCAATATTTCCGACAAAGAGGGCAATATGATCCTTCACCCGATGCACCGATACCTGCCTCGGCTGTACGTCATCCAAACTGAAAAAGCAGCTAAAGACATTAAAGTGTATGGTCCCAACGTTGTTACATTCACTTTCCCTCAGACAGAGTTCACAGCCGTCACTGCGTACCAGAACACACAGTTCGCCCGGTTAAAGGTGGACTACAATCCATTCGCTAAAGGCCTAAAGGACGAGAGCTCCAGTGCAAAAGGCCTCAAACTTACACTAAACTCTAGCAAAGAACCAACCCCAGCCAACGAACAGAATCCAGTCAAGAAAAGCTTGAAGTCCTTACTTGCGAACCACAAACCCAGAAGTTCTAGAACTGCAGACCCCAAACCCTCAACAGCAAGTGACATCCAGAGAAACTCTACCAAAGACCAGTCGGCTGCTAAGACCCCAGAAGAAGCATCCTGGTAAGATCCATGGTCTAGAAATCTTTCAATAAAGGGATTTTAAGAAGAAAATGTTCTACAAGTCTCTTGGGGTCTTGTCAGTCCTCTTAGTCCTGTAATTTCTGACTGTTCATGCATCTTGTAAGCACGTGACCTTTTATCTGTCATTTTGTTTAACACAATTTAGATATAACCTTTTTGTTATTCACTCTGGTATTAAGCCCATTCATTCTACCATCTCACTTTTTTACCTTTTCAAAACTTGCACACATAGTACCACAAAATGTAGTTTTGCTGATAAACTGCCACCATACTCTTTAGTTCGGAGAATACTTCATTTGTTTATACTGTATATAGAGTACCTTCTTTGTGTCTTCTACAAAGATATCCTTAATCCTTAATGCTTCCCAAACTTTGCCTGTCAACATATGTCCAAAATCCAGGTTTTATCTTTAGCCACTATGACACATCGAGTGTGGAAGCAAAACGGCTCTGCGGGGTTACTGTTCGCACATCTCATGAATAGTTTGGTGACTCCTGAGAAGGAGGGGAGAGAGGAGCAGGGGATAATATTGAATATTGTTATTCTACCTTAACCGAACAGTTAAAAGTAATGTTTAAACAGTTTCAGGGTTCAACAGCTGATGTACAGCATTCATGTCATAAGCAAGCCTCTCTCATGGAACCCCTTTATAAGGGCCTCATTTAAGGGTGTTGCCATATTGCGATATACCTCCGGGGGTAGGTTCCAAAAGTGGAAATATGAGGAGAAATTCAATGGCAAATTTACAAGTGTAAAAATCATGTTTACAGCGTGGTACAAAAGATGGCTCTGGTCGCTAGAGCCAAGTTTTTACTACATAACTCTAAGTCTGTTTATGATTTCTGAAAACTATTGTTTTACTATGCATTAACAGCAGAAAAGCCATTTTGTTGCCCTGTCGTAAGGCCAATATCAGTGAATGGTGGAGCAATGGGCCTAAGACATCCATGTTTATTAACAATTTAGGGTTATGAGCTGACTGCGGAGACTACACTGTTAATGTTCACATAACGGGGCGCACCGAACTTGACACTAGGGTCGCTGGAGAATTAGGTCCGGGGGTGGAAGTTGGTGGTTATTTTGTTCAAACAACTAGGGAACGTGCCGGATCTTAGTGGATGTATGAAAGTGCCTATAGTTTAAAAGCAACGGGCTGAGGCAGACTGGACTTTGTCATAGGTTAGTGGTGTTTTCATCCAGACAACATAAGTCTTTATTGGTGGTGGTGGTTGATGTGAATGTCCTCTTGAGAAGGGACCAGCTTTCACCAGTCTACAGAGCCATCCTGTCGCAGCAGAGCAGCTCCCAGCACATGCCGATAAAAGGCACTTAAAGTACAAGCATTGGCTTTTTAAATAATAATAATGTTAATAGTTTGTGTTAGGTCATTGATGATGTGCACACCAAGGTTGTTTAAAGATCAATACCATCTCTATAGCTGACCCCCTGGGTCTGTGACCACACTTCTCAAGGTGAAAGGGTAAATAAAAATGTGGTTCTAAGGTTTTGGGTCTTTTGGGAGGAGTCCTTCCCAGCTGCTTTGGGCCCATCTGTCTGGACAATCAGCTGTTTATCAGCGACACTGAGACAGAAAACCATTCACGCTCATATTCACATGGAACATTTAAGACTCTGATACTGATAGATACTGATACTGACAAACAATGCATAGACGTCATTGACCATTTTTCTGACAATGGGCAGTGTTGTAGAATGCCAAGGTTTATGATCTGTAATCTGTTAAAAATTGACAAATGTCACTAATTCTTTGTATTCAATGTTTGGTTATCTTCTGCAGCAATTCACATCCCACACAGAAGTTATTCTCTGAACGTATTCGAGAAGCTCATGTCGCTCTTCAAAGATGCAGTCTGACCCAGTTTAATATTAATGAGCTTGCTTCTGAAAGGACACAGCAAAGTAACACTAAGAACAAAGATAATGTACAAGAAGAAGAAGTTAAAAAGGGTCCTAAAAAGGGTCCAATGGACAAAACATATGCTACGACAAAGGTCAAGGTTGACAAGGATTCTTCAGTTTCATTTAAAGACAATGCAAGAATAGATGTTTCCAAGAACACTAAGCCATTGGCTGCTCCAGCATGGTTGAACTCTGTGAATTCAGAAAGACCAGGCAAGTCTGAAACCTCCTTGGATGTAAAGAATCAAAAACGTCCAGCACCGCTACCTCTTCCAGCCCTCGCTCTGTTTTTGAAGCAGCATTCGGCAAAAACCAAGAAGGCTAAACTGGATACAGGAACTTCTAAAGAGACTTTAACTGAAAATAATCAAATGAAAGGACCCAAAGTAGAACTGGCTTCCACAAAAGACCAGTTAAAATCACCAGAAAATAGGCTACAGTCCTCTCACGATGAGTCCAAAATGGAACCTAATGCAGCTGAAGTTCATGAACCTGAACGTCCTTTGACAAAAGCAATATCGGAATCTCGTTCCCAAGAATCCAACCAAGAATCTCATTCAACAGAGGTGCTCAAACCAAAATCTTATCCAACGGAAGCACCCAAACCAGAGTCTTTATCAACAGAAAGCAAATCTTTAGAATCTTCCAAAGCAAAAGCAGATTTTCCCATACAAGAATGTCATGCAGCAAAAGTACAGAAACCAGCATCTCGTTCAAAAAAGGTTCCTAAATCTTGTCGCTTAAAAGTACCCAAACAAGAATCTGACCCTAGGCAAGCGGCTCCAAATTCTTCTTCACAAGACTCTACCACAGCAGCTCTGCCAGAAGCATTGTGTCCTGCCAAACTTCCTTCTACCAAACATGAGCTCTCAACATATATTTTTGCTGATGTTTCTAAAGTAAACTCTGGTCTTGATTCTGAAAAAAAATGTTTTATGCCATCATTACGGCAAGAAGAATCCAACCTATTGCAAGCTGATGTTTCTTCTGGTCCAGTTACTGAAAACATACATTCAGACTTGTCAGTGTTATCCAACTCAAATCCGCCATTTTGTTCCCTTGAAACCGCCACCATTTCACCAACTCCTTTTGCTACTACCTCCACGTGTCGAACGCAGCTTGATGCAGTATTACCCATTTCAAATTCATCACACACGGAAGAATCTTGCACATTACCCACAGAGAGTTCCCTTTTTCCTGATCCGGAATGTTCGTCTTTTGGGTTTGAGCCCTTGTCACTGGCAAGCTCACCTGAACCATTACCACCCATTCCTGGATCATTAGCTTTAGACCTAGAGCCTTCTGACACAGCTGAAGTGCACTTGGAACATCAGAACAATTCCTCAGATGCAGAATCTTCTGTCTTTAAGTGGCACACAGTGTTACCGCCACAAGAGCAGTGTGTAGCCTCATCGTTCACAGAATTTCAACCCTCACCACAGCCACCGTTAACTTCCATTACGCCTTCAGTAATGCCCTCTCAGACTGATACCACTCTTCCTTCTGAACCAGTTCCATCATTTCAAGAATCTGAACAGTCCTTGCCTTTCCCGGGAGAGTTGTCTCCTCTTGCGCTCCAGTTGCCACTATCCCCCACTTTCTCCGCACTAGACGGAGATGCCTTGTCACCAACGCCTTCAATCACAGATTTGGTCCATTTTTTCTCCACGGCTGACGATGATCTTGGGATCGAAGTGGAGTTTTCAAACACAAACGCCGTTGCAGAGACACTTACTGTTCAGGCACCGCCGCTGGATCCTGGTCTGACTGTAGAACCACAGACACAAGAACCCTCCTGGGAAACGCAACGGGTCCCACCCTCCAAACCACTACAAAAAACCAAGAAGAAGAAGAGACGACGACTTCCCAAAGCAGATCTGGATTTTGAAGTGGACAATCCTTCGTACAGCGTAATGAAGCCCAGTCTGGAGGAAGTCGAAGAGCAGCTGTTTATCTCCTTCACCTCAAAGGTAACTTTTATAGAGTCCGGTTATTTTAAAGAATGTCCATAGTCCACCATGTCTGTGAAGACAAGTGTCCACTGTTTGTGGTCATAATCTCTGTAGCGCCCCCTTAAGTGCAGCTGCAGTAAACATCAGGAGGCACCTTTGATACAGGCGTGTTTTAAAGCCCCTTAAACCGATCTTCACCAGTCCATTTTTTTATTACATAAATGTTTATTGCAACATATTTCCATTATTAAAGAGCTTATGTGGTGAATATATTAAACCTCACAAAAGTTTAAAAGGGAATAAAGTATTTTCAATTATAATAAAGTCATGACATTTCAGGAGGCGCTGGAGCTGCACATTGGGGATTCTTCTGAAAGTTCTGGGCCAGTTTTACAGCCTGTGCCTGAAGCCTCGGCAGAGAACACTACTGACACCACACAGAACGGTAAATAAGTCATTTATAACCATGAGGTCACCAAGGTCTTTATCTTTAACAGTCTCTGAAGTCTCTGAGTTTTATGACTTTTAGTTTGAAAATGAAGGTAAAGAAGCACTACAAAAGTAGGTGCATTAAAAAGACTTAAGGACGTAAGCACATTCAGATTTATTATGTTTGCTTGGTTTTGGTATTTGTTTGTTGGGGACCTGTATAACCGTTGAGTCCTGCTGTACGTCAGATACACAATCATGGATTTGAGGTGGATTTGTTTGGAACCTGCCTCAAACTTCAAGCTCAAAGTTCAGCCGTACATCGAAAAATCTCTGTCTGGAGCCCTTCTCACACTTAAAGTCTGCAAACATGTCAGTTCAGGACCAAGTCCTGGTTAGACCAGTTCAGTACCTAGTCCTGGTTAGACCCTGGCTGTTGATTTTATAAAGCTGGGGGATAATTTTTTTGAGGTGACGGTGATTATTGCACAAATATCAATATTATGCATTTTCAAACATGCAACAACAACAAACAGTGAGAGTACGAGGCTTCAGCTCTGACGGCCCACACAGTTCTTCTGATGGTGTCCATGCTTTACAGCCTTCTGGAGGTGTTACTAGGTCCTGTAGGACTGTCTCTGCTGCCATTGATTCAATGTTGACAAGTTGTATAGAATAATAACCAATGGGAGCTCTCCCTGTAAAAGAGAGCAGACAGTCACATTCTTATCTTTAAGTCCTCTTACAGCTTTAACAGGCCATAATACACACAATAATGTCTATTACACTGTTCTTGTAAAAGACGTCAGAGAGGTTTTGTCCAAAGAGACACCACTCGTCTGCTAAAGTTACACACTTTGTGATTGTTTTAACACAGATTGGTGTCTTTAAACATAACGACAATCAAATTGTGAAACTGTAACTTAACAGACTTCAGTGTGTCTCAGAGAACGGTAATACTTTTCTCTTTGTCAAAAGACGGGCAGAAAGTCCCTCCGTTTGAACAGAATCTGCTCGGAGACATGAAGCTGACGGAGGAGACACAGGTCGACTTGGCTCCGACAGAAGGTACCCGCTAATGCTAACAGGAGTATTTTTTGAAATGAAATATTAGAGTGGGCTTCCACACAACAACCCTGTCTGTGGTACTGTCCTGTCAGTAGGTCTGAAGACGGACCGTCTGGACCCGTCTCAGGTCGTAGACCGGCAGGACCTGAGGGCCCCCCCGCCCAAGAGGAGACCCTTCATCAGGCGACCGACCTCCAAACAAAGTGAGTCTATACTCCACTGTCTCAGACGGACCCTGCTCAGTTTGTCCAGTTTCAGATGGAGCTGTATTTGCAGCTCTTTATTGCAGCTGTCCAAAAGACTTGGAGCCAGTGGCAGAACCAAGACTTTGTAAATGCACTTATTTTTAATGTAAAGGGAAGGTTCTGTTTTCTGCCGTAGTTTTTATAATAAAGATGTTCTAATATTGCTAACCCTGTTCTAGCGGCAGAATCGTTGGAGAGAATCGCTGCCTTCGAACAGATTTTGCTGCGAGACGTGAAGCTCATGAAGCACAGACAGGTCATCCACCCGGTTCTGCAGGAAGGTAACGCCCACTGTCTGAGTCACCAGAACCATACGAGACTAAGCGTCTGACCCATGATCTCTTGTCCAAGAGACTTTCAAGTCCCTTGGAAATAAGAGATGAGAGTCCAGATGCCTTTTGCTTTGACCTTTTCTTGAAGGTGACCTGGATGACTGAGAACCTTCACGGACTTATGTTATTTAGCCTCATATGACTCTTGATAAAAAGATCAGCTCGTTGTAGTTTTTTTATGTCTACAGTGTTTTCTAACCCGTTTGTTCTGTGCAGTGGGTCTGAAGATGAACCTTCTGGACCCGAGCCTGGCCATAGACCTGCAGTATCTGGGGGTCCCTCTCCCTCTGCCGCCTCCAGGAGAGCCCCAGGAGCCGAGCACAGCCGACAGCAGTGAGTGCTGATCCGGTTTATACTGACCGCCGTGTCTCTATAATATTATCAAGACTTTAAACTGTGCCTCTGCTTCGTCTTGGGTCGTTGCAGGTGTCTCGTCTGCGTTTGTGTCCAGAACCGGAAAAACCACAGACGTGACTCAAATCAAAGGCTGGAGAGAAAAGTTCACTTCAACGGAGTCTTCACTGCCTCCAGAACGTAAGAAGGTTTTATTCAGATTCAAACAGGTTTTATTCAGAGTTGAATAGGTTTTATTCAGAGTTGAACAGGTTTTATTCAGAGTTTAACATGTTTTATTCAGAGTTGAACAGATTTTATTCAGAGTTGAATAGGTTTTATTCAGAGTTGAATAGGTTTTATTCAGAGTTGAATAGGTTTTATTCAGAGTTGAACAGGTTTTATTCAGAGTTGAATAGGTTTTATTCAGAGTTGAATAGGTTTTATTCAGAGTTGAATAGGTTTTATTCAGAGTTGAACAGGTTTTATTCAGAGTTGAACAGGTTTTATTCAGAGTTTAACATGTTTTAGTTGGATTTTAACAGGTTTTATTCAGAGTTGACTAGGTTTTATTCAGAGTTGACTAGGTTTTATTCAGAGTTGACTAGGTTTTATTCAGAGTTGAACAGGTTTTATTCAGAGTTGAATAGGTTTTATTCAGAGTTGAACAGGTTTTATTCAGAGTTTAACATGTTTTAGTTGGATTTTAACAGGTTTTATTCAGAGTTGACTAGGTTTTATTCAGAGTTGACTAGGTTTTATTCAGAGTTGACTAGGTTTTATTCAGAGTTGACTAGGTTTTATTCAGAGTTGAACAGGTTTTATTCAGAGTTGAACAGGTTTTATTCAGAGTTGAATAGGTTTTATTCAGAGTTGAACAGGTTTTATTCAGAGTTGAATAGGTTTTATTCAGAGTTTACTAGGTTTTATTCAGAGTTTACTAGGTTTTATTCAGAGTTGAACAGGTTTTATTCAGAGTTGAACAGGTTTTATTCAGAGTTGAACAGGTTTTATTCAGAGTTGAAAAGGTTTTATTCAGAGTTGAACAGGTTTTATTCAGAGTTGAACAGGTTTTATTCAGAGTTGAATAGGTTTTATTCAGAGTTGAATAGGTTTTATTCAGAGTTGAATAGGTTTTATTCAGAGTTGAATAGGTTTTATTCAGAGTTGAATAGGTTTTATTCAGAGTTGAACAGGTTTTATTCAGAGTTGAACAGGTTTTATTCAGAGTTGAATAGGTTTTATTCAGAGTTGAACAGGTTTTATTCAGAGTTGAACAGGTTTTATTCAGAGTTGAACAGGTTTTATTCAGAGTTGAACAGGTTTTATTCAGAGTTGAACAGGTTTTATTCAGAGTTGAACAGGTTTTATTCAGAGTTGAACAGGTTTTATTCAGAGTTGAACAGGTTTTATTCAGAGTTGAATAGGTTTTATTCAGAGTTGAATAGGTTTTATTCAGAGTTGAACAGGTTTTATTCAGAGTTGAACAGGTTTTATTCAGAGTTGAACAGGTTTTATTCAGAGTTGAACAGGTTTTATTCAGAGTTGAACAGGTTTTATTCAGAGTTGAACAGGTTTTATTCAGAGTTGAACAGGTTTTATTCAGAGTTGAACAGGTTTTATTCAGAGTTTAACAGGTTTTAGTTGGATTTTAACAGGTTTTATTCAGAGTTGAATAGGTTTTATTCAGAGTTGAATAGGTTTTATTCAAGTTGAACAGGTTTTATTCAGAGTTGAACAGGTTTTATTCAGAGTTGAACAGGTTTTATTCAGAGTTGAACAGGTTTTATTCAGAGTTGAATAGGTTTTATTCAGAGTTGAATAGGTTTTATTCAGAGTTAAACAGGTTTTATTCAGAGTTGAATAGGTTTTATTCAGAGTTGAATAGGTTTTATTCAGAGTTGAACAGGTTTTATTCAGAGTTGAACAGGTTTTATTCAGAGTTGAACAGGTTTTATTCAGAGTTGAATAGGTTTTATTCAGAGTTGAATAGGTTTTATTCAGAGTTGAATAGGTTTTATTCAGAGTTGAATAGGTTTTATTCAGAGTTGAATAGGTTTTATTCAGAGTTGAACAGGTTTTATTCAGAGTTGAACAGGTTTTATTCAGAGTTGAACAGGTTTTATTCAGAGTTGAATAGGTTTTATTCAGAGTTGAATAGGTTTTATTTAGAGTTGAATAGGTTTTATTCAGAGTTGAACAGGTTTTATTCAGAGTTGACTAGGTTTTATTCAGAGTTGACTAGGTTTTATTCAGAGTTGACTAGGTTTTATTCAGAGTTGACTAGGTTTTATTCAGAGTTGAACAGGTTTTATTCAGAGTTGACTAGGTTTTATTCAGAGTTGAATAGGTTTTATTCAGAGTTGAACAGGTTTTATTCAGAGTTGAATAGGTTTTATTCAGAGTTGAATAGGTTTTATTCAGAGTTGAATAGGTTTTATTCAGAGTTGAATAGGATTTATTCAGAGTTGAATAGGATTTATTCAGAGTTGAACAGGATTTATTCAGAGTTGAATAGGTTTTATTCAGAGTTTACTAGGTTTTATTCAGAGTTGAATAGGATTTATTCAGAGTTGAACAGGATTTATTCAGAGTTGAACAGGATTTATTCAGAGTTGAACTGGTTTTATTCAGAGTTGAACTGGTTTTATTCAGAGTTTAACATGTTTTAGTTGGATTTTAACAGGTTTTATTCAGAGTTGAATAGGTTTTATTCAGAGTTGAACAGGTTTTATTCAGAGTTGAACAGGTTTTATTCAGAGTTGAACAGGTTTTATTCAGAGTTGAACAGGTTTTATTCAGAGTTGAATAGGTTTTATTCAGAGTTGAACAGATTTTATTCAGAGTTGAATAGGTTTTATTCAGAGTTGAACAGGTTTTATTCAGAGTTGAACAGGTTTTATTCAGAGTTGAACAGGTTTTATTCAGAGTTGAACAGGTTTTATTCAGAGTTGAACAGGTTTTATTCAGAGTTGAACAGGTTTTATTCAGAGTTGAATAGGTTTTATTCAGAGTTGAACAGGTTTTATTCAGAGTTGAACAGGTTTTATTCAGAGTTGAACAGGTTTTATTCAGAGTTGAACAGGTTTTATTCAGAGTTGAACAGGTTTTATTCAGAGTTGAACAGGTTTTATTCAGAGTTGAATAGGTTTTATTCAGAGTTGAACAGGTTTTATTCAGAGTTGAATAGGTTTTATTCAGAGTTGAATAGGTTTTATTCAGAGTTGAATAGGTTTTATTCAGAGTTGAATAGGTTTTATTCAGAGTTGAACAGGTTTTATTCAGAGTTGAACAGGTTTTAGTTGGATTTTAACAGGTTTTAGTTGGATTTTAACAGGTTTTATTCAGAGTTGAATAGGTTTTATTCGGAGTTGAATAGGTTTTATTCAGAGTTGAACAGGTTTTATTCAGAGTTGAACAGGTTTTATTCAGAGTTGAACAGGTTTTATTCAGAGTTGAACAGGTTTTATTCAGAGTTGAACAGGTTTTATTCAGAGTTGAACAGGTTTTATTCAGAGTTGAACAGGTTTTATTCAGAGTTGAATAGGTTTTATTCAGAGTTGAATAGGTTTTATTCAGAGTTGAATAGGTTTTATTCAGAGTTGAACAGGTTTTATTCAGAGTTGAACAGGTTTTATTCAGAGTTGAACAGGATTTATTCAGAGTTGAACAGGATTTATTCAGAGTTGAACAGGATTTATTCAGAGTTGAACAGGATTTATTCAGAGTTGAGCAGGATTTATTCAGAGTTGAACAGGTTTTATTCAGAGTTTAACAGGTTTTAGTTGGATTTTAACAGGTTTTATTCAGAGTTGACTAGGTTTTATTCAGAGTTGAATAGGTTTTATTCAGAGTTGAACAGGTTTTATTCAGAGTTGAATAGGTTTTATTCAGAGTTGAATAGGTTTTATTCAGAGTTGAATAGGTTTTATTCAGAGTTGAATAGGTTTTATTCAGAGTTGAACAGGTTTTATTCAGAGTTGAACAGGTTTTATTCAGAGTTGAACAGGTTTTATTCAGAGTTGAATAGGTTTTATTCAAAGTTGAACAGGTTTTATTCAGAGTTGAACAGGTTTATTCAGAGTTGAACAGGTGTTATTCAGAGTTGAACAGGTGTTATTCAGAGTTGAACAGGTTTTATTCAGAGTTGAACAGGTTTTATTCAGAGTTGAACAGGTTTTATTCAGAGTTGAATAGGTTTTATTCAGAGTTGAACAGATTTTATTCAGAGTTGAATAGGTTTTATTCAGAGTTGAATAGGTTTTATTCAGAGTTGAATAGGTTTTATTCAGAGTTGAACAGGTTTTATTCAGAGTTGAACAGGTTTTATTCAGAGTTGAATAGGTTTTATTCAGAGTTGAATAGGTTTTATTCAGAGTTGAACAGGTTTTATTCAGAGTTGAATAGGTTTTATTCAGAGTTGAATAGGTTTTATTCAGAGTTGAATAGGTTTTATTCAGAGTTGAACAGGTTTTATTCAGAGTTGAACAGGTTTTAGTTAGATTTTAACAGGTTTTAGTTGGATTTTAACAGGTTTTATTCAGAGTTTAACATGTTTTAGTTGGATTTTAACAGGTTTTATTCAGAGTTGACTAGGTTTTATTCAGAGTTGAACAGGTTTTATTCAGATTTTAACAGGTTTTATTCAGATTTTAACATGTTTTGGTTGGATTTGAACAGGTTTTATTCAGAGTTGAACAGGTTTTATTCTGATTGGAACTGGTTTTAGTTGGATTGGAACAGGTTTTGGGTGAATTTAACTGGTCCTGTTCTCCTGCAGCTGCCCTGAGCTCCGAGCCTCCTCTGAAGAAGAACTTGTCGGCGTTCTGCAGCGACATGTTGGACGAATATCTTGAGACAGAGGGGAAGTTCATCGACGAACGAGCCGCGTCCTTCACAAACCCTGTCCCTGAAGCCGTCGCCTACGAGCTTCCGACTCAGAGCTGCAGCTACGTCCGAACCCTCCACAGCGCCGTCAAAACCCCCTCCACCGCCTCCGACCTCATCACCGCCTTCGTTCCGCCGTCGAAAAGACCCAAAGCTCCCCCGAAAGCCCCGGAGCGCAAAAAGAAAGGGCTCAGGAGGAAACTCGGAAAGAAAAAAGGAGCTTCTCCGGCGTTTAGAATAACATTGGTCAAAAACACATCGACTTCTGACTCTTTAAACTCTCAGAAAAACGTGACACAGATTAAAACAGACACAGAAATGGAACACAACCAAACAGATCCCCTTGTAGAAGCACAAAAACTAAAAAAAATCATGAAAAAACGTTTTAAATTCAAGAAAACCTCTGGATTTGAGCGCACCCACACTCCAAAAATAAAACTCAAGAGAAAATTATTTTCTGAAACTGAAAAAATACGGAAGATGCTCCTAAAAGCCAACCCTTTTGCAGAATCAGTGATGAACTTCAAAGAAAAAAAAAAACCTTTGAAATTGTCTGAATATGATTTTACTGAGTCGCCAAAATTCAAGAAAACTGTAGATTTCAACCACAAAAAGACAATTTCAGCAAAACCAAACCATTTCGAGGAAAGACCTTCAACTGAGTTTGATTACGACTTTACAGAACCACTTTCAGAACTGAGTCTACCAACATTTGACCAAAATGAGAAACTTTCTGTGAGTTCAAAACGAAAAAGCAAACATTTAACTTTGAAATTAAACGATGGATTTGAGTACGACCACACCGAGCCTCTCGTAGAGTCGCCCAAGTTTATGAAAACTGAAGTTAGCCCAAAACGCGGTTTAACATTAGGCCGTTACAGGAAAAGGGGGAGGCGTAGTTCTGGGAGCGTGGAGATGGACCACATGGCGCCGCTGGAGTCGGACTCAGAACTGGGGACTAACGAGGAAAAGAGCAAGAAACGGTCAACGGATCAGAAAGATCCGAGCGCCGCCAACAGTCAGAGCCGACCGTTAGTGACGAGAACGCTGCTGAAGCAGAGGGACCTGGAGGAGAGTGTCCGGTGGGAAGGAAAACCCCGGACCTGCATCACGACAGAACGAGCCACTGTCGCTTTATCTTCACTCTTCACTTTAAAGGTATCTGCCCCCGTCTCAGGTTTTACTTCAGTTCAGTTGGATCTGGTTTGGACCCGTTTGAACCCCCTCTCTGTCCTTGTTCTTCAGGGCTTCGTGGCTGAAGACCCCCGTCGGCCCGTGGAAGTGTCCCGCCGGCCGGTTCCTCGCTGCCTGAATGACTTCTGTCGTCTGGGCTGCATGTGCTCCAGCCTGACCCACTGCCGCAGGAGCTCTCACTGCTCCAGAGCCGGCTGCATGTTCGGCTGCTCCTGCCTCAAACAGAAGGTGGTGCTGCTGCGGAACCTGGACGCCTCCGACTCCAGCCCCACGGCGCGCCACGGAGCCAAGAGGAGGAGGAGGAAGAAGAAGAGCAGGAGGATGAAGATGGCCTACGGTGAGTCCTTCAGAGACTGGAGCCGGTGGTGCCTTTAACGCCACATGAAGGAGCACAGATGTTTTAGGGCCTGATCAGATTAGGACACGTCGCTGAAGCAGATAATCTTAAAGTCCATTACAGACATAATTTACTTTGACCACACAAAGCAACAAAACGACTTAAAATGAGTTTGTTTTAGGAAAACGAAAGAGTTCATTGATCTGGAAGTGTTAAGCTGCTCTGAAAAGATAAGTGTAGAAAGAGAGTCTGTGGCCCCAACAGCAGCTAAAACAAATTCAAATATTCATTCATTCATTTTCTACTGCTTAGTCCTTTTAGGGGTCATGTGACTGGAGCCTATCCCAGCAGCTTTGGGCCTGGACAGTGGCAGGGTTTAGTTTTGTATAAATAATGCCTTCTGCTTGAGCTGTAACCTGGGGTTCTCTGTGTTAGTTCTGAAGGAGGCTGACAGCGTCTCACAGCCTGAGGAACCCATCCGGACTCTCTGGGACAAGACCCACGAGGACTCTGATCCAGAACCGGTCTTTACTCCCAGACTGGCTCCAGTCCTCAAACCCATCGTAAGAACATATTTTTATGGGTTGAGAGGGATCAGAACAGGTTTTAGATGGATTTAAACAGGGTTTCTTGTGTTTTCTTTTCCTCAGAACGTGCAGGAAGGATACACTTGTGCGAGAATCAGAGGCTTCACTGGAAAGAAACCGAAAAACCAGGTGAGACTTGGACAAAAAGTGCGTCTGTGAAATATCGGATACTGAGCTGACTTTCTTCCTCTTCCTCTGCAGAAGCTGCTGAAGAAACCTGAGGTTGACTCTGATCCCACAGGTGAGACTCACCTCAGAGCTAGAGTTAAAGCTGGAGTTAAATGTCTGCTCAGAAGTACATGGTATAAGTTCATTATTTTACCGTCAGACCAACGCAGCCACAGACCCCTCCTGATCAGGAAATCCTTTAAATATTACTAAAGATGTAAAGAATAATAGGATTCAGTGAGTGTCAGCGGAACAAGACAACACACAGAAGTAACTCTGTCACAATATGGTTTTATGTTTGGATTTACCATCGACATAACCAACACCTCGTTCTCATTCTGATTAGGAGCACTTCCCTGATTAATCCTGTCTGACCTCTGATGTTGCCTGTTCTTCCAGTTTTAGTCCAAAAGGAGTCCACAGAGCCTCTCCTCGTCAAAACCAACCAGACTCCAGCTCTGCACAGACCCTCGGTAACAATCCACTCTATTTCCCAAACACTCTGTAGCAGACATTTCACATAAAACAGAATCTGAACATACTTTTTTTGAACAGAACGTCTCTGGAGAAAAGACATGTGCCAGCATCAGAAGGCGGTCTGAACAGAAACAGAAACATCAGGTCAGACTCAGCGACAGTGGAACAGTTGTTCTCAGTGTTCTTCTGACACTGACCTGACTCTAATAAATGTTCTTTTGCAGAAGGTTCTGGAGAAACCTGACTCTGACAAACCCACTGCAGGTGAGACCTCTTGAAAACTCTCAAACTGAGTGACAGTTCTGTGCCTCCTCACTCTCAGGGAAGTCTGAGGCACTAGAATATCTAACACGAACCTGTGCTGTTTAAGGCTAAAAAGGTTTAAAAAGCTTCATGTCAAATGTTCCTCTGATAAAATGACACTAGGAGTTAAATAAAGTCCCAATTGTTCTTCTAGTTCTTGTCTCGTCAGAAGTGTCGGCTCAGAAGAAGCTCTCGAAGCTCTCGAAGCGCCTGGTGCTGCTGGCGAACTGCAGCTGGCAGAGCGAGGGCGACAGGATCAACGTCCTGAGGGTTCTCTGCGAGGCTCTGACGCTAGGGGCTCTGGAGCGGCCATTTTGGATCGGACCCTACCTGGTGTCGCCGCTCGGCCAGACTCTGAAGGAGAGGGACGGAAAACCCTGTCAGGAGGTGAAGGTGCACATCTCCGCTCCAAGACAGAGGTCGGAGGAGAGGTCGGAGGAGAGGTCGGAGGAGAGGTCGGAGGAGAGGTCGGAGGAGAGGACGGAGGAGAGGTCGGAGGAGAGGTCGGAGGAGAGGTCGGAGGAGAGGTCGGAGGAGAGGTCGGAGGAGAGGACGGAGGAGAGGTCGGAGGAGAGGACGGAGGAGAGGTCGGAGGAGAGGTCGGAGGAGAGGACGGAGGAGAGGACGGAGGAGAGGTCGGAGGAGAGGTCGGAGGAGAGGTCGGAGGAGAGGACGGAGGAGAGGTCGGAGGAGGAGAGGTCGGAGGAGGAGAGGTCGGAGGAGGAGAGGTCGGAGGAGGAGAGGACGGAGGAGAGGTCGGAGGAGGAGAGGTCGGAGGTGAGAGCTGCTGACCTGTTCTCAGGAATAGTCTTCATGGAGGAGTTTTTAGACGTTAACTAGATCAGTTTGTGTAAATGTAATTTAGTTTATTCTGTATTTGTCAGGGACAGAAGATATAAACGGCTCATACTACAACTCTCTAGAAAACTATTACTCTTCTGTTTTTTGCGTCTCCAGCGTCAGAGACTCAGGGATTAACGAAACAAGAGCAGAAAGTTCCTTTCTTTGCCGCAGTCACAGCTCAAGATGAAGCCCTAGTTTGCACTCACTCGAGTTAAAGAATAAGAAACAAAAATAGAAATGTCAAAAAAGTGTCTCTAACCTGCATGTCTTTGGCTCAGTGGTAGGTCGTCCTTCAACCAGAAGGTAGGTGGTTCGATTCCCGCTCTCCCCACAATTCATACTGACGTTGTGTCCTTGGGCAAGACACTTAACCCCCCTGGCCTCGTATGAATGCGTAAGAATGTTTAGTGAATGTTTGTGGTGTTGGTCGGAAATGGCTGCCACGTCTCAGTCTTCCCCAGGGCATCTGTGGCTACAGTTTACCACCTCCAGTGAGTGACTGTGGAGAGAATGAATAATGGACGGCCTTTGGTCCCTCGGGAGAAAAGCACAATATAAATCCAGTCCATTATTATTATTATTATTATTATTATTATTATGTCACTGCTATAAACAGAAATAATCAAACTTTACACAAATCTCTGCAGTTTTCTCCAGTTTCTGAAATATATATTGAATGAGTTTATTCTGCGGCAGGTCAGAAGGTCAGAGCTTCAGGAGGAGCCGGAGGACTGGCAGAGACAACTGGAGGAAGACCTGGCTCAGACTCAGGTACAGGCCTCAGCAGCTCCCGGACGACCCTTTAACAAATATCTGCTGATAACTTTCCGCTCTGTTCAGTCTGAGGAGGAAGAGGCGGGGCTTCAGGAGGAAGAGGAGCTGACTAACGACAAAGAGGAAGACCTTACAAACAAGAGTTTAGCTCTGCCTTTTTTCTCAGGCATCAGTCCTGCAGGCTTCATGTCTGCGGCCCCCAGGAGCCCGGGACACGAGCAGTCGGTTCAGGTACTGACCTGGACTAGACCTGGACTAGACCTGGACTAGACCTGGACTAGACCTGAGAAAACCTGGACTAGACCTGGACTAGACCTGGACTAGACCTGGACTAGACCTGGACAAAACCTGAGAAGACCGGGAACAAGACCGGGACTAGACCTGGACTAGACCTGAGAAAACCTGGAGAAGACAGGGACTAGACCTGGACTAGACCTGGACTAGACCTGGACTAGACCTGGATTAGACCTGGATTAGACCTGGACTAGACCTGGACTAGACCTGGACTAGACCTTGACAAAACCTGGACTAGACCTGAGAAAACATGGAGAAGACCTGGACTAGACCTGGACTAGACCTGGACTAGACCTGGACAAAACCTGGACTAGACCTGGACAAAACCTGGACTAGACCTGGACAAAACCTGGACTAAACCTGGACTAGACCTGGACTAGACCTGGACTAGACCTGGACTAGACCTGGACTAGACCTGGACAAAACCTGGACTAGACCTGGACAAAACCTGGACTAGACCTGGACTAGACCTGGACTAGACCTGGACTAGACCTGGACTAGACCTGGACAAAACCTGAGAAGACCGGGAACAAGACCGGGACTAGACCTGGACTAGACCTGAGAAAACCTGGAGAAGACCGGGACTAGACCTGGACTAGACCTGGACTAGACCTGGACTAGACCTTGACAAAACCTGGACTAGACCTGAGAAAACCTGGAGAAGACCTGGAGAAGACCTGGACTAGACCTGGACTAGACCTGGACAAAACCTGGACTAGACCTGGACTAGACCTGGACAAAACCTGGACTAAACCTGGACTAGACCTGAGAAGACCTGGACTAGACGTGGACTAGACCTGGACTAGACCTGGACTAGACCTGGACAAAACCTGAGAAGACCGGGAACAAGACCGGGACTAGACCTGGACTAGACCTGAGAAAACCTGGAGAAGACCGGGACTAGACCTGGACTAGACCTGGACTAGACCTGGACTAGACCTGGACTAGACCTGGACTAGACCTTGACAAAACCTGGACTAGACCTGAGAAAACCTGGAGAAAACCTGGACTAGACCTGGACTAGACCTGGACTAGACCTGGACTAGACCTGGACTAGACCTGGACTAGACCTGAGAAAACCTGGACTAGACCTGGACTAGACCTGGACAAAACCTGGACAAAACCTGGACTAGACCTGAGAAGACCGGGACTAGACCTGGACTAGACCTGAGAAAACCTGGACTAGACCTGGACTAGACCTGGACTAGACCTGGACTAGACCTGGACAAAACCTGGACTAGACCTGGACTAGACCTGGACTAGACCTGGACTAGACCTGGACAAAACCTGGACTAGACCTGAGAAAACCTGGAGAAGACCGGGACTAGACCTGGACTAGACCTGGACTAGACCTGAGAAGACCTGGACTAGACCTGGACAAAACCTGGACTAGACCTGAGAAAACCTGGAGAAGACCGGGACTAGACCTGGACTAGACCTGAGAAGACCTGGACTAGACCTGGACAAAACCTGGACTAGACCTGAGAAGACCGGGAACAAGACCGGGACTAGACCGGGACTAGACCTGAGAAAACCTGGAGAAGACCGGGACTAGACCGGGACTAGACCGGGACTAGACCTGGACTAGACCTGGACTAGACCTGGACTAGACCTGGACTAGACCTGGACTAGACCTGGACAAAACCTGGACTAGACCTGGACTAGACCTGGACAAAACCTGGACAAAACCTGGACTAGACCTGAGAAGACCTGGACTAGACCTGGACTAGACCTGGACTAGACCTGGACAAAACCTGGACTAGACCTGGACTAGACCTGGACTAGACCTGGACAAAACCTGGACTAGACCTGGACAAAACCTGGACTAGACCTGAGAAAACCTGGACTAGATCTGGACTAGACCTGGACTAGACCTGGACAAAACCTGGACTAGATCTGGACTAGACCTGGACAAAACCTGGACTAGATCTGGACTAGACCTGGACAAAACCTGGACTAGACCTGGACTAGACCTGGACTAGACCTGGACTAGACCTGAGAAGACCTGGACTAGACCTGGACAAAACCTGGACTAGACCTGAGAAGACCGGGAACAAGACCGGGACTAGACCTGGACTAGACCTGAGAAAACCTGGAGAAGACCGGGACTAGACCTGGACTAGACCTGGACTAGACCTGGACTAGACCTGGACTAGACCTGGACTAGACCTGGACTAGACCTGAGAAAACCTGGACTAGACCTGGACTAGACCTGGACTAGACCTGGACTAGACCTGGACAAAACCTGAGAAGACCGGGAACAAGACCGGGACTAGACCTGGACTAGACCTGAGAAAACCTGGAGAAGACAGGGACTAGACCTGGACTAGACCTGGACTAGACCTGGACTAGACCTGGATTAGACCTGGATTAGACCTGGACTAGACCTGGACTAGACCTGGACTAGACCTTGACAAAACCTGGACTAGACCTGAGAAAACATGGAGAAGACCTGGACTAGACCTGGACTAGACCTGGACTAGACCTGGACAAAACCTGGACTAGACCTGGACAAAACCTGGACTAGACCTGGACAAAACCTGGACTAAACCTGGACTAGACCTGGACTAGACCTGGACTAGACCTGGACTAGACCTGGACTAGACCTGGACAAAACCTGAGAAGACCGGGAACAAGACCGGGACTAGACCTGGACTAGACCTGAGAAAACCTGGAGAAGACCGGGACTAGACCTGGACTAGACCTGGACTAGACCTGGACTAGACCTTGACAAAACCTGGACTAGACCTGAGAAAACCTGGAGAAGACCTGGACTAGACCTGGACTAGACCTGGACTAGACCTGGACAAAACCTGGACTAGACCTGGACTAGACCTGGACAAAACCTGGACTAAACCTGGACTAGACCTGAGAAGACCTGGACTAGACGTGGACTAGACCTGGACTAGACCTGGACTAGACCTGGACAAAACCTGAGAAGACCGGGAACAAGACCGGGACTAGACCTGGACTAGACCTGAGAAAACCTGGAGAAGACCGGGACTAGACCGGGACTAGACCTGGACTAGACCTGGACTAGACCTTGACAAAACCTGGACTAGACCTGAGAAAACCTGGACAAAACCTGGACTAGACCTGGACTAGACCTGGACTAGACCTGGACTAGACCTGGACTAGACCTGAGAAAACCTGGACTAGACCTGGACTAGACCTGGACAAAACCTGGACTAGACCTGAGAAGACCGGGACTAGACCTGGACTAGACCTGAGAAAACCTGGACTAGACCTGGACTAGACCTGGACTAGACCTGGACTAGACCTGGACTAGACCTGGACAAAACCTGGACTAGACCTGGACTAGACCTGGACTAGACCTGGACTAGACCTGGACAAAACCTGGACTAGACCTGAGAAAACCTGGAGAAGACCGGGACTAGACCTGGACTAGACCTGGACTAGACCTGAGAAGACCTGGACTAGACCTGGACTAGACCTGGACTAGACCTGGACAAAACCTGGACTAGACCTGAGAAAACCTGGAGAAGACCGGGACTAGACCTGGACTAGACCTGAGAAGACCTGGACTAGACCTGGACAAAACCTGGACTAGACCTGAGAAGACCGGGAACAAGACCGGGACTAGACCTGGACTAGACCTGAGAAAACCTGGAGAAGACCTGGACTAGACCTGGACTAGACCTGGACTAGACCTGGACTAGACCTGGACTAGACCTGGACTAGACCTGGACAAAACCTGGACTAGACCTGGACTAGACCTGGACAAAACCTGGACAAAACCTGGACTAGACCTGAGAAGACCTGGACTAGACCTGGACTAGACCTGGACTAGACCTGGACTAGACCTGGACTAGACCTGGACTAGACCTGGACAAAACCTGGACTAGACCTGGACAAAACCTGGACTAGACCTGAGAAAACCTGGACTAGATCTGGACTAGACCTGGACTAGACCTGGACAAAACCTGGACTAGATCTGGACTAGACCTGGACAAAACCTGGGCTAGATCTGGACTAGACCTGGACAAAACCTGGACTAGACCTGGACTAGACCTGGACTAGACCTGGACTAGACCTGAGAAGACCTGGACTAGACCTGGACAAAACCTGGACTAGACCTGAGAAGACCGGGAACAAGACCGGGACTAGACCTGGACTAGACCTGAGAAAACCTGGAGAAGACCGCGACTAGACCTGGACTAGACCTGGACTAGACCTGGACTAGACCTTGACAAAACCTGGACTAGACCTAAGAAAACCTGGAGAAGACCGGGACTAGACCTGGACTAGACCTGAGAAAACCTGGACTAGACCTGGACTAGACCTGGACTAGACCTGGACTAGACCTGGACTAGACCTGGACAAAACCTGGACTAGATCTGGACAAAACCTGGACTAGACCTGGACTAGACCTGGACTAGACCTGGACTAGACCTGAGAAGACCTGGACTAGACCTGGACTAGACCTGAGAAGACCGGGAACAAGACCGGGACTAGACCTGGACTAGACCTTGACAAAACCTGGACTAGACCTAAGAAAACCTGGAGAAGACCGGGACTAGACCTGGACTAGACCTGGACTAGACCTGAGAAAACCTGGACTAGACCTGGACTAGACCTGGACTAGACCTGGACTAGACCTGGACTAGACCTGGACTAGACCTGGACTAGACCTGGACTAGACCTGAGAAGACCGGGACTAGACCGGGACTAGACCGGGACTAGACCTGGACTAGACCTGAGAAAACCTGGACTAGACCTGGACTAGACCTGGACTAGACCTGGACTAGACCTGGACTAGACCTGGACAAAACCTGGACTAGACCTGGACTAGACCTGGACAAAACCTGGACTAGACCTGGACTAGACCTGGACTAGACCGGGACTAGACCTGGACAAAACCTGGACTAGATCTGGACTAGACCTGGACTAGACCTGAGAAAACCTGGACTAGACCTGGACTAGACCTGGACTAGACCTGGACTAGACCGGGACTAGACCTGGACAAAACCTGGACTAGATCTGGACTAGACCTGGACTAGACCTGAGAAAACCTGGACTAGACCTGGACTAGACCTGGACTAGACCTGGACTAGACCTGGACTAGACCTGGACAAAACCTGGACTAGACCTGGACTAGACCTGGACAAAACCTGGACTAGACCTGGACTAGACCTGGACTAGACCGGGACTAGACCTGGACAAAACCTGGACTAGATCTGGACTAGACCTGGACTAGACCTGAGAAAACCTGGACTAGACCTGGACTAGACCTGGACTAGACCTGGACTAGACCGGGACTAGACCTGGACAAAACCTGGACTAGATCTGGACTAGACCTGGACTAGACCTGAGAAAACCTGGACTAGACCTGGACTAGACCTGGACTAGACCTGGACTAGACCTGGACAAAACCTGGACTAGACCTGAGAAGACCGGGACTAGACCTGGACTAGACCTGAGAAAACCTGGACTAGACCTTGTCAAGACCTTGACAAGACCTGGACTAGACCTGAGAAAACCCGTTCAAATCCCTGTAAACCTGTTTGTTCAGGTGAATGGGAAGCTGTATCCAATGGCAAAGGTGCAGTTGGGTCGAATGGGAGCTCTTCATCCTGCAAATCGGTTGGCTGCTTATCTGACGGGTCGAGTAGGCGGAGTCAGCCGGGTTCAGGACCGAGCCTCACCTCTGACCTCTGTCTCACCTCTGAGCTCTGCTTCCTCTGAACCCGCCTCCTCCACAAACATTATGAGTTCTACGGCAAGTGTTGGAGCCTCTGGTCCTGGGTCTGGTCCTAGTCCTGTGTCTGGTCCTGTTGGGTCCAAACCCCCGCCGTCTGCTCTGCCTCCAGGTAAAATACAGCTCCAGAACAAGTCAGACTCAAGATCTTTTTGAGTTTGTACAAAAAAACACCCTACCCATTTAAAATAATGTGAAATATTATATATTTGGCTTCAAAACAACGGGACTTTAAAGAGAAAGTGTGTTAGATCAAAGGGATTAAATGCTAAAGCTAGATTAATCCTCTGAGCAGGACTTAGACGGTTGTTCTGGTCTCTCAAACCTTTAAAGGAAAAACAAAGTGTACAGTAGTTTATGATGCGTTCATGTGCTTCTCTTTGTTGGGCACGTGGCTGCAGCTAAAATCCCAGGCTCATGAACGCAGCATCAGCCTAAAGACTCCGTGAGAGACAGGGCTGGTGTTTTGGGCGGTTCTTTGAAATCCTGTTAAATTTAATATTTTTCTCTGTGTCTTAGGTTTCCAGCTCACGGTCCCTCCTTCTCCAAATCCTCCTCAAATCCTGATGATCCAGGTCCCAGGCCCGAACAGTGTCTCCCCAGTCCAGCTGCCCTACCTCCCCCCTCCTCGTTCTCTGCTCCAAACCCTGGTCCTGCCCCGAGTCCCCCCGGTCTCCTCGCTCCAGACCCCCCCGGTCTCCTCGCTCCAGACCCCCCCGGTCTCCTCGCTCCAGACCCCGGTCCAGCTCCAGACCCCCGGTCTCCTCGCTCCAGACCCCGGTCCAGCTCCAGACCCCGGTCCAGCTTCAGACCCCGGTCCGACACCAGACCCCCGGTCTCCTCGCTCCCGACCCCCGGTCCAGCTCCAGACCCCGGTCCGACACCAGACCCCCGGTCCAGCTCCAGACCCCGGTCCAGCTCCAGACCCCGGTCCGACACCAGACCCCCGGTCTCCTCGCTCCCGACCCCCGGTCCAGCTCCAGACCCCGGTCCGACACCAGACCCCCGGTCTCCTCGCTCCCGACCCCCGGTCCAGCTCCAGACCCCGGTCCGACACCAGACCCCGGTCCGACTCCAGACCCCCCCGGTCCGACTCCAGAGTCCCTCAAAGCTGACCCTTTGTCCGGTCGGTCTGCCTCATTCCGGAGTCCGTTTGTTCCGAAAACCAGATGGAAAACTGGTCCAGCTGATCCCACTCCCAGTGAAGCCCATCAACTCTGTCAATAACAATGTGTTGGTTTATAAATCAGCTCCACAGGCCACAGGTGAGTCTGAGCGAAACCTGTTCAAATCCATCTGAAACCTGTTCAAATCCAACTAAAACCTGTTCAAATCCATCTGAAACCTGTTCAAATCCATCTGAAACCTGTTCTAATCCATCTGAAACCTGTTCAAATCCATCTGAAACCTGTTCAAATCCATCTGAAACCTGTTCAAATCCATCTGAAACCTGTTCAAATCCATCTGAAACCTGTTCAAATCCATCTGAAACCTGTTCAAATCCATTTGAAACCTGTTAAATCCATCTGAAACCTGTTCTAATCCATCTGAAACCTGTTCTAATCCATCTGAAACCAGTTCAAATCCATCTGAAACCTGTTCAAATCCAACTAAAACCTGTTCAAATCCATCTGAAACCTGTTCAAATCCAACTGAAACCTGTTCAAATCCAACTAAAACCTGTTCAAATCCATCTGAAACCTGTTCAAATCCATCTGAAACCTGTTCAAATCCAACTAAAACCTGTTCAAATCCATCTGAAACCTGTTCAAATCCAACTGAAACCTGTTCAAATCCATCTGAAACCTGTTCAAATCCAACTGAAACCTGTTCAAATCCAACTAAAACCTGTTCAAATCCAACTGAAACCTGTTCAAATCCAACTAAAACCTGTTCAAATCCATCTGAAACCTGTTCAAATCCATCTGAAACCTGTTCAAATCCATCTGAAACCTGTTCAAATCCATTTGAAACCTGTTAAATCCATCTGAAACCTGTTCTAATCCATCTGAAACCAGTTCAAATCCATCTGAAACCTGTTCTAATCCAACTAAAACCTGTTCAAATCCATCTGAAACCTGTTCAAATCCATCTGAAACCTGTTCTAATCCAACTAAAACCTGTTCTAATCCAACTAAAACCTGTTCAAATCCAACTGAAACCTGTTCAAATCCAACTAAAACCTGTTCTAATCCATCTGAAACCTGTTCAAATCCATCTGAAACCTGTTCAAATCCATCTGAAACCTGTTCAAATCCATCTGAAACCTGTTCAAATCCATTTGAAACCTGTTAAATCCATCTGAAACCTGTTCTAATCCATCTGAAACCTGTTCTAATCCATCTGAAACCAGTTCAAATCCATCTGAAACCTGTTCAAATCCAACTAAAACCTGTTCAAATCCATCTGAAACCTGTTCAAATCCAACTGAAACCTGTTCAAATCCAACTAAAACCTGTTCAAATCCATCTGAAACCTGTTCAAATCCATCTGAAACCTGTTCAAATCCAACTAAAACCTGTTCAAATCCATCTGAAACCTGTTCAAATCCAACTGAAACCTGTTCAAATCCAACTAAAACCTGTTCAAATCCATCTGAAACCTGTTCAAATCCAACTGAAACCTGTTCAAATCCAACTAAAACCTGTTCAAATCCAACTGAAACCTGTTCAAATCCAACTAAAACCTGTTCAAATCCATCTGAAACCTGTTCAAATCCATCTGAAACCTGTTCAAATCCATTTGAAACCTGTTAAATCCATCTGAAACCTGTTCTAATCCATCTGAAACCAGTTCAAATCCATCTGAAACCTGTTCTAATCCAACTAAAACCTGTTCAAATCCATCTGAAACCTGTTCAAATCCATCTGAAACCTGTTCTAATCCAACTAAAACCTGTTCTAATCCAACTAAAACCTGTTCAAATCCAACTGAAACCTGTTCAAATCCAACTAAAACCTGTTCAAATCCATCTGAAACCTGTTCAAATCCATCTGAAACCTGTTCAAATCCATCTGAAACCTGTTCAAATCCAACTAAAACCTGTTCAAATCCAACTGAAACCTGTTCAAATCCAACTAAAACCTGTTCAAATCCATCTGAAACCTGTTCAAATCCATCTGAAACCTGTTCAAATCCATCTGAAACCTGTTCCCTTCTTTTTCAGTGATTCCAGTTTCTCGGTCGGTTGTCTCAAACCAATCAGCTTCCTTTAAATCGATGCCTGTATCTTTAAGCTCCACCTCCTCCGGTTTGGCAGGATTCCAGTCTTTTAACGTTTCCTCTGGATCGAGTCTTCAGACTCAACAAACCAGAGGCTTATCTTTTAAAATCATTCCTGGGAAAAGCAGAACAGAAAAAGTGGTCATCAAAATTCCAGAAAATTTGTCCAAACAAACTGGAATTTCATCAACGCAGCAGATTTCTCTCACGTCCACTTCACCTAAAGCGGCCATAACGCCACCGAAATCCACCCTTAAAGCAGCAAACATCGAAAAAGAAGTGAAAACGGCTGAAGACAAGCCCAAAGTGGAGCTGGCGATGGATCTGAAGGACTTGGATCTGATCTGTGTCGACAGAGACGAGACATCGCCGAAGAAACCGAGTGACCTGGTGGTGCTGAGCTCATCGAGCGGAGAAACGGAACACTCGTCAGACTACAGCAGCGAGGACGAGAAAATCAAACAGGAGGTGAGCGAGGGTTCTGTTAAGATACTACTCAAGAAGCAGAAAAAGTGGCCTTAAAGTCAAAAATAAAAACTGAGGAACTTATTGAATGAGGCTAATCATTAGTTTTTTGGGGGTAATGTGTTCCTGTGAGTGTTTAGTGCCCCGGCCGACTCCGGCTTTTCTGTGAAGAGTCAGCATGTATTTTTGGTTTTTCAGTGTAATTCTTAAAACCCTATAAAGACACATCAAAAAATGTCCATATTATTTTGTTTCTGAGATTTTTTTTGTATCACGTTTGATACACTGGCAACTTTTGCTCATGACAGTGTTAACTTTAGATTCAAAAAAATAATTTTACCCGTAACATTTAGACTATATAGAACACTTTCAGTTTTATTTTTATATATATAACATTTTGCACCCTTTTTATTTCTTTAATCCTGTTAATCTGAATTGTGCCAATGTAGTGGATTTCTCTCTCTCTTCCTGTTGTACCAGGGTAACGTCTGCAAAATCCTTGGGTTTTTTCCATTTTAGAAACCGATCTCGAGACACCACACCAAACTGCAGGGAGTTTTGTCTCCATCTCCCAGTAGGCTCTCACACTGGACGTCTGTACTAAGCCCTTATGCATGTACAGTGGGATCCAAAGTTTGGAGAGCAGAGTTAATACCATGTACTGCCCTCTTTGACAAGCTAAGACCTGACAGTGTCATGGATTGTTCTCAATCATCGTCTGGGTAGACCAGGTGATGTCTCAAAGGTTTTAAATGCCCAAACTCATCTGACCTTTGCCCCAACAATCAGCACCAGGTTCTTCTGAGCAGTTGTCTAGAAAACTGAAACTGAAAATAGTTGACGCTCACAAAGCAGGAGAAGGTTATAAAAAGAGAGCGTTTTCTGCCAATATCCTCTGTTCGGAATGTAAATAAGAAATGGCAGTCATCAGGAACAGTGGAAGTTAAAGAAAGATCTGGAAGACCAAGAAAAATATCAGACAGAACGGCTCGCAGGATTGATAGAAAAGTAAGTCAAAACCCACGTTTGACTGCACGATCCCTCCAGAAAGAAAGACACTGGAGTTGTGGTCCACTATTCCACCATAAAGAGATACTTGTACAAATATGGACTTCATGGAAGACTCATCAGAAGAAGACCTCTTCTACGTCCTCAACACAAAAATCACAAAAATCAGCGTTTGAAGTTTGCAAATGAACATATAGACAAGCCTGATGCATTTTGGAAACACGTTCTGTGGACCGATGAGGTTAAAGTAGAACTTTTTGACCGGAATGAGCAAAGGTATGTTTGGAGAAGAAAGGGCACAGAATTTAATGAAAAGAACCTCTGTCCAACTGTAAAGCATGGGGCTGGGTCGAGCATGTTTTGGGCTTGTATTGCCCAATCAATGAGCAAAGCAAAGGGATTTAAACAAAAAGATGGCACCTGCATAAACTTGGTGCCCAGCCAAAGCAGCACTGGATCAGAAAAAAGAATGCTGGCATCACAAGAGCACATGTAGCATCAGCAGACATCCAGCTAAAAACAGATTTGAATCACTGACTGAGCTAAAGGTGAATGAACCAGAAAACTCTTCTTTAACTGTAAAACATGGAGTGAATAAACCTTTGTTTCTGGAAAACAGGAAAAATGAATCTGAAAAGCACCAGGCAAACAGAGACAGAGAATCTATGCCAAAAGTGAAGGACAGAGATGTCCTGTTGGAGACGGTGCTGTCAGGGACATAAACTATAGTTGTTTTGTTACATGCAGCTGTCCAAGTGCTATGGTCTCTGATATAACAGCACTCCCCCCAGTCCCCCCCCAGTCCTGTCCAAACACACAGGCATTAAACAGCTGATGGTGCACGTGGTGCAGCTGACACCAGGAAGGGAGAATCAGAGGTTTTAAAAAAGGATTTCTCCAGGCTTTTAAATAAACTTGAAAATCTGGAAGTGCAATCCTTTATCAGTGGACCACTCCCAAACATCGACAGAAGGATCAATAAATTCAGTCACTGCTTGCACTAAATACATGTCTGTCCCAGGCCTGCAAGACAAGAGGAGTAACTGTAGACCTGTTCAAAGGAAAGGGCCCACACCTGAACAGAGGAGGGGTCAGGAGGCTAACAGATAATCTCCTGCACTCCCTGAGACACCTAAATGGTTCTGGTCGCCCTCTTAAACAAAGAAAGGGTCTTCTGAGAAGCCATCAGCCACTGGATGAAGAAAAACACTCCAGCCTCACCAACCAAAGATCCTCCTCTGATTGGACCACCATCAACACCTGAACTACTGAAATGGACCCCCCCAATAGGACCCTGGACCCCCCCAGTAACATCAACACCTTCTGAGGACCTCACCATCTCTGTCCCATCCCCGGATTCACCAATGGGATTTCCAGATCACCTGGAAATGTTGGTCAAATCTGGAACTAAGATGATACCCCTCACACCTAACTTGGCCAGGTCATGGGTTCTATCATCATCCCGAAAAACATCACCCCCAATACCACCGAGCACCACTTCTCCACCTCGGCCAGGACTAATGAGACCCCCGACAGGTGTCCAATGCACCCCTGTCAGACCCCCTCCACCCCCTCCCAGACCACCTCCACCTCCTCCCAGACCACCTCCACCTCCTCCCAGACCACCCCCTCCCAGACCACCTCCACCTCCTCCCATACCACCTCCACCCCCTCCCAGACCACCTCCACCTCCTCCCAGACCACCTCCACCTCCTCCCAGACCCCTCCACCCCCTCCCAGACCCCTCCACCCCTCCCAGACCACCTCCACCCCTCCCAGACCACCTCCTCCCATACCACCTCCACCCCTCCCAGACCACCTCCACCTCCTCCCAGACCACCCCTCCCAGACCTCCCAGACCACCTCCACCTCCTCCCAGACCACCCCCTCCCAGACCACCTCCACCTCCTCCCAGACCACCTCCACCTCCTCCCAGACCACCTCCACCTCCTCCCAGACCAGCTCCTCCCAGACCAGCTCCAAAAGCCTTGACTAGCACCAAGGCTACTATCAGTGATTAGGACACTGAGGCCCTGGGAGAGAACACCCCCCCAGAACCCCCCCCCTCCAGCTCCATAACTACAGTCAGAAGTCGCAGACTCGAGAAGAGAATAACAGTTAGTTTGTCTAATCAGACAAACCTGATTCAAATTCCCTGCAAACAGATAAAGTCTGGTCCTGCTCCAACAGACTTGAAACTTGCAGTGTTCAATGTCAGGTCTTTGGGAAAGAAATCTTTTTTAATTAATGATTTTATAATTTCAAATAAGCTTGATTTTATGTTTTTAACAGAAACATGGTTAGACAGCAAGACTGGAAATGCGGTACTTATTGAATCCACCCCATCGAATTTCACATTTTTATCCAAAATGAGGGAAAACAAAAAGGGTGGTGGTGTTTGTGCTATTTTTAGGGATAATATTCTTATCCAGAAACTATCTCTTGGGGAGTTTTCATCATTTGAGTATGTGTCATTCAAAATGGAGTTGAGGTTTACTCCATCTGTCTTATATGTTGTTCTTTACAAACCACCAACAATCTCATGATTTTATTGAAGAGTTACTGAAATGCTTTCGGTTATCTGCACAGAATATGAACAAATATTCATCTCAGGTGATTTTAATGTGCATGTGGATAATGTTTCTGACAGGAATGTTCTTGATCCTTTTGGTCTTTGTCAGCATGTTAATGAGCCGACCCATAACAGAGGTCACACTCTGGACCTGGTCATTACAAAGGGTGTCCATATTTCAGATGTCACTGTGATTGATGTTGCTCTGATCATTCTTGTGTCTTTTTCCATCTGTCCATGATTCCAAAAGCTGCTGCTGGACCTACAGTTGTTCAGAAGAGACACATTAATGATAACACCAGGACAGTTTATGGAGGCAATCAGGTTTGAAAATGCAGTCAATATATAATAATATAGTCAATAATTCCTTACAGTCTGGAACATTTCCAAGGGCCTTAAAAACTGCTGTCATCAAGCCTCTCTTAAAGAAGAGCAGTCCTGATGCTACAGAGCTCAACAACTATAGGCCCATATCAAACCTGCCATTTTTAGGGAAAGTCATCGAAAAAGTTGTATATCAGCAACTTAATGACTTTCTATTGCTTAACAACTGCTTTGATCCTTTTCAGTCAGGATTCAGGCCCATCACAGACTGAGACTTATCAAAGTCACAAATGACCTCCGTCTGACACTGACACAGGCCTCTGTCTTAGTTCTGTTGGACTTGAGTGTTTGATACAGTGGACATGAAATCCTGTCACAAAGATCAGAGGAATGGATAGTATCTCTGGAACTGCTCTTAAATGGTTTCAGTCCTATCTTGAAGACAGGAAGTACTTTGTTTCTGTTGGTAACTGTGTATCAGACCAAATGGCCCTGACATGTGGGGTTCCACAGGGGTCTATCTTGGGACCTCTATTATTCAATCTCTACATGCTTCCTTTAGGTCAGTTAATACACAGCTGTGGAGTATCCTACCAGAATTATACAGATGACCCTCAGATTTACATTTCACTCACAGCAGCTGAAAATGGACCAATCCATTCACTGTCACTGTCTCCAACTGAACAGAAACAAGACTGAACTAATCATCTTTGGAACAGAAACAAGACTGAACTAATCATCTTTGGAACAGAAACAAGACTGAACTAATCATCTTTGGAACAGAAACAAGACTGAACTAATCATCTTTGGAACAGAAACAAGACTGAACTAATCATCTTTGGAACAGAAACAAGACTGAACCAATCATCTTTGGAACAGAAACAAGACTGAACTAATCATCTTTGGAACAGAAACAAGACTGAACCAATCATCTTTGGAACAGAAACAAGACTGAACTAATCATCTTTGGAACAGAAACAAGACTGAACTAATCATCTTTGGAACAGAAACAAGACTGAACCAATCATCTTTGGAACAGAAACAAGACTGAACTAATCATCTTTGGAACAGAAACAAGACTGAACCAATCATCTTTGGAACAGAAACAAGACTGAACTAATCATCTTTGGAACAGAAACAAGACTGAACTAATCATCTTTGGAACAGAAACAAGACTGAACTAATCATCTTTGGAACAGAAACAAGACTGAACTAATCATCTTTGGAACAGAAACAAGACTGAACTAATCATCTTTGGAACAGAAACAAGACTGAACTAATCATCTTTGGAACAGAAACAAGACTGAACTAATCATCTTTGGAACAGAAACAAGACTGAACCAATCATCTTTGGAACAGAAACAAAGAGAAAGTGTCAGCTTCACCTCGAGTCTCTTTCTCTAAAATCTAAAACCAGGTTAAATCTAGGGCTCATCCTGGACTCAGACTTAAATTTCCAGAGTCACATTAAGTCAATTACATCTTCATTTTATCTCCTTAAAAACATTTCCAGAGTCAAAGGGATAATGTCTGAACCAGACTTAGAGAGACTTATCCATGCTTTTATCTCCAGCAGGTTAGATTACTGTAACGGCTGCTCACTGGTCTCTCAAAACGAGGGTTAAGACAGAACGCTGCTGCTCGGGTTCTAACTAACACCAGGAAGTACAAGCACATCAGTCCAGTTTTAAAATCTCTGTACTTCCTGTTGCTCAGAGAATAGACTTTAAAACAGCACTGCTGGTTAAAAAACCTGGAACAACCTCAACTTTAACAATGTTCAAGGGGAGGTTAAAAACCTTCCTCTTTAGCTCCGCCTACACCACAACTTAAAATGTTTTTTATCTGCACTCTTCTTCTTTTATAATGCTTTTAATTTTTCTTATGTTTCTTAATATAAATCTTGTAAATTGTCTTTTATTTCTGTAAAGCACTTTGAGTTACCCAGTGTATGAATTATACACTGGGTAATATATATATAAATATAGAAATAAAATTGCCTTGCCTATTGCAGCCAGTGGCACAGGGAACATTTCACGAGTAGAAGGAAAAATGGATTTAATAAAATTTTAGCAAATTTTGGATGCTAACTTGATGCCATCTGTGAAAAAGCTGAAGTTAAAGAGAGGATGGCTTCTACAAATGGATAATGATCCTAAACACACCTCAAAATCCACGGTGGATTACATCAAGAGGCATAAACTAAAGGTTCACAATCTCCTGACCTCAACAGAATTGAAAATGTATGGATAGACCTTAAAAAGAGCAGTGACAGACAGCCCAGAAATCTCAAAGAACTTGAAGACCTTTGTAAGGAAGAATGGGCAAAGATACCTCAAAGAAGAATTAAAAGATTCTTGGCTAGAGCTACAAAAAGTGTTTACAAGCCATTCCAAAGAGGGCAGTACATGGTATTAACTCTGCAGGGGCCCAAACTTTTGCAGACTCCTTTTTTTTTGTTTTCTGTTATTTTGAAAGTGTAAATGATGGAAATAAAATCTAATTTTTTTAACTTATTATAAGGATGTCTAATCTGTCATTTGATGCCTATTGAAGATTTTTCCATCTTTTCTTGGCGTCTTTATGCACATTAATACATTTTTTTACCTGGGCTGCCCAAACGTTCGATCCCACTGTACATGCCTAGAACCTGCTGTCTCTTTGGCAGTTGTGTTTACTGACCTACACTCTGGTTTGAAATACATGTATGGTGTCCAGTCACACCTGTCCTCTGTGCCTGATCTGGACAGATGGGGCTTGAGTGTATTTTTCTCCCTCTGTATCCTTTCCTTTTTACATTGCCCTTCACTGACTCCGTTCTGACTGTCCTGAGTTGTTGTTGGGATCTCAGCTTCTCTGCTTGTGTGGGCTACACTTTCATCTCAATAGTCTTCCTCATCACTGCTACGTGAACGTCCATCATCATGCATGGCCTGAGGCGTCCATTCCTCCTCCTCTTCCTCATCATCTTCCCCTTCTCCATGTCACTTGAATTGCCATCCATTATCATGTTGATGACATTTTCTATGTACTTCTTCTCTAGTCTCTTTGACATCTAAAAATACACATTACCACGTAGTCAATATTGTTAGCAATTAAGCTAATTTTAGAGGAAAGGCTATTGTGATAATACCTTCATTTTTTTATTTTAAGATGACATTTCAATCATTAATTAGATTAACTAAGTCACAGAAATAGTTTGTTTTATGACAGGCATGATGTAGATTACGTCACAGAAAGAGGACATTATTGCTCAGCAATAAAGCACCTTTATTATGCATTGTTTCAATAAAGAAAAGCTTTGTTTTTAAAAATGAGTTACAAAATAAATGTTATTCTTACTGTAACTTCTTGAAAATTAGCAAAAATTTACAAAAGTGTTTGGAAGATTCAATGACAGAGGCCGTTTTGAAAAGTGTTAAAGATGGCAGAATACACTCCAGTAGCAAATATGATACAAATGGTTACAAGTGTTAAGTTGAAGAAAATGGAGCTGGTTGTATTAATGATAATATTTTCTCAGATCCATAACCTGCTGGAGCAGCGGCGCCGGTGGCAGTTGAACAAACTCTTCCACTCTCTGAGGAAGGAAGTGGGCCTGAGCAACAAGAGGACGTCCAAGATCAGCATCCTCCGACAGGTCAGAGGTCAGACCGGGGTCCGACCGGGGTCAGACCGGGTCAGACCGGTTCAGACCGGGGTCCGACCGGGGTCAGACCGGGGTAAGACCGGGTCAGACCGGTTCAGACCGGGGTCAGACCGGGGTCCGACCGGTTCAGACCGGGTCCGACCGGGGTCCGACCGGGGTCAGACCGGGTCAGACGGTTCAGACCGGGTCCGACCGGGAGTCAGACCGAGTCGGGCAGGTCCGACCGGGGTCCGACCGGGGTCAGACCGGGGTAAGACCGGGGTAAGACCGGGGTAAGACCGGGTCCGACCGGTTCAGACCGGGGTCCGACCGGGGTCCGACCGGGGTCAGACCGGGGTCAGACCGGGTCCGACCGGGGTCCGACCGGGGTCAGACCGGGGTAAGACCGGGGTAAGACCGGGTCCGACCGGGGTCCGACCGGTTCAGACCGGGGTCTGACCGGTTCAGACCGGGGTCAGACCGGGGTCAGACCGGGGTCCGACCGGTTCAGACCGGGGTCAGACCGGGGTCAGACCGGTTCAGACCGGGGTCAGACCGGGGTCAGACCGGGGTCAGACCGGGGTCAGACCGGGGTCAGATAGTTTTGGCTGTAGCCCTGGTTTTAGTCTTATCCCTAATGGAGTGGTCAGATCCCTGGCCAGGGAAGGGCCTGTGTTTCCTCTGACAATAAACAATTACAGTAGGTCTCTTTGGAGTAGGACTTTCCTGGATAAATAAAGGTCAAATAAAATAGAAGTTCTGCTTAGTCCTGGTATTAACCTTTATTCCAGC
Organism: Neodontobutis hainanensis; assembly: GCA_024349245.1. NCBI lineage: Eukaryota > Metazoa > Chordata > Actinopteri > Gobiiformes > Odontobutidae > Neodontobutis > Neodontobutis hainanensis. Next base: position 245,185 of record JALDNG010000146.1, on the reverse strand, counting down.
TTTATTCCTGTTTTATTCCTGGTTTAGTCCTGGTTTAGTCCTGGTTTTGAGTGCGGTCTCTGTGTTTCCAGGCCACAGCCTTGATCCAGGAGCTGAAGACCTCTGAGAAGCAGCTGAGTTCCAGAAAGTCCAGACTGAAGGCCATGAGGGACCTGCTGATGAGTCGTCTGGTCTCAGAATCAGGTCTAGACCTCACTCTAATGTTTAAACTTGATGCAGACGTTTAGGTTGTGGGCTTGTCGGTTCCCTGAGCCTTCTGCTGGACACGTGAAGTCCGTTTATGGATGTTTCTCTGTGTTTTTCAGATGAAAGTGAGAGTTTGTTGAAGGAGACACGCAGGAAGAAAGACTCGCTGACGAGTCGAGGAGGAGACGAGATCCTGGAGGTCATCGAGGTTAGCGACGAGAACTCGGACCAGGGCTCGGTCTGTGAGGTCACAGTGTCCCCGGCCAATCAGGTGAGAGCGTCGGAGTCCTGATCCTCTGTTACCGGGTGCATTAGGACCTGCGCTCATTAAACATGCTGTGATTGGACGTTTACAGGTTGAAGTAGAACCGGGCGACGCAGAAAAGCTCCAGCAGCTGCTGAAGGAAATCATCAAAGACCTGGACTCAAGGTAAGAGCAGGAAACAAGACCTGAAAAAACCCACACAAAAGTCCTCTGAGCTGGTTTCTGTTATATATCTGTGTTTTATATTCAGGCCTGGTGGTGGTGTTGCGGATGAAGAGGAGGAGGCCTTCGTCTCTCTGGGTTCAGTTCTGGACGTCACAGCGACAGAGAAACACCTGCTGCTCAAGCGGGTAACACAGGTTTTTTTCTCTAATGAGAAAATATTAGTTTATGGACTCATTTTGACCGTGCCTTGCCAAAAGAGGGGAACTTGATCTTAATTTTTTTATTCAATTTAGTAAAAGTCAGAAGTTCTATAGGGTTTAGGATCTGGACATGTTTTTAAACTTAAAATCTTCCAATGTTCAGTCCTTACCTGAAAACCTTCTTCTGTTTCTGACTCAGGCCTGTGCAGAGCTGTCCTCTCTTCAGACCCAGGCCCACCGGCTCCAGACCCAGAAACTCAGACTGAGACGAGACCGAGACCTGCTCCAGAGACAGATCTCAGAGAAACCAGGTAAGACCAGGTCTAATCCAGGTCTAATCCAGGTCTAAACCAGGTCTAAAAGACGTCACTGTTTCAGGTGAAAGTGTCCAGCTCAGATCGACTAATCACATGACTGCAGAGAGTCTGACATCATCGTTCTGTAAAGCCACGCCCCCTCAGACTGTGACATCATATTCCTCCAAAGCCCCACCCTCTCAGACTTTGAAATCATCTCCTTCAAAAGCCCCGCCCCCTCAGACTGTGACATCATCCCCCTCCAAAGCCCCGCCCCCTCAGACCGTGACATCATCCCCCTCCAAAGCCCCGCCCCTCAGACTGTGACATCATCCCCTCCAAAGCCCCGCCCCTCAGACTGTGACATCATCCCCTCCAAAGCCCCGCCCCTCAGACTGTGACATCATCCCCTCCAAAGCCCCGCCCCTCAGACCGTGACATCATCCCCTCCAAAGCCCCGCCCCTCAGACCGTGACATCATCCCCTCCAAAGCCCCGCCCCCTCAGACCGTGACATCATCTCCCATTAAAGTCTTCGTTTCCCAAAATGCTTCACTGCGACAGAGGACAGTCCCTAACATCCTATTACGGAGCAGGACCAGCGCAGGCCCCGCCCACAGCCAGACTGACGGTGAGACTCCAGCCAATCAGAATCTCTGAGTGTCTCCAGGTGAGTTTCTTCTAAAGGTGTTTCTTCTCTGCTTCAGCTGCGGCTCCGGTTCAGACACTGATCCCTGCCAGCTTCATGATGGGCTCTGCTGCGTTACCGGGGCAACTGTTACCGGGGCAACTGTTACCGGGGCAACAGGTCCTGGCCCTGGGCTCTGTGCTGCAGACCTCAGTGAGTCCAGGTAAGAAGCATGGATGTAAAGAGCTTTGGAATGTGTCGTCACAATTTTCTCTTGGCCACGCTTTAGCGGATCTACACAATTGAGAAGGGTTTATTTTAAATAGAATATATATATATATATAATAATTACATTTAGTCATTTAGCCGATGCCTTTATCCAAAGCGACTTACAAGTGAGGAAAACAATGGAAGTTGTGGAATGGAAACTAGTCTGTAGGAACCCAGCACAGTTTACAAAGCTAGGATAGGGATTTTTATTTTATTTTTTTTTTAAGAGAAAGAGTGGATAGAAAAGGAAGTCAGTGTTTGTCAGTCAGATGTTGTCAGAAGAGCTGTGTTTTTTAAATCTGCTGATCTTGTAGCAGCAGTAGATCATTCACCAATGAACAGATCCAGAGGAAGTACGTGAGAGAGCCTTAATAAAACACGCCTGAGAGTACGAGCAGTTCAGTATGATGGGCAACAGTGATAGATAGATAACAACATATTCACAATTTGGAGGCTTGAAAAATGTCCAAATCATGCACCCAGCCATTTGTAATTTGAAGATGTGCCGCCAACCCCTTGTAAATCCAAAACTGACAACGTTACTGGATTTAAATCACCTTTGTTTGCTCTATGTTTGTGCCTGATGCAGATAAACAGAAGCACCGCTATTGTTTATTTCTGTTAGTGGTTTAGTTAGTGCGCAGTGCTGTGGGTTCCAAAGCTTCTCTGAAGCCAGTTTTAATTCGTGACCACTCGAGCTACTGCCCTTAAGAGCGCACTGTAAAAACAAACGGCAGGTGTTCAGCTACAGGTGTGCAGCCGACACATTGGTCGGATTTTGTACCGTAGTTTATCTATTTTCAGGTCATAGACTTTTTTTTCTGTTTAAAAAAAAAACTTACAAGTTTTTGCTTCAGGGTTTATTTTGTCGTGCGTCCCATGAATGAGCTGAAGCAGGGACATCATCAAGAAGTTATTTTTATAGATAATCCCAGACTTTTTTGTTTCAGAGAGAAACTCCTCCAGCAGCAGCTGCTGACTCAGACCTCAGACTTTTCTCATTGTTTTAAACTTTCATTTTTTGTTTATCTCAACTCTAGCGACGATGTCCCTGAACCTCACGACTCTGACCTCAGTATCCCACCCCTCGACAGGTGAGCTGTTCACCTGCAGGGCTCCGCTAACTGTCAACACCCTCTCAGGTGAAGCATGATGTCACTCAAACACCGCTAACGATAACAGATCTGCATCAGACTTTAAAACTGCAATTTCTAACACAATTCTGAAGCTTGTGAATATTTAAAATAAACTCCCACAGAACCTAAATTATTCTCCAATAAATTGTATCATTTATTGTTTAAAGTTTCTGACATTAGTCTAATCTTGTTTTTTCAGCTGGAAACTTGAACCTGCTGCAGCTTGTTTCTCCTCAAACTGTTCCACAACTACAGCTCCCATCAGCCCCTGCTCAAGCCCCTTCCCCACAACCACAGGCTCCTCCCACAGAAGCCGCAGCCCCACCCTCTCCTGCTGCAGAACCTGTCCAGTCAGAGCCTTCGAATCCCGGCTCTGACAATGAGACTCTGGCCTCGCTGCTGAATGAGATCTCCTTTTTAAACCAGGACCAGACCCAGGACCAGACCCAGGACCAGACCCAGGACCAGACCCAGGACCAGACCCAGGACCAGAACTCTGCTGTGGTGTCTCTGGTAGAAAACTCTTTGAAAAAGTCTGAAAACAAAGACCTGTCTCTTGGAGGAGCCACAGATTTGGCTGATGAGAGCGACTCGTCCAATCAGAGCCAGAGCTCTGTATTAGTCCCGCCCCCTCTTTTCAAAGTGAGCGGGGCTTATCTGGAGGTGTCCGACGGCGATGCTACGACCAGAGAGTCGACCAATCTGCGTTCGGGGGGCGTGGCCTGGAGACCTATGCCGAAGCTGTTGAAAGGAGCCACGCCCACTACATGATGTCATTGAGGAAAGTAACTCATTGGTCCAGAGTTGTGTGAAAGAAACAGAGATTAAAAGCTCACACTTCTGTAGCGACAGCTGCAGTCGAGCTTTTCCTGAATGTGGTTTAAACCTGTTTCTGTCAGTTTCTGTCTTTAGCCCAGGTGTTTGTCCACAATCAAGACATTTGTCTCAGATTAGATTATCCATAAATACACGAGATTTGCATTTTGTCTGAGATTTCTAATCAGAACCAGGGCTTAGTCTTAGTCCCAGCCCCCTCTGTTCAAGATCCCGCCCCTTCTGTTCAACAATAATGGTCAGGAAGAGAAAGAATTGTTTTCCTGTTTTATTTATTTTTTTCCAGTCTGAAAAAACTAAACACCTTTGTTTTAAGTCTTTTATTTGGGACAAAAGTCAGGACTGAGCTCAGTTTGTTTCAAAGTGAAAAAAAAGAGGCAGGTCTCAGGACGTGTTCCTCGTCTGAACTGAAGGTGGCGCTGGAGAGAGGCCTGTGGCTCCAATAATTGACTCACTTTTATATGTAAAAATAACCTGGTTTAGACCTGGTTTAGACCTGGTTTAGTCCTGGTTTAGACCTGGTTTGGACCTGGTTTAGACCTGGTTTGGACCTGGTTTAGACCTGGTTTAGACCTGGTTTGGACCTGGTTTAGACCCGTTTAGATAAAATACAGATGACACTAAGGGAATGAAATTTTGTGAAATTAATAAAAACAGAGGAATGTGAGGAAAAGGAAACGGTTAATAGAAGTTTCAAAATAAAAGCCTGTTATTGTCTATTTTTTGGTTGACTGTTGCTGCTCTCTCGTTATGTTTTTAAAGGAGTTTTGTACTTTTTGTAGAACTCTGTAAATAATGTGTGAAGAAACTGTACATAATAAAGGTTCAACACCAGGTTCATAATGTTTGGGTCTAACTTAGCTCCTGCTTCAGAGCAGGAAGCCTTTCTGTGAGGAGTCTGGGCTGCGTCTGGATCAACACTAATCACTAGAGCCCTATATAGTGACCGCTGTCGTGACTGAAATGTCGTTTACTCAGTGTTGAGCAGCGGCTGTAAAAGGGACAGAAGGAGTGTGATTCTTTCAGACGTCTTTTTTGCCGTTATGGAGGTCGCCATGTTAATTTTATGGAGCCAGAAGTCCCTTATTTGGGCGTATGGGCCGAGTGGAGGGCCTGTCCGCACGGTAACCAGTGAGCCAATCAGAAGCTTGCTTGTTGAAAGTCGGTCACGTGCTCACTCCTGCAGAGACCTGAGTTAAACGGACTCTGTTGATCACACAGAGGTGCTTAATGATCATAAACACTTTATATGAACCTAAACACAAATAAGAGAATGCATTATATGCCTTTATTTGGAGGTTGCTGTATATTTCCCAGGTTTACTTTGTCTGAATTTACTCAAATTGGATAAAACTTGGTTTTATTCATTAATAAATGCTTCTAGAGTTTTTTTTAGATTTTCTTTCTGGACAGTCTGAAAACATCAGCTAAAGGCAGAAATGTTCATTCTTCAAAAATCAGATCCATTTTTTTTTTTTTGTCTAACTGTCCAGACTTAATGTGTGGTTTATAAATATATAAATATATTTTTATTTGGATTATGTCATTTACCAAATGTTCCAAAAGGCCATTTCTTATTTAAATGTATTTCATGAGTTAAAAGGCATTAATAAATGTGTTCCATATGTTTTATTTAAACAAAGTTTAAACGGTTTTAAATTATTTGATTAAAAACTTTTATAAAAACATTCATAAATACAGGGAAAAGTTTGATTAAATTTAGCCTTTCAGAAAAACTAAGTTAAAAGATTGATTAAAAAGTTTCTCTGAAGCTCACCGAAGAACCCAGATTTCTAAAGTTGTTGGACAAAAAAAAGACACTTGTTAAAGATGATACTTTATTAAATCTGATCCAATAGGACTTCACTCTACATTCATCAGAAATAAGTTAAAACATTACAGCCACAAACCCTTTCACTAAAGTGTCTCTAAAGTAACGTCAGAGTTTCTGCAGAGCTTAGTTGTTGTTCGTTTATAAAAGTGCACATAAAATATAAAAAAGTGAGTTACGGTTGGAAAAAAAAAAACAATAAAAAAAAAAAAAAAAAAACGGTTCTCTTTTAAACCCAGCTTTTCACAAAACAGGCTTCAGAGGAAAACCTGCTCTTTTTTATAAACTGCACTTTCAATCTATAAAACAAACAACCGTTTGTTAAAAGGCCTGTCAACACTTACAGTTACACAAATAAAGTCTGTCGACAACAAAACAAAAACAAGGAACGTTTGGTGTCCGATTTAAAATTAATTTCCATCATCGTCATCTTCGTGACCGAGACCAAGAGAGAGTTGTGATTATAGACATTGTTTTTATCACATCACGCGATGGGCCCCAGGCGAACAAAACGTTTAAAAAAATATGATTTCTTAAATTTCCTTTTTCTTGTTTCTGATCAGAAGTGTTTCATCAAATTAAAAATCAGAATCCATTCTTGAGCTGCTCAGTCTGTTTCTTTCAGAAAGTCCTTCCAGAGAAACATCGGACTCGACCTGTTCTCGACCTGTTCTCGGCCTGTTCTCGGAATGTTCTCGGGAATGTTCTCGGGATGTTCTCGGAATGTTCTCGGAATGTTCACGGCCTGTTCTCGGCCTGTTCTCGGCCTGTTCTCGGCCTGTTCTCGGCCTGTTCTCGGGAATGTTCTCGGGATGTTCACGGCCTGTTCTCGGCCTGTTCTCGGCCTGTTCTCGGCCTGTTCTCGGCCTGTTCTCGGCCTGTTCTCGGCCTGTTCTCTGGGAAAATCAGTTCAAATTAAAGTCTGGTGAAAGTGTGGACGCTGTGTTAAAGGAAACACAAAGAGGTGGAAAAGTGTCTTCAGCAGCTGTTCAGGCTCAGACGTTGATGACGTCCTCTTCGTCTCCTGCCGGCCTCTCCTCTTCCTCGACACACGGCCCCATGATGTACCTGAACCAACACTTCATTAACTTCGGTTTAACACAGCTGCACATTTTAGGTTTTTTATCTGTGACTTGCTTTTGACCTAGTTTTATTTTGTAAACCTGTTTAAATACATCTAATACCTGTTCAAATCTAACTAAAACCTGTTCAAATCCATCTAAAACCAGTTCAAATCCATCTAAAACCAGATTAAATCCAACTAAAGCCTGTTTAAATCCATTTAAAACTCTGAAATCCTTTGAGTTCTGGTCTAAACCTGGTCTGAGTCGGACCTGTAGTCCCCGCCGATGGCCAGAGCGGCTCCTGATCCCACTGAGATCCAGTCCTGGTGCTGCTGCTGTTGCCAGGCGACAGTTGGGCCGGGCCCCGCCCCTGGTTCATTAGGCTCCGCCCCCTCGCCCCGCAGGTTCATGTAGAGCTGCGGCTCGTGAGACGAAGCCGAGTCCAGATTGAACCACAGAGTCTGCAGCTGAGACACCAGCTCCGAGAAACTGGGCCTGCACTTGGGCACAGGGCTCCAGCAGCTGTGCATCAGCTCGTACCTGAGGACGGAGAAATCAATTAGGGTTCCCAAAGATGTTGAAACATGTATGTTCCCGCCCCAGAAACTATAGCCTTTTCAAAGAACATCATGCCAAAGGAAAAATGCATCAAGAGAAAATCAATGTGTGGAATTGTACATGTAATTGTAAGGTTGAGCAAATGAAAGTGTTACTATGAGAAAATTCAATTCAGTGTCAAACCCAAGCGTCTCCCATGGAACCTCCTAAATGGTCGTCGCGTAAGGGTGGCACCATACGGCGAAATACGGCG